>JAUCMS010000095.1:15854348-15868547 GCA_032357445.1 Enteromius radiatus | reverse complement strand
TAAAACAGACTGGTATTTATACAGGTGTTAATGAGTAGTGGATTGAAGACAAACAAGGAACAGCTGTGAAGGAGAGGGGCATTCTGGGAGATTGAGTTTGGTATAAGAATGAGAGAACAGAGTAAACTGACATGAAAGGAGTGTCCTCTAGAGGCGCTAGATAGCATAACCGGCTACACTGACAATACAAATTCCATTTGCTTGGATTTTAAAATTACAACCTGAAAATACAAGATGTGAATAGACCTTTCTTTGGTCTGATCAAGTGTAGATAAATAGACAAATAGATTTATTTATTTTTATTGCCAAAAACCAAGGGCAAGATTCAGGATGAATATTTAACATTCTTCTTAACTGCTTTATTCTTATTTTCCACCTTAATAATAAAGTTAAGAACTTTTTTATTCCCCACATCTCAAAAAATTCTTTCAAATATTTTTATTTTTGTCTTAAAAAGAATGAATGTTCATTAAAAAGTGTGTAAATAGCCTCCTAAAGTTGGGAAAACTTTCAACCTGTCTTAAATCCCAGAAGGAAGTTGATTTGGTAACACAAAGCCTACTGTTTTAATGTATTAATTATGCCTTGTAATTCATCTTATAATGCATTATAAAATCTCATGAATAATTTTAACCACAGTTAATACATTATAACACTTATCAATTCATTGTTACACTATGCATTTCAGTTATAATTATTTATGACACAATATAAAATATGAATTTGCATGAATATGAATAATTGTAATGTATTTTACTCTCTTAAAACTCTTTATAATGCATTACACATTATACAGGCCTTTAGTAAAGTGTTACTGATGATTCATTTATTGGGATGTTTAAAATATTAAGTATCTCAACATATTTTACTATTAGGGATGTGCTATAGTACTCTGAAGTGACACCACTGATCGGTAATTTAAACAATGAGTCATGATTACAGGTGACATGACTTTTTGGTGAAATGGGGTATTTCCAAAATTTTCCAAGTCCAAAAGACAGTCTTTGAGGTGATTTCCATGAAGCTATTTACCAAATCTTTTATGAGAACTGTCAATTAACGTCACTGTAGAGTCATCTGGGAAACGTTTTAAAGTGACAACACATCTCTCTGCCCACCAAATGTAGTGTTCTGATAAAGTACCGTATTGAAATGTTCTCTCTCTGTGTATATGTGCCTCATATGCATAGACAGAGCTGAATTGCATCTCAGTTGGCGCTGGGTTCTCAGATCTGGCAGAACCTCAGCGATATGACCTCCTTTTGAAAAGCGCTCAACCTCTGGGGGCCAGAGATTGGTTCAGGCCTGCAGAGAGAAGGACCGGGCCTCCCCGCTCTCTGAGGAAAGGGAGAGAGGAGCTGATTGGGATAGAGAGCTGTGAAGGAGAGCAGTAGCGGGGGGCTGTGACAGGCTCTTTTCAGGCAGGGTGTGCTCTTGAAAGATCCGGGCTGAAAGGAGCCCACTGTCCCTATGCGGAGGCCTTTGGCCCATCATGGCCCCGAGGCCCTCCAGTCCTCACTCTAGCACAATGCTCTCAGCCTCTCGCTTTGTCTTTAGCCTGTTAACCCTTCATTCGCTGCTATTTGCAGCTCTCTCTCACCTCTTTACATGCCAATAGCGAGGGACAGGGCTGAAACAAAAGGGCCACTTTTTGTTCACACTCGATACAGCTGCTCTCGGGGGTAACGCCACAGAAGAAGCTCTTGAATCGTGACCGTTTTAAGAGCCTGTTTTAGGTTAGCTTCCGCGGGCCCAGCGTGTTTCGCTAACCTGGTTCTTGGCGAAACACAGGTTTGTGCGCAATACATTGCTCTAATTGAAGTGGAAAGTCATGCTGGGAGGTGTGTTTGATCTTCGGTTAAGTACCGGTGGAAAACACTCCACAGGCCAAACGGCGGACAGGTGACCTACATAGCCGTGCATACAACGGGTTAGCGCCGCCATGCTCTCCGACGCCACCTCGTCACCCCACGTCCACTAGGGGGAGCTGTTGGACCAGAATTGAAAAGAGAAATTTGCGTCTTCTGGCAAGAAAGGGGGGAAAGATGGGGTACTGGTCGCTGAGATGGGAGGGGCTTTTGTGCAAAATGAAAAGAAAAGCTATTTCACCTTGCACAACACCAGTCTTTTTTTTTTTTTCTAATGGTAAAGGATAGATGTTCCACTCCCTCATTCCCCACCCACTCCCCCACCTTATGCATCCCGGCATTCATTAGCACCCTAGCCTGCAGTCCGATAGGGACAGATATGCTCAAGAGAAGATGGGGGGCTAAATGGAGGATGGGACAGTGGATTCCAAAAAAAAAAGGACATTAATTTGTCCCTGCTATTAGCATATTCCCGGTTTCCTTCTTGACACCCGTTCACAGAAGGGAATTTAATAAAGATGCACCTTATCAAGCGTGGCAGATAACAGAAAGTGCCAGTGTTAGTGCCGCACAATACGCCTTAAACAGATTAGCTCAGGCAAGGTGGTGGTCCACCCATATTCAAGATAGACAGGTCCAAAGCTAGAGTGTGAGCTCTCTCTATTGCTGTATGATTGGATAACCGAATTATGGCGTAAAACGCCCATAACTAGTTAGCAACACTCTGTGTTAAAGTGTTATTAGGCTGCTGATGTCTTCCGAACAAATAAAGTGTTTAAGAGCAGGAGGTTTTGGGGGGTTGGATGAGGTATAGAGATGCTGTGAAACTGCAGATGCTCCCAATTTAAACTGTGGATGTCCTCACTTGCCGGAGATGGGGGGGTGGGGGGTTGCAGTTGCACAGAATGCAATTAAGTCTTTTAATGCAGCATTGCACCAGCCTCAGATACATCATTAAAGTGGAGGAGGCATATCAGATGACTTTCAGCACTTTGCATATAGGGTGTGTGGGGCCGGGAGCCTTGTCAAGGTGTGTTAATGGCGAGGAATGAAGACGTCTGTTGTCATCTACCTGTCATTCAGCACGTCACGTCACATCTCCAGCTCTTTCATTCGCTTTATGAGCATTATAACATGCACATTTTTCATTTATGTAGACAGATCTGCCTAAAGACTGGTAAAAACTAAAAACGGTAATGTATGTGTACAATTAATAAAGGCAATAGTTAAAAATTAACAATACTTGTACAGAATGCATTTATTTATTTAATTACATAGTAATTGATAAGCTACAGTAACAGCAATATTAATAGTAGTTAATAATAATTACAGTAATGCATTTTTATATTTAATAAATACATAAACTAATAATGGTCAAAGTAACAATAAACAGTATAATAATAATAATAATAATGTATTCATGTTCATTCATTTATAAACAAATGTTCACTTACATGAATGTACAATGAACACTAATAAAATAGTAATAATATTAATAATAGCAATAATTCTAATTAAATGCATTAATAAATGTGAATTAATGAAAGTATGACTAAAAATGTAAGCCTTTGTGTTTCGATCTCTCTTCAATTCATTTGCATTTAATCACATTCTTATAGTCCTTCTCGATTTAAAAAAAAAAATGAAAAAGATAAACCTCAAATACGATCGCATCTTTTTTGGATCTCAGCCTTTAAGCAGTTATTCTCTCAATATTCCCAGAGAGGAGGACTGTATCTGCGCTTCACAGCTGTTGTTGTAAGCAGAGAGAAATTATGCATTTTAATAGTAGCCGGGCGTGTGCGGGCGACTCGTGTGTAATGGACGTTAATGGGCATCAGGGCCAGGGTGACCTCTGCTGAAGTGGAGGCGCACAGTTCCTCTCTGGCCCTGTCACTCGCTTCCAAATCAAAATGTGAACAAGTACAGCAATGTGTGTGTGTGTAAGGACGGGAAGTAGGAGGAAAAGAGTGAGAGAGCAGCAAAAGAGGGAGGCAGGGAAGAGGGGGGTGGAAGCTGTTAGCATTCCATTTTTATTATGACATTTCACAGTCATCCGATTTAATGTCCCCTGACCGGATTGTCCGGCTGGAGACGGTGGGCTTGAAATGTTATTTAGAGCATTGATAAAAGGTGAGCGCCTGCGAGATGACAGCGAGTCATAAGGCTCCGCGCGGTGACATTCATTTTCTCCACAACAGAGATGGAATAAGACGTCACGGTGACAAGCTGTCACTCAAGACACAGTCCCGCCATCTCACCCCTCCCCTTCTCTCCCTTTTCGGTCCCTACTGTCTGGTTGGGGGTTAGAAGGGGCTATGTGTGTGTGTGTGTGTGTGTGCAAGTGTTTATGCGCTACTCCTTTCCTGTAATGGGACTAAACCGCTCTCCTCCTCAGCGTACCATATGAGTTGGCCTTGCCTTGCCAACCCCAAAGCCGAGGGGGGTGGGAAAATATATTCTTCAGCCTTTCATTAAAAAAATAAAGAGGCCTCATCTCCTGAGCTTTTCAATCTCCTTGCCTGTCTTTTGAGTGGTCTGAAAAGCCAGCAAATTCCTCTGCTATGGAAATGCACCAGCCCCCCCCCCAAAAAAAAAATCTGCCACTTTTCTTCAAGGCTGCAATAATCATAAATAACAAGCCCTTGATATCTACTGAGAAATCATGTATTGAAAGTATGTGTAAAAATAAATCTCCCCCCTCAATCATCACTTGATGTTTTTTTTTCTTCCTCCTCTCCACTCGTTTGCTATCAGAGGATTTTTAACAATAATATCGTTCGTAACAGGCAAAGCCAGTCCGAGTGTATAATGAATTAAGTCTGCAGCCTGGCCCCGACTTGAGAAATTCAAATTATAATTATTCCTCTGGGTATGTGTAGGGCTTATTGCCAAAAAGAGAATTAAAGTGAGGTCTCCAGTGCTTTTGACGGCACACCAGTGAGATTGTGTCATCTCTATCAGTCCAGCTCCATTCACTCGCATTTCAAAGTGTCCGTCTAGCAAATGTCACAAGTTTCTTCAACTTTTACTGCGGTTCATATAGAGGGTAGAGATGTACAGACATATTTAATGGGCAACTTTTCATTACTTTGCATTTATATTAGACACTGAATGTTTTAATTCTCTGAGGTTGCTCTTTTGTAGTTCAGGAGACTTCTATGCTTTGTTTCTCTTTTAACTTAAGAAGAAATAAATCATACAATTATGATGTTTGTTAGAGTAATAGTTTATATCTTACAATTTTGGTATATTTGAGCTATGAAATATAATTCTAATTGAAAAATTAGATATTAGATTCTTTTTTTTTTTTTTTCGAACTTCCAGATTAGACATTATCAATAAGATTTTTTTTTCTCAGAATAAAAATAATAAAAATGTCTCTCTATTTCATCTTTTTTAGATATTTAATTACTATAGGTGTGTTTTGCTATTCTTTTTGTTTGACAAAATTGGTCACACTTTAAAATGTGGAGAAAAACGAGTCTAGGGAGAGAGAGATTGCTCATGCTGTGACCACACAGTTAGTGTGTGATGCCTAGTTTGTTTCATGGCTAAATGTCAGCCCCTTTAATGCTACAAAAGACACACAAAGGAACTGTAATGGAGTATTATGGTCTCTCAATGAGAGGCTTTTATCAGTATGAGCGTAATTGACTCGCTCGTAAATCATGCTTAAGTGTCTTTGCTGATGCACTTGTCTTTGAACAGTTTATCCACCTCCCGAAGATTTACGTTTTAGTGGCGTCTCTGCTTTCTGCTTTTCTTTTTGTTTCATTTCTCACATAGTTATCTGAAACTAAAAGAAATTCTTTTTCGGAGGAACATGGATGTGAGTATAGACACATGCACTCTAAAAGTGAATTGATGTAATGCCGGTTTAACATTTGTTTTATTTGATTCATTTGTTTTCTTCTTCTCACTCATGTGAAATAGCACATTATACTTTTATAAGGTATTTGTTCTAGATGATGTGTAAGGATGTATCTTGACTGCTTAAACAGGTTTATAAAGTTTAAGCTATGACTGATTTAAAACAACATAATGTTCCTTGTATCTACAAAGAAATTGCTGGTCGATTGCTTTTTTGTTTCATAATTATGTCCTTTGATTTCAGTAAGTAGCGTGCTTCTAAATTTGACAAAGTATATATAGAAAGCATTTATATGCTAATGCCACACATGAAATGTTCAAATGTCTTTGCTTTATATAATAGAATATTGTTTCTTAGGTGAAGTTAGTTCAAAGAAAAGTCTAGCATCATTTATTTGGAGATTTTTCTTTCTTTATTATTTTGTTATTGTATGCAGTCAAAATGATACATTTTAAGGTAATTTAAGTGTATTTTTTTTCTTCATTGACCTCAACAGAGTCTGTTCAGATCCTTTCACAATATTAAAGACGTGGGCATGGTGCAGGTGAAGGTCATCCGAGCAGAGGGGCTGATGGCAGCTGATGTTACAGGTAAGAAAAACCCTCCCAGACACACACACATACAGTGGTCCTGACATATGATTTCTCACTTTGTTTTCCGCAGTTACTGATAAAGCTTATCATTTCCCTCAAAATGGTCAGCAGGAGGCTGATAATATTGCATTCTGCTCTGTGCTAATGGATTGCTGGCTTCTGAGATCACTGTGTCTCTTAAACTTTTTTTTTTTCTTGTGCGTCTGCTCTGGTTTCCATTAATTCTTACTTTTAATTAGGTCTGCAGTGGACAGGCCTAGTTTCTGGCACTATGAATTATCAAGTTGAAAAAAAGATTGGAGACGGTGCAGTGAGTTGATCCTTATTCAGAATCAGAGTGTGATAGTAACCGACACACTTACCCTGAGCCATTTATTAATGTTGCAACAGAATTAAAATACAACTAAATGTATTAGTTTTTGTTTTTTGTTCTTTTTCTGGCGGTTTGTTTTTACTGTGACCTCATTGCAGCTGAATCAGCTTATGTGTGTTTTATTCAAATAAGATATTTCTATGTGACTTGACATTGCTTAAGGGAACTTTGGGGTAAGTTACTTTTAATAATTATTACTTTTTGAAAGCAATGGTGCATTAAACTTATAAAAAGTTGTTACAAATGATTTCTACTTATAAATTCTGTTCTTTTAAACTTTCTATTCACATGGAATCATGAAAAAAAATAAATAAATAATGCAACTGTTCAGCAACAGTATCAATGATAATAATAAGAAAATGTTGACAAAGCATCTGTATGATTTTGAAGAATAATGTGACACTGAAAACGACTGAGTAATGAAAATTTAGCTTTGCCATCACAGGAATAAAATTCATTTTAAAATATATTAAAATTGAAATCAGTTATTTTATATATTATTTTTAACTGTATTTTCAGTCAAATATATGCAGCTGAGAATTAGAGACATATGATTTTACCCCAAACGTTTAATTCACCCCCAAAATAAAACAAAATAATTTATGCACCCTCATGTCACGACAAACACACAGAAGTTTGTTTCTTTCATTGAATACTAAGGAGTTACAATATCTAGAAAACAATCTTCCCCAATGCCTGTCACATTTTCATTTTATAAAAAAAATAAATAAATTGAACATTCTACTGAGTATTTTTGTTTATGTCAGACACTAAAAGAAAGTCATTCCATTTTGAATTTTAAATGATGACAGAATGGTTACTTCAAGTGATTTATTTCTTAAAAAATGAAGAGTGTAATTTCTACACCACTAATGACATCAAACAGAATCACAAATATAGTAGTTTATCTCAAACACTCCAAATCATTTACCGCTGGTCAGACAAACAGATAGCATCATTGCCGTGATTTTTGGATTATTAAAATTATTGAACAAAAAATATTTGTTTAGCTTTAAAAATTTTGCAAGCACCGCGAGTCCTGATTTGACCACTTGTGTGGGAAACGAAGCTGAGAATTGCAGTACAAGAATATTAATCAAGGCTGCACAATCGGTCGCAGACAAGGTGTGAGGCGGCAGAAATAAACAGGAGCGACAAAGAGCGAAAAGACAGAGGGAGAGAGTGAGAGACAGAGAGAATTAGAGGCAGAGACGTAGAGGTCATTAGCACCGTCACTCTTAAGGTGAAGCATCTCGTGAGGTTCCTCTCCGCTAAGCGCTTTGCGTTTGCCGTCTCTCTAATCGCCTAATCGACGCCTTTAATTAAGACATGCTCAATGGCAGACCACCCCCCTCCCCTCTCACACCCTTCAGTCTCCCCCTTCCTGCTCGCTGCACAGTTCTGCAATCGCCCCTTTACTCTCTCCTCTCTGGGGGTCCGGGCCACTACGTTGACCTCGTAGCTCGGTCTGGCGTTCCCAGGGGAACCGTGGCCTCCTCATGAGCTCTGATTTCACACTCTACTCCCGCCACAAAGCGCCGGCGCACAAAGCTTTTCTAAGAGCCCCGGCTCGCTCACGGACTCACCGTCTCAATCGGCCCTGGCACCGAGGTGTCAGCCAACAAGGTTACGGGCCACGGAACAGTGCCTCCTCTAATAGAGAGCTCACTGGAGACAGGGAGAGTCCAGGAAAAGTGGAAGGCAAGGAGAGTGAACATAAAAGATAATGTGGCCGAGAGAAAAAGAAAAAGAGAGGGAAATCTTAGTTCTCTTTCTTGCATCACCGAATGTGTTTTTTTTTTTTTTTTTTTTTTTTTGTCCCACCCCTCCTTTCTGTCTGTTTTTCATTGTAATTAATTGAGGCTTTTATCTGGAGTGTCTCCACTCCAGGCCAGCAGAATAAATGGTGACAGTGTGTAAAACCAACAGTATTTAGGGACAGGAGACTGCTTTCCTTCTGAATAGAGCCACTCAATACTTCACGTAGATCGCTTCGGATGCAGGCATTACTCTAGCAGTCGGCAATTTCATTAACAATCAGTTTTCTAACAACAGTAGGAGCTGTTCTGCCCTTGTCACCATCAGTGTGTTTGTATATGATAATCCTATTGGCAGTTAAATGCTCCTCTCATGCAGGTACTTCTGCTTAACACCGTTTTTGCATTTCATTTAAAACGCCTTCCAGACCTGAAAAATGTAATTACCGTTTTGTACGTCAGCGCGCCGCATGCTCATCAAATTGCAGCCGGAATGAGGTTGAACTCATCTTGCCGGTCTGTGAGGATTTGCCCAGAATTAACCCACAGATAGCGTCTGCTCGGCCACACCTGGGGAGTCAAAGTTTCATTCAGTGCAAAGCGTGTAATTTGCTCAGACAGCTGCCTCATGAACATGTAGTAGTTTGTCGCAGAGGATGACCGAGTGTCACCAGTGAGGATATTGAATAGGGTGATACATTCCTGCGCCTATCAGTATATATTCATTTAAGCAGATGCAAATTATTTTTGAATGACGAAAATACTCACAATTACAGGATGTCATGGTAAATTAAGTATTGGTGTGAATATATTGTAAACTAGAGGATTTAATTCTTGTACAAACATTTTACAAACAGTTTTTTTCTTTTTACAAAATCAATCAAATTAGATTTTATCTCCTAACTGAATTTCAGTAACATGTTTTGCTTTTTTCCTAATATACTATGAAAATACATATTTGCAAAATATACTGTAATGCTTAAAAAAGATTGTGTAAAATGAAATTACTCTACTTATTTTATTATATCAGACACATAATAGTGTAATCACTGCATTTAAATGAAAAAGTGAATGATATATAGTCAGTCTGATCAATAAACCCATCAAATTGATATGCTTGGTGACAGCAAGGACTTCTCATTGATCACTGTGACATTTATTTTTCTTGTCAACTAAATGTCTTTCCTTCTTTTATTCACATGCAGGAAAGTGAATTATTTCGTATTGCATTTTAACTTTGCAGCATGTTATAAAATTACCATTATGGATGTTATTTTTTGCCTCAGCTTTTAAAAATGATGCTCTGCAACAAACAACAAAAGTGCTCCCAATTGTTTTGTTTACAGATTTGTTTAATGATTAACAAAGTTTAGATCAAAGCTGATATGAAGAGTTTGTTGTTTAAGTTTACTGAGAACAGTATTCCTTTAAATTATGAGCATTTATTTACATGTGTATATAATTAGCTGATTTCAAAGCATGTAGGACAGTGGATTATATAAATATGTCTCTAGAGTCAACATCTTATAATAGTATATTTTGTACATGACTTATAATATTCCATTGAACTTTAAAAAAATATATTGATACAAAGAATTCTTAAAACGTGTCTCACTTCAAGACATTTTAATTTATGAATATGAATGCCCTGTCAGCAACTAGAAACATCCTCATGATAATATCTACAATGATCTCCATATATTTAACCTGGATCATTTTCTACAAATTTCCATATGCGTTTAAGTCACTATCCCGGTCTGCGATCAGCTATGTGTGTGTGTGTGTGTGTGTGTGTGTGTTCACACCAGACCGAGATAGAGATGTCCTCACGGTGCTCTAGGGCAGCGCAAGGGCTGAAATTCTTATCTACCTGTGTAAACCACTGTATCGGTGTAACAACAGAAAACGACTCCACACAGGGGCAAAATGAATATATCAAATCAGCTCCACAGTGATAAGTTGCCGCTGAAGCTTTAGTTTGGGTAAAGACAGCAGTGTGGTTTGATCCAGCCCTTCAGGCTTGCTGTCCCCATCACCTTTATCAGGTATTTTTTCCCCCCAGCGTACCACCCAGTGGATTACACCACAGTAAATACAACGAAACTGATAAAGTTAATGTGTTTGTATGTGTGTGTCCCTCACAGGCAAGAGTGACCCCTTCTGTGTAGTGGAGCTCAGCAACGATCGGTTACAGACACACACCGTGTACAAAAACCTCAACCCAGAGTGGAACAAAGTCTTCACGTTGTAAGTGTCAAAAGCGTGTATATCCATGTGCGAGAGAGTGCTTGAATTTGCATATAATTGCACATTTTTAGCCTGACAATTTATGATATACTTTCAAGTCCGAATGCAATGCTGATATACAAAATATTGATAGAAAATATTAAATGTCTAAAATTGAAATATTTTAAAGTATACATAGAATACGATAATTGCAGTTAATTTAGCTAGTTTAAAATGTATATATTTATATATGTTTGCAAAAAAAACCAAAAAAAAACATAAAAAGATAAAAAAACGAAAATTGGAGATTTTTTTTTTAACCATTATATTGAAGAAGCTTAGTTTTTAATACTGTACTTGAGAGCTATGTAGTTTACACATCTATGAGCCGAGGATTACAGGATAATGTAGTCAGGATTATTTCATTAAGCTTTGTATTGGTAGTTGAAAATGTGACACTTAAGTAAACTTTTTCTTTTAAGAAGAAAATGAACTTTTGTCGGAGATTACACTCCCTCTGCAAGTACAGCCATTGTGCCGCTTGATAATGTGCCATACATAATTTCTTATATTAGTTCGATATCTAGAGGTTGTTCCATTGATGTTTTTTTTTTTTTTTTTCATAATCTTTCAATCTTCACGGCTGGAAATTCATTTGTGAATTCCCATGGAAAGCTGGGTAATCTAGCCTCTCCTTGGAGCGCTCATCTCTTAAAGAATAACCTCATTTTCTTTCATTAGACTTCTCCTCTTTAGCCTACTTTTCAAAGATAGCATTTCAAATGGAGAATTGCAGCATCTTTTTTTAACCCCAGCACAATGGAGATTGTCACCAAGGATTTAGATGAATCACATTTTTTTGTCATGACTTGAAAGATCTTTTCAGTGTTTAATATTAGTCAATGACTTCTTCACCTACCCCTTATTTTTTCTTCAACTAGCAATGTGAAAGACATCCACTCAGTCTTAGAGGTGACTGTCTATGACGAAGACAGAGACCGAAGTGCCGACTTCTTGGGCAAAGTGGCTATTCCGTTGTTAAATGTAAGTTGTGAGCTTGCAGACTTTTTCTTACAACAGTGAATCAGTATCAGATGGCAGAAAGTTTTTCCTTTGACTTTTTATATGTGTATATTTTTTATTGATTTTATAAATCATACAGTAAAAAGTAAAAGTGTAAAAACACACACACCAAAAAAAGTTATATAAATCAACAAAGTATGTGTCTAACCTTTATTGATTTTAGTAATCATAGAGTAAGACTGTGATGTTAGCACTGACTTCCAATGAAAAAACTTCACAATATCAGTGTCAGGATGTTGTGAGTGCTTGCTAGGACAGACAGTATTGATATTGGGAAAAGTTAGTAAAATTACTACAATTAAATGAACTAAAATATTGCAATAAATATATATAATATATACTATATAATATATACAATGCAATAGAATATAATAATTTTATTTATATAATATAAATAAAAATAAATAGAAAGAAACCCTTTTTTTACACTTTTGAACATCTTACCCAATATTTGTTTAAAGTATATAAATGGTATCTAGGGAATTGTGCAGAAAATAAAAATATAAACTTTGAGATGTAAACTTTATTTATTTATTTTATGGTGGAAATTTCTGCAACTGATTGATATTTTAAATTAGCTTTTATGATTTATATTTTTTTTATTTATTATTTATAAATATATACAATATTTAAATAAATATATTGTATAAATACAATGTACAATAAATATGTAATATATTTATTATATATTACATATTTATATGAAAAACATTAAATAATGCATTTGATATTATTTATATTGTAGTATTTAACGTCTGTACAGTATAAGGGAAGAAATGTTGAATAATAAAAAAAAATATTTATATTTATTAAAACACAAACACACACACACACACACACACACACACACACATATATATATATAAACACCCTTAAATGTAGATATTGATACCAGAAATCTGCTTACTGTTCTAATCTTAATACTTTGGGAGGAAACAGAGACTGAGCTGTGTGTGTGTGTGTGTGTGTGTGTGTGTTAGATCAGGGTTGGTATTTGGCGATCCCCCCCAAGCGCTCACTATTAAGCAGTTATCTCTCACCAAATAGAGCCTCAGAGATGTTTCGCGTGCGGACAGACGGACACATTAAGAAGCGCAGTCTAGTGTGATGAAACGTGATGACATGGTTACCACGAGAACAAAGAGCACAAGACCAATTCTAGCTCCGAGCAGCTCGACTTCAAGTAAATTGAATGCTGCTAAATCCGCTTTTATGACTGCGCGATCTCTTCCCTCTCATGAGTTCAGTCTTCACCCCAGGGAGGAAAAAATCAAATTAATAGAAATTGTCTGCGTGTCCTTTATGTCTGCGTGTTCCCCATATGAATAATATTAAAGGAAGGGTCAGGGTTTGATAGAAATTTGCACTCTACCCAAAAAAAAAAGTTCAGGTATAGTAAGGCAATGTAATCTTAAAAGTTAGGAGAAACTCTTTCAAACTTTTCAAAATTGCCAATTTTTGTTTTATAGTGGAAACTGACTTTTTCATAATTTATTCTTATGTGTTTTCATTTTAATTTAAGTAGCAATTTTTCGCATTTGTATTTTTTATTATTTTGTTGAATTATTATTATGATTATTATTTATATTATTATAATTCTTTTTCAACTGATTTAACTGATATTTAACAAATATGTAAGCTTCACAATTTCTTCAAGCCCTCTGGATCCTAATGTACGTGGGGTTTCTGCAGCCAGCGATGAGTCAAAATTATTGTCCGTGGAAATCGAGCTCATGTTGCAAATGCTGTCGATGGAGCTTAAGTCGTATCGATCCGGGAGGCTTCTTTAAGAATGTCAGCCATAGGAAGATCCTTCCGAGAGATTGAGTATGGACTGATGGAGGGATAATGATGCAGGAAATGAGAGCCGGAGAGAAAGTGCAGAGGGATGCAGAAGGTTAAACTGAGAAACTGAAGCCTGAAACACAGTGGCTCTCTTCCAGAAGCTCGTGAGCTGTCTGCAGTCAGGGTAGGGATTACTGAAATAAACCCTCACAATACTTTCTAAAACATGTGCGATAGTTTAATGCTCTCCAGAGGAAGACATTTTGAATTGAAATTTTGGTTGGTTTGCAGAGGCTATATTTCCAGTTGATTGAAATAGATTGTGTCGATTGATTGACCTACAGTATCAGTGCTGTACATCAGTCCTGCTTTACCAGTGTTGTTTTAGGATTTCCATCACACTTCATATTAGGTGGCCTTAACTAACTTGCATCAGAAAATACTCATTGTGTTCATACTGTAATTTACAACACTTTACCTGTTGTTGAGGGTAGGTGTAAGACAGGGGCTAGGCGAAATCGGTCCTGGAGGGCCGGTGTCCTGCAGAGTTTAGCTCCAACCCTAATCACACACACCTGAAGAAGCTAATCAATGTCTTTAAGATCACTAGAAAGTTACAGGCAGGTGTGTTTGATTATGG
>JAUCMS010000095.1:15814444-15854248 GCA_032357445.1 Enteromius radiatus | reverse complement strand
TTGTTAACCCTACTAACAAAAACAGAGAAGAAAAGAAAAGATAAGGGGGGACGCAATGTGCGCTCCCAGGCTGATTCCCCAGGATAGTTAATTTGCGGCTGACAGTGGTCGGGCCGTAATGAACAGGTACTTGTCAGAGCCGCCACAGTTGTTTTGGGCTCTCTGTCAGATGCAGCAGCTGGGGTTCAAAGGTCACACTGAGAGTGTATTCAGCTGGGTATTGCCAGACAGACGGCTGTCATGTCCCTCTCCCGCAGATCCAAAATGGAGAACGCAAAGCTTACGCCTTGAAAAGCAAGGAACTGACAGGGCCAACCAAAGGGGTCATCTTTCTCGAAATAGACGTGATTTATAACGTTGTAAGTTCCACTCTCTTTTTCTAGCTTGCTTTTTTCTAGTGATTTTCACTTCTTTATCTGCCTGTTCTCTTCAGCCTCTCCCGGGCTGTCTGTCTCTCTTTTAATTACTGAAGACTCCCCTTTCCTCAGCCTTTTATTTGTGCGTCTGTGTACCGCTGTGTGTGTCCGTCCGCCATTTTAGGCGGGAGTGTGAGAGAGCGTCACATGGCCGTGTGGTGTGGAGTGTGTGAAATGGAGGGATGTCTTGATATATTAGATCGTTAATGACGCATCATGATCACGTCTTGATCTCCACGGTGGATTATTGCATTCAATCACGCATGAAGTTTATATGTTGCAGGTAAAAGCCGGCATGAGAACTTTGATTCCCATCGAACAGAAGTACATCGAAGAGGAGCCACGAGTGTCCAAACAGGTAACGAGAGCACTTTAATCACACCTTTGTTGAAGACATTGCTAAAATCCCGCCCAACACAAGTTGTAGACAGCAGCATCTTTCTCCTCGTCTTCCCCCTCTCTCTCTTTTTCTCCTCGTCTCTTCCTTCTCTTCTGGAGGTGCTGAATAGAAATGTCAAGCTGTCAGCGCTGGGGGTGCATAAGTAGATTGGCCATCCTTTAGTTTGGACCTCAGTGGTTCTTCTGCTGTGCTTCTTTTTGTCACCCTGTTCAATGTCTCCCCCCATCCCTGACAAAGAGCTGAATTGTAGGGGTTGTCCCAAATCAGACCTGTCACTGAGACACTGCTTGGGACAAACACACACACACACTCTCTATCTGTCACGCACTGAATGCAAGCTAGAAAGTGCCCACTCTGCACTTTTCGGTGTGAATTTGCCCCCCACCTAAACTATTTGTGAGTGAGACAGCAAGACGTGAACACAAACCGAACGGCGAGGGCAACATATCAAATTTATCTCCACAAGATTTGCTTTTACTTCTTGATACTGTCTCCTCAACAGTTGAGGCTCGTTTCGTCGAACATCTCAGACATATTTTATTCTTTGGTTTCACATTTCACCTCGAATGTACTTTGATTAATCCCAAATGACAAACACAAATGGCCTACTTTAAAGGGATAGCCTGAATCCTACACTTCACCACAGTAAATGTGGATATTTACTATGATCAAAGCCATAGCATTTTAAAGCTATTATGCGACCAGGAGCTTTTGATCTTCTCGTGAACAGGAAGCAGCGGTCATTTGCAGTTCACCCGCTCTCAGAAACACGCAGAAGACCATTTTATTAAAGAGGAATAACATAAATTAATAAATAAATAATTCCTTTATACTCATATAAATGCAAATATAGATATGGTTTGGTTTTCTCTAATTTGTGATTTGTTTCATTATGTTTGGTCTAGTATCATATTTTTGTTGTTATTCTCTAACAACATTACAAAAAAGTCATTTTCCTGTTATTGAACTTCAATTTAACTTCCACATCGAATGATGATCATTTGAAATTTATATTATATAGACTACTGTTTAAAAAGGTGTGACCTGTAAGATTAAAATAAAATGTAAAAAAAAAATTTTATGCTTTTTAATAAAAAATACAGTAAAGATTTATTTGTGTGTGAAATATTACAATTTAAAAAAGTGTTTGTTTGTTTGTTTTTTATAAAATGTAAAATATATTTACTTTCACTGAATAATAATATTATTTTTTTTTTAATGGCGTGTAATGTATGTAATTTAAATAAAAAAAATTCTCATTGTGAAGTGTTGTCTGATTTTTTTGTCCCTCAGCTGCTGCTGCAGAACTTTAACAGAGTGAGGCGCTGTATAATGTTCCTGATCAATGCTGGCTGCTATATCAACAGCTGCTTTGAGTGGGAGTCTCCTCAGAGGAGCATCTGTGCCTTTCTGGTAAGGAACAGTATGAATTCAACCACACCAGCAGTCGCATACAGCGGCTCCAGAATGAATCTGGACACATTTGTGTTTAGCAACAGTTGAGTTTCATTATATCAGATTTTAAAATCTTTAAGTAAATATCTGGATATTTTCTGGTTGTCAAATGGATCCGACTTTATATTATGTGACCTGTAATATGAACTCAAATTTAAATTAATCATTTGATACAATGTACTTATTGTGTACATACATACATGTTAGATTGAACTCATACTATTATTAAATACCTTGCATTTACATCAGTAATCACATTTACAGTTACACTGTTTACCCTTCCCTTACATCTTAACTCACACTTAAACATACCCATACCACCTAACATGTCCCTAACTTTAGCCATATCCAGCTCAATAGCAGCAAAAGTGTCTCTTTTTACGGTGTCATTGTTGCACATTACAATAACAATAAATTATGCATAGTTACATGCAAGTATCTCTAAAACAAACCTAACCACTTGATTTAAAGTGTGACTGTCAAATGTTAGTGGATCATGCTTAGAGTTAGCATGATGAACTGCACCTTTGGGTACTCTGGGACACATTTATAAACAGAGAGAACTTTATACATTCACTAAAATGACCTTGGGATAAATTGATTGCAAAAATGCTTCAGAAAAGTGACATTAACTCTGAGAAGAGTACTGTGGTATTTTCTAATCAATAGCAGAATCTGCAAAGAAATTCTATTTCTTTTCTCAGAGTTAGCATTGTTCTTCTAAGCCATGTTTGCAACCAATGCATACCAAGGTCATTTAAGTGAATGATTGAATGAAGTAATTAGTTCTCCTTGGATAACACATGAGTAACCATAAAAGTTCATCATGATCCACTAACTAAAAAATATCAAAATTTATACTGACTTTTAACAGTATATCCACTGTTTTATCTTTCAATACTTAATCATTTTTTAAGTGCTTTGCTTCAAAAGCACATTCCTTTAAAATAATTGCCACCTGATTTGGTATTCTGTTTTCAATTAAGTGATTTTCAAACATTTTAAGTGCGTCTTAAGTGGCCAAATACTTTCCAGGGCCACTTCACATACACAGGACTTTTTATAAAATACAGTGACAGTTCTATGGTGAGCCATTAGTTCCTGTGCACACATTTCCCATCTCTCCATCTGTTGTGTTAAAAAATGTCCAGAATTTCGCCCATTTGTCTTTGACATCCTCCAGCAATCCTCTCAGATCTCGGGCACCTCGGGTGAAGCTGTCTGAATTCACGACAGTCTCTTTCATAGCGTGGCTCACCTTCAGATTGTAATTGGACAGTTGAACCTTCGTGAAAAGGACACCCTTTGTGAGTGGGCCGTGTGACTAAATGCTAGCACAGGACAAGCTGGCTAATCTTTGCCTGTGATGCTGCATAATTTGCTGTAAGGCCTGTCTGTTTCTGGACTCCGCGTGTCTTTAAGTGTCGCTGGGTAGGCCATTAACATTTGCTGCTTGACACATTTTAATTTCGGTACACTTCCGAAAGCAAAAGCCGAGGGCACACGTGTGAGCGGAGGGACAGCTGTATCGATCAGCTAACATTTTAGTTCTACATTTTTTTTTCTTTTCCTTCATGGTTGTCGGGGGAAAAAACATCAATGAAAATGTCAGAGGAAGAAATGTCAAGAGGTTTGAGGAGAATAAAACAAAAAACAATTACATTTAATGTTCAGATGCTATTATAAAAAATGATTATTCAGTCGCATTCGCTTCATAATGCGTCTGACCTGAACTACCAAAGTTATTAAGAAAATTGCTTTAAAAAAGTGTTTTTTGTAACTTCTTTGTTGTATTTTCTTCACATTTGTCCCATTAGTTGGTAATGTTATTCTTTGCAGTCGAAATCTCCCTCCTTAAGAGCTCTCTTAATCATCACACTGATTTCTTTCTTTATCACCAGCCATCTGGTTCAGGTGAGCCTTCACCGCTGCGCTGAGACACACATCTGTGCCGTTCTGTCAGCCGCTGACAGTTGTAAGCCAAAAGAATACAATAGTCAGACACCGGCGGAGGTGATTTTGCATTCAAGAGTTGCAGAACCTCCGGTGCTTGCCGCACAAAGGTTAGCCAAAGCAAAGGGGCTGCTCGCGATGTGCAGATAAAACCAGCTGCGCGCGGCAGCGGTGGCAAGCCTTGTGATTTGCTATTCTGGTATTTTTAGGTCTGTGCCTTTTTGACATTTTAGAGTTCTTGTTTTTAGCTTAGGTTTTGAGGTTGTATTGGTGTTTTTGTTTATGTTGTTGGGATTTTGTAGCAGAAACTCTTCCAAAGTTTTTTTTTAATTTTTTTTCGTTTGTTTGCTGGTGCTCCAAATACTCTGCTCCTTTTCTTAAAGGTGAAGCGTGTAAGCAAAACATTGTGCTGGATCTCGGTTTAATATGCAAAGTAAGCCATTTTTACGTTGAAAACTTTTAGGCAGACATACTGCTTGACATGACAATGCAATGGCAATAGTTAGGGGGTGGAACTATCTGTTTGATGACCAATGGCTGACAGCCATCCTTGGCTGATACATTTCTTATTATCAGTGTTGAAAACAGTTTTTAGTGCAAACCAGGTTTCTCTTTTTAAAGATTCTTTGATTTATATAAAGTTCAACAGAACTATAAGCTTTTTTACTGTCACTTGCAATCAGTTTAATGTGTCCTTGCTGAATGAAAGTATTAATTAATTTTTAAAAAGTTTAGGGATCAGACTGCCTATTTGACAAGCAGTGGCAGATTTTTTCTTTTTTTTTTATTATCAATGTGGAGACCAGTTGTGCTGCTTAATGTTTGAAAATTATAAATTCTCCAGGATACATTATTAAATAGAAAATTCAATATTTTTTAACAATATAAATGTCTTTAGTGTCATTTTTTAACCATTTATTGTGTCCTTGCTGAATGAAAGCATTAATATATTTGTCAACCAATGGCCAACAATCATCATTAGCTAAAACATTTCTACTAGTATTAGTTGGGCTTTAGTTGGGGGATTGGAGTACCTATTGGATAAGTAGTTTATATATATAATATAATATGAAACCAGTTGTCCTACTTAACATTTTTTTGTGGAAATTATGAATATTTTTCAGGATGAACAGAAAATTCAAATGAACAATTTATTTGAAATATTTTGTAACTTTACTTTCACTTTTTATCAGTTTAATTGCTGAATGAAAGTATTAATTTATATGACAACTAACTGCCAACAGCCATTAATGGCTAAAACATTTCTTACGTTGTATAATATTTTTGTAGAAACAGTTGATTCTTTTTATAGAAAGTTAAAAGGAACATAGTTTTTGAGATCTTTGTAACAATATTAATGTCTTTACTGTAACCATTGATCAGAATGAATATTTTAATTGATGTTTGACGGCCAGTGTTCAACAGTCATCGCTGCAAATGTCCATCCGTACATTCAGGATCGCACACGGCCGGCCAGTCAAGATGACACAGCTCATGGCATATTCACAATGGACAAAGCTCGGAGAGTATGTGTGCGTATGTGTGCGCTACTTCAAGAGCGCGTGGGTGTCCGTGTGAGTGTTTGTGCGCGTCTGCCTCCCCTCTTCACGAACACCTGTAAGCTGAGCGTTTGCGCTGGGTGAATATGGGCCATTGTTCTGGCTGGCAGAGTGGTGCTCATAAAGACCGCTCTGTGCCAGCCCTCCCCGCGCGCCACTCTACCCCTCCAGCTCCTTATTGCTCCTGCACCGACTCTTCCTCCAAACAAATTTGCCGTAACTCTACCTGCAATTTGGCCTTGAATTGGGAGCAAATAGAGCAGGTATTGTGTGTCGTGGGGAATAAGAGTGGTGTGCGTGTATGTGTGTGTATAGAGGGTAAAGAGAGGGAGATATATTGGAAGGGGAGAGGTAAGGAAATGATACCCGGCTCCTTTATGTGGGGTAAAGTAGGACTCTTATCAGTGGGAGCACCCAGACAAGAGAGCTACTACTACAGGAAACTGGAGCAGCCTTCACCTGCTTTGCATTTAGATAAAATACACCCGTCCAAAAAAAAAAAAAAAAAAAAAAAGAGACAGGAAAAGAGAAACAAATGCTTCGATGTGTGTCTTCACGATTACAACCCGCTGTGTGCTACAAGGTGGCACCTTTCTGCTCCATGTCACCTGTCGACCAGTGGCTCAGTGAATGTTTTATTTAATTATTAATTTTACTTTATGGGACAAATTAGGATAATAACAAATGTATATACAGAATTTAGCTTAATCTGTTAATATAAAACTGGAATTAATGTTTAAATTAGCTCAATAAAACTCAAAAAATAACTCCAACATAATAAAACTCAATAAAAATATAACTTTTACATGAATAAAATAAAAACAAAACTATATATATAAATTGTAAAATCAAATCAAATTAAGCAATGTACCCCATAGTTATTGTGTTTTTGTTTTTTGTTTTTTTAATTAAGAAATTATTTTGTTCTGAAAATTCATTTAAATGATTATTTTTCTTTGAATTATTATAATCTATAAATGAAATACCACAAATGTTGTTGTTGGATCTAAAGATGTTTTAGCTGAACAAGCTGACATGAAATGTTTTACAGAACTCGTGTTTTAATCACTAGTCAATATTGAAGATTTTCTGAGTGAGCACATGTTTTAAGATTGCTCTTTTTAAAGAACTTTCTAATTAGCTTTAGATCAAATCACACTGAGTCTGAAAAACAATGAACGAAAGCGTTTCTCAACATGCCAGAAGATGGCAGTGCGGCATCACTCAATCCAAACATCCCCACCTAATGAGTCCAGCCAAAAAGCAGATGAGTTATTGACGTCCATAATCAGCCTCTCATTTGGCGTATTTCTACCCACCGTTGGCACTATTTAAAATAATCAACACAATGTGATGACTTAATTTCTGAAGTCCAAGTACAGGGGCTGTTGTAGGCTGTGTTGGTAACACACTTTTAATGTGCTAATTCTCAAATGCCTGCTCTGAAGTGCTCAAGCCTGCACTCCACAACACAAAGTGCCAAAATGATATTGAAATTGGCTGCCAAAACGTGTCCGTCCTCCATTCCAAAAATCCAGCGAGACGCTGAAACACTTGGCTGATCCAGATCGTTCTCCCAGTTAGAGCAACGGCTTTTGTTAAGGGACTTAATCTCAAGTGCTTTCGCTTGGATAAAATCAAATAGATATTTAAAATGAAATCAAATTTACGTGCTACTTGATGTTAGAGATGGATGGTGCGTGTACGAAAATGCTAATATGGCTTAGTTGTTTGATATTCAGCTTAGTCAAATTCATTAGGGAAGGGAAACAAAACACACTGTGTAGGCATTCTTTCATCATTCTTCACATTCACTACTTTTCTACTAACTTCATACACAAAAACTCATTTTTTATTGTAACATACTCTAATTTGAGAAAAAAAAGGAATAATTTAAGCAATAGACGTATGCGTTTTCTTCTGCTAGAGTAAAGGAAAGACAGTTTTGTGATGTCAAGAATCTTTGTTGTCCTGTTATATTACACCGAAGTTAAACTCTAATAGATATTGATGATAAAAGCAATAGGGATTTGTGGATTGTGCTTTTTGTAGATTAATGGACTGACAGGAAATTACATTTCAGATGCCGTTTAATGAATAGATGTCATGATCTGTATTAGGTTACTGCTGGTCACTGTAAGACAGGATCCACGCAGGTGGAGAGGTTACTGTAGTGCCCTGAGCAGAACACTGCGGCTCTGAAGTACAGGAAACTGAACGCCGTGGCTCCGGAATGGCCGCCAAAGCTGGCGGAGTGATCGTGAAAACCTGGATGCACTCTGACAAAGCCTCTTGTCGCGTGTTCGCAGATTCAGTTTCTCCTTCTCCTCTATATCATCCGAACCTTTTTCCTTTCCCTTTTAGTTTGCTTTTTGGGGTCCGTGGCCCTTCCCTCCCCGAGGAGAGCTCTCTGTGGGAGGGGTGGTCCGGGGGTGATATGAGTGTCTAGGCTGGAAGAATGGCCCCACAGCTCTGGGCATCTCTCTCTTGGCTGCTGGGTTGTGTGAAAGAGAGAAGGGTCACTTCCAAGCAGGCAAGGTGTCGGCTAACATCAGCTGTCAATCAGACTCTGGCCCTCAGCTAGAATAACCAAACTTTAGAATGGAGTCCAGCGACAGGTTAAGGAACATATGAAAATGAAAAGATGGACGCTGCGGAGTAGAGACAAAGAAATGTGAGAGAGACATTCGCGAATGGCTCCTTTGGCGTAGCTTTAAATTCCAATGAGTGTATTTTGTAATCTGTCAAAGTTTGCTGTAGGCTGATCTGTTATATTTTAAATATTTTTAATACTAAATTAAGTCATTATGATTTTATGAATGCACAGATGGAAGATATTAATTCAATGTGATGAAATTCTAATTACTTTGTCTGAAAAAATATACTTTGCTCTAATTAATGGGACAAGCTACAGATGTTTTGCTGAATTTTGCAAGAAATGTGTTTGCTGTATAGGAGCAGGTACTAAAATACCAAATGTTACAGAATTTCATACATTTTTTTATTGGCCAGTGTTTTTCTGTAAGCAGTTTGTGCATATTATATATTTAGCTATATGCAAATTTTCAGATTAGTTCCTTTATTGCTTATTAAGTGCACGATTTACATTTTTAATTGCATTGATCCATTGTATTCGGCTTTATTTAAATGTGGCCTAGTTCTTTAAAATGTATTTGAGGATTTAATATTAAAATTGTGAAAGGGGTCATTTAAAGATAACATTCGAACTAGTGTTGATAGTACATATATTATGCACATTAGAGGTGCCTAATTTGTGCCCTGTGTCTTTTTTCCCTTGGTTTGAAATGTTCAGTGTGTGCGTGTTGGGTAACAGTGCTGTAATGGATAGTGTGAAGGGCACGGAAATACATCTGACCTGTTTCTGCTAGATTCAGAGATTTTCCACTGCTCCGCATGTCCGGTCCAGTCTGATTTAATGTTATGTAAACTTTTCAAGTGTAACAAGGTCTTTGAGGTGTGCGTTTAGGTATAATAGCGTCTCTGTGGATGCATGGCTTAGGTGCTTAGGTTTTGTTACTGTATGAGGATACTTGAATATCACATTTGATCTTTATGTATTCAGTTGGGTTTACATTAACATTTATTAGCATAAACTTTAACATAAATCTGGCAGATTCATTTTATTATCTGTGAATAATATTGTTATGGCTGTGATTTTTGCTAAGCTCTAAATATGTCTCACAGAAGTGTGGAGATTTTGATTTTGGTTTTATGCATTTATTTGGATTAATGGCTTTACTAGAACATTTTTGGGGTTTAGCTGTATTTTGCAGCGATTTAAAAAATGTAAAGTTTAAGTATATAAAGTTAGCGCTTAGTTTCAAAGTTGTGTTTTTTGGAAATGTTAAAAGAACTATATATAGTAATTGTTTTTTAGTAACTAAAGCTAAAAAACAACAATATTAAATTGCTACACCGTGTTTTATCCTATGAACGGTCAGCTTCTGTTTCCCTCTGTGGTGTACTTGAACAGTTGTTCAAAACCGTGGGGTAATGGGCAGTAGGGTCAGCAGAAACATGCTTTTTGCTTTATGTTTTGAGCCTTTGTAATGTTATTTAAGGATAATGAGATTTTGTTGCAGATTATTGACTCATTCATTGTGTTTTCACACTGAAAGACTTTAAAAGCATCATCTGCGCTCACACATGACAGACTGTGAAAAATAATCATTGCGTTACTGTTATGTATTACTGGTTGTCAGGTGTTCTGAATGTATCCAATAAAAAACACATTTAGATATGATGGTTTCTAAATTAAATTTAGAGATTTTCTAACAGCTTTCCAATATATATATATATATATATATATATATATATATAAAGGTAAAATGAATCACAAATGTTGATCTTTTTGAACTTTAAAATTTTTGTTTTTGAAAAACTAACAGTCAAATAATTGCTCCTGTGTTTTAATGTGTATTTTATAAATGCATCTTCAGAGCAATGTTCTTTTATTTGTTCATTCAGTGTTTTTCTGTCTTTCTGTAGCTTTTCGTTGTGGTCGTGTGGAATTTTGAGCTTTATATGGTCCCGCTGGTTCTCCTGATGCTGCTAGCCTGGAACTACGTTCTCATCGCTTCGGGGAAGGACACGAGACAGGGAGATGTGGTGAGTTCTGTCACACACAGTGACCTGCATCTGTATTTCTATGTTTTTGTATTTAATATTTTTCAAGCAGTAAAACATCTATCAGAATTAGAGAACTATTTTGTCTCATTCGGCACTGGTGAAAAAACTTTTGAAAATGATTGTTTTTCTAAGTACGAACAGGTGGGAACTCGAGCATTTCTGCGTGGCACTCCAATCTGTTTATTTATTTAAATATTTTAATTAAAACGTGTCAGCGCAGTGTCATTCTGAAGAGCAAGTTTTTCTAAATCATGCACACGTATGTTCAGAATGTGTCAAAATGCTCTGCAGCACTTAATGCTGCTTTGAGTTTGTTGTCTTCTGTGTCATTTAAGCTGCTGTTTGACTGAATATGTGGCCTCAAAGAATTAGTGGAACAGAGATGTAAAAAGAGCTCACCTTGAAGTTAATTGAATGGAATCGATTGTACATCAGTGTAGATTTTTGAAAGTCATTTAGTTGGAGTTTAAGAACTTCATACAGTAATTGAATAAAAGCTTTGGACTTGAATAAAATCCTCACCACCCAAGGTAGAGAGTAAGTGAATTGTAGACCACTATTTCAGGGTATACATACGTTTTTACCAGGAATAGTCCCATTATATATATCTGAAATATCTAGGATATCCTTTGATTAATTGGGACAAGCAAATGAACTACATTTTTTGAGTGTCCTGAATATAACCAATCAAAGTTTAACTGTTACAGGGTCTCTGATATAAATTTATTTAAGATCGTACTTTATGAGACACTCTTTGTAAAATTTTGCAAAGAACAGGGCACGAAAGAAGTAGCAAGAACAGAAGGACCTCAACAAAGTATCTGTACAGTAATTATGTTGTCCTGTAGATGGCGACATTGTTTGCAAAAACGCAAAAGCTCACCAGCTCTGTGATTCATGTTAGGCTTATGTCTGCGTATTTATTATTTACCATGCCAATACTGATACACTTTTTCTAAAAATCAATACGTTATATATATATGAAAAATATAAACATTTTATATGTCTATTTTTTATTCAAGCTCTGAGGGTAAATGTTTAATCACATATTAATGGGTTAATGTTATATTTTTATGTATACTACAGTGTAATATAAGTAATGGGATTGCATGTTTTGATAAGATCTGTAAATATGATCAAGAAGAAAAACACACACATATTGCACTAAATCATCACACAAGCTTATTACACATATTGTAAAAAGCAAAATATATTTTTTAAAAACATCACAAAGTAGTGTGTGTGTGTGTGTGTGTGTGTGTTTTCTTTCATTGTTATAAAAGCCAGTTGGGTCAGAAGTCATGGATTCAGAACTAGGTAATGGTTCAGAGGTGATACTGTCAGGACCTGTGGATATAAGACACATGCGAAGGCTAGAGTCAGAGGTAATGCTTTAACCCGTTATTCCTCTATCCACGTCTCCTTTGCTCTCTAACAGTCCATTGTTCTGCATTTTGACGACTGTAACCACAACACATGGGCTGGTGAGAGCAAGAGAGTTCAGGAACAGTAAACACACACACACACACATGCTTTCCATTAGCCTCTAACTCACTGATGAGCCTGAGCTTGGACACTGTTTCCCTGTGCTTTACTATGAACTTAAGGGGAAGGAATTTAGGTGTCTTTAAGTGTGTAATGATTAGTACCTGATGTCATTCATTTTGTTCACTAATATAAGCTGTTTCACACACACACACACATATATATATATGTTCATTTGCAAAAAGCAATAATTCTCAAAAGTCATTTTAACTTTAAGTTAAAAAATAACTTAAAAGACAGCTAACAAAATTTTTTTTCAAATATATATATATTTTTTTTTTCAAATAATTGAAGCTTATAGCTGTTTGTTGGCTACTAGCTTGTTGTCTGAAAGCGATGCAGCCATTTACATAAAGCCAGGCTTTCAGAGTTTACAGTTTGTGGCTGTGTTTTATTTTCATAAATACACACTCAGAGGACTGATGTACCTTTGAAAGGCCTAATATAGTAGAAGTGTCCCATTCATGCTTTCATCACTATACTAGAGATGCCAGGTTCCCTGTGCCTGGCAGGATGTCATTTCAGATAACTCTAACTGTAGCTCTGTGCTAAACCTGCTGACACATAAATGCAGGCTGCGGTGCTCCAACAGTCCAAGCTGTTTTTTTCTTTCTTTTTTTTTTTTTTTTTTACTGAGACTGACAGAAATGAGAAGCAGAGATGCTGCCCAACCTAGATGACTTTGAAACTTTTTTCAAGTGTTTGTATGACATCTGACTATCAGTATCGCATGGTTTTGTAATGTGGTGCAGCACAGAATGCAGTGGATGAGCGAGTGCGCTTAAATATTCTGTATGCATGGAAAAGGAAGGTAAAAGTAAGACTGTAGGTATGAACAAAAAATAAAAAAAATTGCATCCAAAATAAGTTTTTTTTTTTTTTACATAATATATGTGTATATATGTATACATGTACATATACATATACATACAAACAAATGCATGGGTATATTAATATATATTAGAAAAATATGTTATGTATGCATATATATTATATGCATATTATATAATATTATATAATTTATGTCATTAAAATTTATTATAAAAAAAATGTTAACCAGTTTTGCTTGTTTACCAAAAATACAGTATGTATGTTCAGGGTTATGGGACATATACTGCTAATATTAATTCTACATATAGTGTTAAATCAATATTGGCATTTAGTTTTTAGTAAGAAGCTTTTACTGTCACAGAATAATAGCTGGATATTATTTAAAATCAACCGTCTTCAGGATGACCATATATTAGCCCTTGTCTGTTATACCCCTGGTGTCCACAGCCTAGTATGTTCTGGGAAAACAGAAACCCACTTTCAGCTGTCACATTTCTTGAAGGGACTTGTTACCTCTAGATGTGACATGCCAGCTCAACTCTTAACCTGTAGACAGCTGACCCCTGACTCTCGTATTCTTTTGCTGTTCTCCGCCTGCCACCCTTCCACCAGATACCTGACCTCGCTGTCAGGGCCTGTTATTGTTAAAGATCCTTTTTACCATCTGGAATGGCTGTGCACTAAACACAAGACTACACTCCCAAACTGTTGTTTTAAATCAACAGAAGCTTAGCTAGCCTGGCCGCCGCAGTGCCACGGTATTGGTTTTTGTGTCAGAATGAATAGACAATGGAAAAACAAACACGGGTTTAGAGGCAAGACAAAGGGATGTGACTTTTGAACTACGCCTGTCGATCATCAGCAGGTGATGGAAAGCTACGATTTCTAAAGTGACGCTAGTTTTCCTGTCTAAACAAAGCAGCTACCCTGTCTCCAGTGCTTTCAGAAGAGCCCCCTACTGGTAGGGAGTGCAAGTGCACCTCTCGTAACCTGAAGTTAAGGGAGCACCGACACAGCTAGCCAAGCTGTTCTGACAGCAGCTGTCAGTGACTTGCTCACCTCCTGCAGTGAGGCAGTCCTCACCACCCTAACACCACCCCTCACCTACTTTTGTTTGGAGACCTGGAAGCGGTCGGGTGGGCTTCAGTGTGGCCGCTGAGGCTCAGTCAGGCGTCGGACAGCTCGGTGTGTGAATGGAGGGGAGTGAAGCCCATGGCTGGCCCTAGAAGACCCGGGCTGCTGAATTCACTGGCCTGGAAAACAGTTTACCAGATGTTTTGAAGGTGTTAATTATAGCATATACTGTCAGAGCTGGAGGAACATAGTGACATCTCTTTCACCAGCTCAAGCGCAATTAGGCATTCGAGGTTCTTTCTCTGCAACCTTGTCAGTGGTGGAAGAGAGGGTCTTAATTGTCAGGGTTACTCTCACCATGTCCTCTAGCTAGCTCGCAGTTTCTCCATTTTCCTATGGCATATTTTAAAAGGTTAATCATTTTTTCACAGCCTGATTTTTTTTGTGTGTGTGTGTGTGTGTGTGTGAACATTGCTGCAGCTCATATTTGAGTTTAGGATTTTAAGCAAAATCAGTGGTTCTCAACCTGAAGGCCCCAAATGTGCAACACAAAATATTTCCTCTGGTATGTTTGCTGTAATGATGACAATTAAATTAATTTAACAAAAATAGTTTGTGATTCCATAAAATTCTGTTTAAATTTTATGACATTGTTAAAAATATTTTTTTTCAGATATCAACATGTAACTCATCCCTCACATGTTATGAAATAGGCAGTAATGATTTGTAGTTTATTGTTGAGTGATGTGATATTTTTTTCAGTGTGATCAGACTTAAGAATGATAAATGATAAAATATTTGAGAATAGACTTTGAGAATAGAAATTGAAGAAGGCAGCAGAGACATCCTGTAGACAACCACCTGTCAACCATGGTGAACACGATGTGAACATGTTTCCAGTTAGAGTTATAAAGAACAAGGTCCCTCATTTAATTCAACAATGGAATGGCAGTAGTGACTTTTTCTATTTTTGAATGTACATCTGTGTAAAATGGATAATTGGAAAATGTTTGGAGAAGTTCAGCATACATCAGCAGAGAAAAGTCTGACGTTTCACCATTTTTGATTAGGTAAACAATATTCAAACATGAATGAATGAATCATGTAAAATATGCTCAATAACATGCATTTAAAAAAAAACAGATGGGGTGAATTTACATTTCATGCAAACTTGAAGGTGAAAAGTGTGAAAATGTAAATGTTAAACTTTTTAAATCCCATTCAAATGACTTTTCAACGAGAATGAACACTGCTGTATTTGTTTGAGTGATCCATCATGTAAATGTCTGGTTCAGGTAATGCTGTGATTGTTTCCTGAACAAGACAGGCCGGTAGATGTGTTTGGAAGACCAGTGTGTAAACAGTTAGTTTTGCAATTTCTCTTGATGCTGCCAGTGGTGAATAAATGACCTTTTACCTTTAGTTTAATCTTTCTGTAAACATATGAAGACTGACAAGATCAAATCTATAGCTGTTTGCTCTTAGTCTGTTTGTTTATATCTTGACGACTAACAGTGTCAGTGTTTTGCATGGCACAGAAAGCAAGTTAGTAAATAAACTTTTTCCCACCTTCTGTTTTGTCTGGTTTGAGTAGCGTTTTGTCTTTTTCTTCCAGTGTGTGTAATTTGAAAAACAAACAGCCTGGATGGAGCTTCATGAATAAAGGATACGCTGGTACAGGTGGGCTGCTGTGGGGGGAGACGAAGGCCTGTCAAGCCCACCTCCAGTGTCAATCACGAAACGACAACATAAAGAGAACCAGAGCGAGAGTCTGTCTGCCAGCCGTGCTCCTAGAGGCGCTTCATGGTAGAGCTTGTCTTACTCTCAGGCTGGTGTTTCAGCTGCAGGCTCAACGGGGACAACAAAAAAGCAAGAAGTGTGACGGCAGGGCCGGGAGAGGATGAGGAAGAGTGAGAAGAAGAGCCGAGAGGTGCTCTAGGCCTTTAATCCACCTCAGTGGTACCACCTCTTCCAGCGCCGTGCCCCCGTTAGCGAGACAGCGCTTCACCCGCGCCTGGCAGACACGTCTCCGCTCCTCCGTGCCAGCCCCTGACAGGTGACAAAATCAAAAGGTCACGTCACTTTGAACTGGCAGCGTTTGTTGCCCTGCTGATTTCCCCCGTGCCGCCACGGCTCGCAGGCGAGGTTGGAGGCGAGGCGGGGAGGAACTTTGGCAGCTCCTGAACTTCGTCTTTGTGAACTTTTGTACCCGTGATTTTGCTAACAACACTGCAGCGCCGTGTGATTTTTGTCACGGCTGCTGCTGCCATTGTTGACGCAGGCTTGTCTTGGGAAGCCGGGGTTTTATTTACGGAACAGAAAGCCAGAGTGTTTTTCTGGGTCCTGTGGGTTCAGGGCTGCTGCGGATTACAGTAGAGCTCGGGCCATGGGACCGACAGCACCGCTGACTCTGGCTTCTGGATACGCACGACCCTGGCGCGTCCTCTTGCCGGCCTGTGTGCCCTGTAAAACTCAGCCCCAAAGAGACACGCTGGCTGCTCCGTCCCTCTCCCACACATCCCAGCAATTATTTTGCCCATTGTCCTCATATTTGAATCGCGACCGCTTTTATTAAAACGTAACACTTCACCCAAACAGAACCGGCAGAGTTTCTTCGAGCGCCAACAGTCGTACTCTTTGACTCGAGCCCCTGCAGAGGTCAGACCACAGTCAGCCAGAGCTGGCAAAAACTCAAGCCCTCCCTCTGACCAGCAGGGCTCTGACAGCCTGTGAAGAGGCTGTTTGGGCTCGATGTGCTCCGGCGAGAGCCCTTATCAGCCTTCCAGGCCTGGGCTCTCCTGGGCCTCTGGTCCACACGCGGCATACAAAGCAGGGCCAGCCCCTGAGCAGCTGGAGACGCTAGAGATGTCTCACATTTCAAAGAAGAGCTGGAGGAGGGGAGAGCGCGAGAGCTGAGAGGCAGGGAAAAAAATGAAAGTGCATATCTTCATGTTGGATGGCTTGTCTAGCTAGGGCGTCTATTCCCAGCGCACCTGTCACGGGGAAGGTTAGAATTAAAAGCACAGATAGTAGGGTTCTTCCACCACTCATGGCAGAAGGCAAGAGAAAGTGCATTAACTCGCCAGGATGGATGTCACCATGCTGGTCTGGAGATGGTGCGGCTGCTAACCGAAAGGCCAAACAATGGACTTAAAGTCTGGCTCTGATGCTATTTAAGACTGAATTTCTGTCTGCAAGTGAGACATATTGACTGCCAAACTTTCGAGTTCACGCTGCCACGGGTTTGCTTGAAGTTCAACTTCCTCAAAGTTCCTTTACCCATCGTATGACCTCTGGCTAACCTAGCGCCGGAGCAGCATCGCTCTTCGAGTCGATCCGTGTGCTATTAGGCTAGTACAAAACACAATCGCTAGTCTCCTCACAACACTCTGTGTATCTATCCTGAACCCTCCTTTTGTTTCTGCCGCAGGCTGCATTTACATAAGAGGCTTATAGCAGCCATACACTCTCTCTTTTAGACAAAACAAAGGAACAAAAGCTATTGTTTGCTAAGTAACAATTTTTGGATGTCACAAAAAAACTGATGAAATGCATGGAGCCAGAAAAAAAAAAAATCATCAAAAAGATGTATTCCTCCCCTGATAGCTTTTTGGTGTTTTTAGATGCCCGAGTTGTCGTATGTAAATAGCACACACATGACCTTGAAGCTTTGATGCGGGATTGACAGGAGGAACCACAAGTAGAGAAATAATGATCTATGTCTTTTCATTCCTCCGACAACAAAAACAGACATGTGATACACACTCCTCTGGGCTCCTGTAAACCACTGAGGCCAAATATAATGTTTTCAGTTGACCGAGATAAACTCTTTATTTGTGTGCCAACATATCGTCTGATTATTTTGGTGTCTACAGTTCTGATTAACAAGCCAATGAGATCTGAATAATTAATGCCGCCAAATTACTAGCTCAAACATTTTTTTTTTTTTCTGTTTGTGAGACTAAAACTTGTGGCGTATTTTAGATTCTACTGTATAAACAGCACTTATTCTATCAGTGTCTGCTGTTTTTCAAGAACAAATGAAAGTGATGTGAACACTATACCTTTTGGTTTGTTTGATCCTTTTAATGCAGCAAGTACCTTTTTTTGCTCATCTGTGATATTCTGATGTGTAGATACAGTATGGTTGGGAGTGATATAAACAATATGCTTATATATTTTTTCATAATAAAGTAATATATGTGAAATTAAAAAAAAGCACAACTTACTGTATAAATGACAGTAACAGTTTCTGTAGCAAGAGCCACTGATGATTCTCAGATGTAAGCAAGCAAATAACTGATTCTTTCAAGCTTTTGAGCAAGCAGTTTTTCTAAATCGCACAATGAAATTGATGTTTATCTAAACATTCGCTGATTCCTTGCCCTCTATCTCGTTCTCAATATTCTCCGCATCACTCTTTTCATCATATTCGCTTGTCTGTGTCCGCATGTCCTTTTGGGAGAATCGAGTAACCAGCAGCATTTCTCGAGGTCATGGACATACGGCTCTGTGTGCTTGAGTTAAGTATGAAAACCTGAAGGGGCTTTGAAGGGACCATTGTTGGCCTGGATCTGGTCCACTGAAGCACATAGTTAACGTTCTATGTCATCAGCCTTCCTTTGCCAGAGGCTCTATTGAGGTTTTAACTTTATGGACAAGAGGACACAACTGATGACTTTAGTGACTGAGGTCACACTCGGAGGGTTTGCTTTCTATCCAAGGACTGTGTGCTATCATTTGTTTTCACTTGAAGATGTGGAGATGTTCCTAAGTGTACATGTGAAATTGATTTTCTCTTTGTTTTGTTTTTTTTTTTCTTCTTCTTTTTTTTCTGCTCTCTTTTGTTCTGCTCTTCACAATGCACATCAGCAAGCTGTGGAGGATTTGCTGGAGGACGAGGAGGAAGACTTTGACAGAGATGACAAGGTAATTATCGGTGCCACTCACAAACATGTATTCCAACACAGATGTATATTTAATGCTCAAACGCTCTTCTCTAAAGTGAAATGCAAAGAAAATGTATTATCTGTTGCATTTAACCTCACTCAAATACCAGAAGGTCATTGTTTTCTTGTGTATTTAGTGCTTTCAGGCACATTTTATAGAATCCAGATCCACAGCTAGTCTGGCAGAGCTGCTAGTGTCTAAAGTCTACAGAGTTGCAGTACATGTTTCCTTTCTACTCAGAATAAAGGGGAATCACATAGGCATAAATAAACTTGGCTTCAGGGTCTCTATGTTGAGCTTCTGATATTTCTCAAGGCCTTTGAAGTGCAATTAATAGCATTCAAATGACCGCAAGCCAAATGCCCCAGCAGCTTTTGTGAGGAAGCATTTTAATATTTCTGAGCAGGCAGATTCATGTTTTTCCCTGCCAAAATACCAGCACTTATGTGCATTTTGTCTGGAAATGGGACAAAAACAATGTCTACAAGAACATTTTTTTGGGTAGTGTTATATATCTGTGAGATACTTCTCTTTAGTGAACTTTTGGAGAGCATAAAGTATATGTACAGTGTGTGTATGTAGAAAAAATTAACAGTTACAGTACACTTTATTTCGATAGTCCATTTAGGCATCCTACTAACTTTAAGTAACTTTGTAACTACGTGTCAACTAATTCTCATTAATTCTCAACTACATGTCTACTAACTCTCAGAGTAGACTGTTAGGGGTAGCTTTAGGGCTAGTAGAATAAGTTGACATACAATATACCTGCAAAGTTTGTGATAGTCAGTATGTAGTATGTTGTGGATCCACCAAAATAAAGTGTTAGGAGATATTAAGCAGAAAGTCTACTAATACTCTAATGACTGCTGGTTGACATGAAGTTGCAAAGTTACTTACTGTTAGTAGATTGTCTAAAGTGGACCATAGAAATAAAGTGTTACCAAATTAACCAAATATCTGTACTGATGTTGTCAAGGATCTGTGGTTCTTTGTGTCAGATTAGCTTTAGCTGAAAGGTGGTTGGAAGGTTGAAAAGGACTACTTGTCCTCTCTGTGTCCTTTCTCCTTCTCGTTTGCATAGGTTTGCATAGTTTTGTTTTGTTTTACTTTAAATTATTAGACCTTGATCTTGGGAAAACTACAGTTAAGGTATTGTTTAGCTACCAAAAAAAAATAACTAAATGTATGTTTTCCTTTTTTAAAAACAACACAAGTTACTCAAATTATATAATTTATTTAACATCTATTAAATTAATAATTTAACCCATATTTGAAACTATTTTTAAATCATTCTAAATGCTTCATGGTTTAAATTGATTGTTAAAATGACACTTGATACATAGTTTTGTATTTTTAGCAACTTTCCAGTACTGCAATGTGTGGAAAAAAACAGTGATGCAGAATTATATCAGTCTACAATGCTAATAGTTAGAAAAAAAGTCATTTGTTACTTTAAAGGCAACACTATTTAGAAAACTGCACAAGTACTGTAATACTTTCAGTTCCCTCTCAACACCAGTTTGCTTTTCTTTTTTTCCCATCTACATGTCTTTACTTTCTTCTCCATGTCAGTTTGTTGATGACCTCACATTTTCATTACCTCCTCTGTTTGTTCAAGCAGTAAAATACTGAGATCACATCAGGGAAGGCCCACTTATACTGGATGAAGGAAGGAAAAAAAATGGACAAATGTGCCAAAGCCTCATTTTAATTGAACCTGAAGCATATGTTGCAAGTATGTGCAATATGTCCCAGATGTTTAGGCCAGGCCTAGTCTTCATCTCTTCCTTAGTCTCCACTAGGAAGCTATTAGCTGGATAACCTTTGCTCCAGGGGCTAAATGGGGTATTACATGGCAGGCACCTGTTTTGAATTGGACTGGGGACCTCTTGCAGCCGTAGTATGAGCCAAGACATGTGTTCTTACTTAACAAACTGTTTTGTGATAGTTAAAAGTGTCTTTCTTTAGACTCACTACAGATATTAGTCAATTACTCTTAATGAAAGTCCAAAGTCAAGGCTAATTGATGGAGACGGCTCAGTTGTTTTGCCCAAGTAGGCAATTGGTTCCAAAACAAGAAAAAGGGAGGGAGAAAAAGTGGAAAGATCAGGTGAAAGCAAGGTTAGTGCAAGTGACACTGTAAAAGTGTTTTAAAACGGATTTTTTTTGCAGTGCACCTGGCTATATGAAATTAAAGTCGGTGTTGAGGAAGCTGCTTTGAAAGTTATGTCTGAGAGTAACTAATAAAAGCTAATTGCATTGAAAGTGTTTAATTTTCTCATTTATTGTTAGATGTATAAAAGTAGAAGTCTACACAATCAAATGAAGATCAACACTTTTTTCAGTAAATGTTTCAGTAGACGTTAGCAATAAAGAACAGTAATTACCTGAGTACATGTTCATTAAAACAAATAAAGAATTTGAAAGCTTGAGATGTTAAATGCCTTGAGCATAACCATGACCTCAAGCTAGCAGGTCTACAAACACGACTGACATCAGTAGAAAAAGTAAAGTAATTTCTGAGTAAGAGCAAGTTGTTACATTTAGATGATAGATTAGGATGACAAGTTATTTTTATAAAGTATACCAATACGTTCCCAGAATGAGAAAGTAACTAGGATCAAATGATTTAGCTTTAGCCTAGCAAGCTATGGTTTCTATGCACCTTCTCCAACACGTTTTTGAGGCTATGCAGTTTTGGGTTAAACGCAGTTTGGATGGCCATGCATGCAAAAGCATGCTGGGTACATCAACTGCGTAAGCCATATGCTTGCCATACACTTCTCCTTTTTTCTTTGCTTGGCTAGTGCCATGTGTGTGCATGTGAATGTGTACATGTGTGTTTACAATACTGAATAGCTCTCTGGAGAGCTCACCGACTCCACCAAATTCATCAGCAACCCTGGCAATAACAGCCAAAATATTTTAACACCTGCTCCGCCAAACACATGTAAACACACAGGCAGAATGGCAGGTAATTATCCAGGTGATAATGAATGTGCCTCACATTGTTAAACCTCTCTGAAATATGCTAGTGTGGAATTAAGGAGCAGCATCGGGTACGCTACGATAACGTGCCTAACGCTCCGCTTGTGCCACAGCTGTCTCGCACTTGTGTGCACCCACTTTCACAAAGAAAGTTTGCGAAGGATTGGTATTTTCATTACCGTTCATTATTTTTATGCATCTAATCTTCACCTGTCATAAAGCAGATGCTGGAAGGCCTGGTCTTTCTTGCTCTGATAATGTTTTTTTTTTATTTTTCAACAGAATAGTTCACTTAAAATTATAATTCTGTCATCATTTACTCATCCTCATGTCATTACAAATCTATATTGCTTTCTTCTGAGAAATGTGCTGGTCACTCTTTGCTATGCATTTATGATGAATTTTTAGCTTTAAAAAGATGCTTAAAGAGATATAGCTCAACCAAAAATAAAAATGTTGTTTTTACTTTTACTCACCCTTATTCCAAACCCATAATACCTTCGCTCATCTTCTGAACACAAATTAAGATATTTTTTGATGAAATCCAACAGCGTTCTGTCCCTCCAAAGGCAGCGACACAAATACCAAGGCTTTGTTTTTGTTTTCTTTGCACTAAATGTATTCTTGCTTCATAAAGTTAAGGTTAAACCTTCTGGGCCTTGAATGTCTATGCAAGGCGGATGTTATCAAAAATGTGTATTGATGAACGAAGGTCTTACAACATGAGAAATTAATGACAGAATTTTAAAGGGGTGAACTATCCCTTTAAGTACAACACAAGTAGCATAAAAGTGATTCATATGACTCATTTGCAATAGTCTCAGTCTTCTAGAGCAAAAAACAAATAGTTTGTGTCAAAAACAGACCAAAAATTAAGTCGTTATTTACTGATAAACTATTGTGACCAGTCTGATTTGTGAATGAATTATTTGTAAAAACATTTTTAACTTAATTATCAAATTATTTCAAAAGATTTGACACAAAAGAACGATTCATCCACAAATCTGACACACATTTCAATGTATCACTTTCCCAAACAGTGTATGACTTCAAAAGACTTGGTATTTAGTGCAAAAGTTGTATACAGTACATCACATTTATGGTGTTATTTAGTCTCTTTGAAGATTAAGATCTCCATTTAGCTACATGGAAAAGAGCAGCCTGGACATTTTCACAAACATCTCACTTTGTCTTTCATAGACATGAGAGTGAGTAAAAGATTTTTTCAGTAAAGTGAACTGCATTGTCCAATTCACTGTCTGTTCATTAATTTTCTTATTCCAACAAGTTGTTTCTTTTTGTTGCACATGCTAATTGATAGTACAGCTATTTTGGTTTCTGTGATGTCAATAGAACCAGTGTTGTGCGGAAATGTGTCCAGAGTGGAGTACGGAGGAATAATCAGAGCTAGTGCTCTGTCTGAGAAGCAGCCAGGATGATAGCGCCAGTGTCTCCAGGGAGCGAAAGAGAGAGGGTGAAAGAGTGCTGAGATTAGGAGTGTACGCATGGCTGGGCGCTGGAGTAATGGTCCTACACATACACACACACAGCCCGAGGAGGAGCCGCCCCAGATAAGATACACACTGCAATCATGTCATGCTCACAGGCTTACCACAACTCACGCACGCCTCCTTACATGCCCAACAGCTGTTAGGAAGTGTGCGTGATTGTGCTGCTTGCTCGACTGGATATTAAAGATGGCATGCAACCGTATGCTGTACGTCTTATAAATAAACAAACATTCAATGTGAAGCAAAACAGTGACAGAAAATAAGAGGAAAAACAGGATATTGTGTTGTCAAAGACTTGTCGGTTTCTATGAAATTCTCTATTTTGTGAATTAATAAAGCTAAGTGAAGCTTTTAGGCTAGAAATACACTATGCAAATGCAAACATTTGACCGACACTCAAGCATGGAGACAAACTGTTGTCTCTCAAGTTAACTTTAAATAGTATATGTGCTATAGAACATTAATTGATTATAGTTCAGGTAGTTAACTATAAAAATAGTTTGATTAAGTGCATTACAATTCAAATGTTGGGGTTGTTATATGTTTTTGGTAATACTTTATTTTATGGTTACACCTATTAGTTTCTTATTAGCATGCATATTAGAATAGTAGCCAATTATAAGTGCTAATTAAGCACTTCTACACGACCTTATTCTACATCTCTGATCCTACCCAATGTCTAAACTTAACAATGGCCTTACTAACTATTAAGAATTAAGAATGTATTGAGGGAAAAGTCATTGTTAAAAGTTAACAACTGTTACCTATTCTAGTGTTACCATGTTTTTTTGTTGTTGTTTTTTTGTCCCTTGGAGCTAACCAAGGCTGCATTTATTTGATCAAAAATACAGTAATATTGTGAAAAACAAAACAATAAATTAAACAGTTTTCTATTTTAAAATGTAATTTATTTATGTGATGACAAAGCTGGATTTTCAGCAGAAAAAAATTAGCCTTTAGAAATTATTCTAATATGCATTTCCTAGAAAAAAGACAAAAACATACACACTTCTAACTTTTAAATAGTAGTGTGCTGTGTTGATAGGGCTTCGAGATTCTAGATTCATGTTTCATCACGCTTTTCAGCTGTCATTGTCCAAACATTCCTCAGATTTCATAATCAACATACAGTGGTGGCCAAAATTGAACACCTGACAGATCTGAAAGCATTGACCTTTAATGCCTCCAAAACATGATTTCATGTTATAATGTTCATGAAACATACAGATGGTTGCTCTGTGTTTTTATCCACTTTTAATTTTATTATTTGGTATGGCATAGTATCAGTATATGTCCTGAGAACTTCAACACTAATGTTATTCCATCAAACCAAAGGCTTTCCTTTAAATGTACAACTCCAGAACTTTAGGGGCCAGTCCATCATTTTAGTAGTTCCGGCAATAGTTTGTTTTATAGGTATTTTACTGGTCATTACAACAAAAACAACTGAAACCCCTTAAATATGCCAAGTGTTCTAATAATTTTGGCCACCACTGTATAGTGAATAAACTCAATATTAAACGAAAAAATAAATAAATAAAAAATCACATACATTCCTTCAGTTATCTATAAATTTTTGACCATAACTGTAAACTGATTACCAGCTATTTAATGTTAATTGCAAGTACATGCAGTTACTTATATTTTGTATTTTAAGTGTAACATTGCATATCTACTATATTAATGCATACAGTGTTAAAGCTAAAGAAGGAAAAAGAAAACGAGCAAATTAAATAAATAAAATATTGTGTGTTTCTTCTGTTTCTCTCTTCCGCTCTCTTTTTTGACTTGACCTTGTTTTTACTTTACTCTTTCCACCGCACCTCTCCCACTTTAGCAGGGAGAAAAGGAAAACTAACCTCTCTGCACTTGTGAAACGCTGAAAATCTGATCCTGATTCATGCACATTTATGTCCGCTAGAATCTAGCATTACAAGTGAGCCTTATCTGTAGATAACACACGGAGGGTTAAACCCAGCCAAGCGGAGACAGGGGGTGATCTGGGCGATAGCTACATGGCAGTATGTAATTGGACTAAAGAGTGTGCTAGGGATTATTTTTATTACTTTGAAAAACTGTGACTGAAAACTTGTTCTGGGGCTATTGAGCTTGTGATACGGCGCGATACTTATCCTCAGGTAACATGGCTTTCTTCAGTGCAAAGGAGAATAAAGAGAGAATGTTTGTGCATCTCTGGCTCCTTTTCTTCTCAGCGCCTCTAAAAGATGAAAAGCTTCATGCTGTAAAAGATGCTTTTGACTTTTTTTCTTTGGCTTTTTTCCCTTTTCTTCTTGTTTAGGGGAGAGATGCTCCTAGGAACTGCATTTTAATCATGTTTGGCTAATAAAGAGAGATTAGAAATCCTTCACACACACTCAGGGCATTGTCTTGTTGTGTAAAATAGCTTCATTGTTTGATTTCTCTTTTTTGCCTTTACATCAGGTGGATTTTTTTCTCTCTCTCAAGGGTCCTAAGCCATCTTAGTAGCCATCAATGTTTTTTTTGTCTAACTATTTTCCTTTTGTAGCCCTGCTTTAAAAAGATCTCAATTTATTCTGGTCCACAAGGTGCCGGGCTCAGTCCCCTCCCAGGATGGCCGGCTGCCGGAAAGCCATATCCTTGCGGATATTTTGGCTTCCTGGCACTTTGAGTGGATACGCGTGATGGTGGTAAGTGTGGTCCGTATGTCCCCGTGTCTCACTTCTATGGCTCATCGTCTGTCACGCCAAGCAGGGTTGTGTGTCGCTCCCTTTCACCTCTCACTTTGTTCTCAGTTGTCACTTTTCCTTCTTTATCTACAAGAATAGCCTGGTGATCAGTGCTTTGTTATTTGTTGGACTAGCTGCAAACTTCCTGCACTTCATTAAATGGGTTGTTTGATGGGTGCTTATGCCAGGTCATCTAAATTCGGCAACATGCTAAGCAGAAAGTAGTTCTGGGTTTGGGTTTTCTCCACATAGTTTTGGCTTAGTACTCTGCATTACTAACCATGTGTCTATAAGCATTCAGGGTGCACTGGGGCATACATGTTTGTGCTTTCACTAACCTTTTTCAAACCAGCTAGTAAGCCCAACATGGCTTGCTCGATGACGTCACTCAGAGAAACTCATTTGCAGCTCAGCTCAAAAACAAAATAAAGAAACACCGAACCTGTGCTGTATAGACAAGGAAAGCTGCTTCCCAGAACAGGGTTTATGAATGAATTATGAGGTTGTATTGATGTTTGTCTTCGAAGTGGAGGAATGCCATTGCCATTTATATTCTTTTGAGAAGCGCATCCCTCAAGGAAACTTTTGAAATTGAGAACGTCTACATGCGCTCACTATAGATGGCATCACAGCACATGGGGACTGGGTGTCTTTTTTAAACTGTCTAGTGTAATGAGACACTAGATGTAAGAGGTAAATAATTCATTAAAAGGTCATGATGGTTACCTAGTCCAACAACCGACTAGTAGATTTATAATCTCAGCCTATGGATTTTTGGCTGAATGTCTGATGCATATGGTACACAAAAGTGGAAAGACTTCCGGAGTTTGGAAGTTGTCTTCGGATTGGTTAGATTTTACAGGATTTCTAGATATCAACGCCAAACTCCCTCGCAAAAGTCATGTTGTGACGACAAGCGCTTCAACTAAACACTGGACATTCAAAAGTATGTGAAGTATTTAACATTCTTGACATAGATACTTTAAAATACATCAGCGAATGTTATTGTGGCGACATTTTCACACCCTGCAACATGATGCTGAAATAAAACGGCATGTCAACCATTTGACTTAGCCAATGAAAGCTGCCATGAATTCCAGACCTTCAGCATCATTCAGAGACTAGTTGATTTGAAAGGACCTGTAAGTTATACGGATTTTAAGCAATATTCATATTTGATATTTTTAGCAGCAATTGATTAATTAGGATGCTTTAAGGAATAGCTATGAATAAATTATATCATCATTACCACATCTGGTTCCTAACCGGTTTTATTTTAATTAATATTTAATAAATATTTAGAGTTAATTTTTTTTTTTCTATTTAATACTATTACAGAAAGCAAAGTAGGTGAACAGGGGTGAGACTGGGAAATGACCACAAGCTGAGTTGTCTAAAACCCATGTGTACTGCCCACAAGGCCATAGTCTCTGACACAGATTATATTTTATAGAATTCTGAATGTTTTGTATATGTTTTTCCCCTAAGAAACATGTTTGAATGTGAACTAAGGACAAGCCTAATTATAGATGTTTGTTGTTGACCACCTCATGTCTAGTCCACTTTGGACATGTGTGTTTGTGCACATCCATAGTGGCTATATTGGTTTGCCTGTTGGTGCCCAGCTTGATGATGTTCCCCAATTTGACGGCCTCATTTTTGCGAGATGGAGAGGGCAGGGGCGAATCCAGTGCAGTGGCTGGTGGAGCTAATTGTGCTCCATTCATCATCAGGTGGCATCTAGGGACCCAGAGAGGACAGGGCAAGGAGAGCAGGGGGAGCACAAGCAATCTGAGGTGAGGGGGGGGGGGGGGTCGCTCCAGGGGTGAGGGGCATCATCAGAGAGGCTGGAGAACAGGGGCAACTATCAGGTTGACCTTGGGGCTGATGAAGTGCCTTGCCCGCTGGGTGCGGAGGCCTGGGGAGTAATGGCGAAGGTGAACTCGGCTCTCCAGCGGATCCATTAGAGCCTAATGCTATTGTTTTTAGCAGAGAGCAGTGGGAAGCAGAGGTCGGACGTAAAATAAAGCTTATTCTCCCTGTTTATGGTGTTATTCATCTGCATGTCATGGCACAGGGACGTACTGAGAGCGCAGGGCAATGGGGCACTGGTGTGGAAGCACTTATAGTACAGTGTTTTTTGGGGGCTTCTTAAAACTGAGGGTATTTACCATAACTTTTCTTTTGTGCCTGATCAGAGAGAGCTAATGTTGGGAGGGTCGAAGTAGAGGTTGAATATATATGGTTAACCTGAGTGAATAGTGCAGCGTATCTCTTTAATTGCTACTACTGTCTGAAAGACAACGTTTTCACCACATGAATTGTTTAGCTATAATTCACAGTAAACTAACGCCTTTATATTGTGTATTCCCTGATGAAAAAACAGCTTTGATTTCATGAATTTCTAGAAGCTGGTTGATCAAGCTTTGCTAGTTTAGCCTGGAATTACCCATTTCAAAAGTTCAGTTAATGTCAGTCCTGTTCCTCGAGGTCTAGTGTCCTGCAGAGTTCAGCTCCACCCTGCCCCGTGTACAACGCAACTGCTTAGAAGGTTCTAATAATCCTGAAGAACTTGATTAGCTGATTCAGGTGTGGTCATTTGAGTTGAGTCTGAACTCTGCTGGAACGTAGCAGGATTGAATGCCTCTGCTGTAAACTGTAACACTTTCTTGTTAATTTCATTTATTAAAAGAAGAACCCTGCCTTATTAGCAACCAAACACTTAAAATGCACCATTCGGAACAGAATGCGGTTTGTACCTGCTGAAGAGTCACGATGACTGTTGTTAGACCTTGGCCCAGAATACTGTCTCCAGTGGGAATGCCATAGTGAGGGCGTATAAATCTCCTGGGAATAGCTCAATGGCTTTTTTGCCGCCTCTGTGGTCACATACTGTTGCGTGGCATTCAGCATCACACCTATTTTTGGAGCGTCACTAGAGGTTTGAGGGAAGGTAGAACCTAGGGATTTGAGAGGTGAGGATACTGCCTCTGAACTTCTGTCATGCTTCCAGATGTTTGAACATATATGTGTGCATGCGTTTAAAATTATTGTCTTTTTTTATCTTATATTAGTTGTTTTGTTAAATGATCCCATGCTAATGCAATGCTAAAAACACATGCTTGTGACATGTTCGAATCTGGTCTGGACCATTTCCTTGTTCCTGTTCCAGTCCTCCCTTTGCTCTCCTATAAATAAGACACAGACCTATATATAAATGAAAAATAAAAATCATGCAAGCCTTGAATTAAACTAGATTATTTTATAGGAGAATCAAAGAGAGCAGTGTATACGCAAACACTCAATACTGCTTAACGAGGTACTTGCTAATTTTCTTGATGCTGTATTTGAGGTTTCGTCAAAAGAATTCTGTTTATATTTACTCCTTAAAAAGAGTAATGCGAATGGTTTTCCTTTTGATGTGAAATATTTTTTGGCTTCTAGTATTTGGGATAGCAGTTATTGGGATCAAGCAGGCAGTCAGGGGAGTTTCCGTTTAGTCTGATACACACCTCAAATCTAATTAAACTGCAATTTTAATTAACCTCCCAAAGTGCTCAGACACGAAGACGAGGAACAATTTCATTGACAAGCCTTTCCCTGTACGTCTCTTCCCCCGTCCCATTCATTATGAATAAAGTGCTAATGAACTACTTTTGGAAAATTAATGCACTCGTCTATTTAAAGAAGTTGTTTTTCGTTTCATGTTTTCACTGATAAGAGGTGGGCTCACGTCTGTCTGAGGGGACTTGTCTTGGCTTTATTTGCCATCAGAGGTGTGGAACTCTTTTCCTTGGTGATATCGCTCCCTACTTGGGCCCGTCTGGGTCAGCGCGCCTTTGGCTCGAAATGAGAGAAGACAAACAAATAATACGTGTATCCAGGGAGCGGCCCGGCCCGGGTGAAATGATTTCATTTTCATCTTGATCTCTATCTTATCTGCCTCCTTTGTTCCCCTCACCTTTAGTGCTGCGTAGATCAAAGAATCTTGTTATCTCTCCCTCCGAACATGCCGAGAGAAGGGCGTGGGTGTGGATTAGGCCCGGCTGGGGGTCCATCCTCTTGCATTGGGGCTCTGGCTTTGGTGTAAATGAAGTTTGGTGCCTCTGGGATATCGTTCCCCCTCCTGCTGTCGTTAACAAACAAGATATGCCCTCTACGAAGTGTCTATCCTGGTCTGTGCCAACCTCATCAGTCTCCCGCTATGTTGGGTGCCCATTGCGAAGTAGACGTAGCCTCCTGATGGGACGGTGAGGTGTGAATAGCCTGATGTTGGGAACTGGCTGGAACGGACTTGCCTCTGCTTGCCTGTAGCACTATAGCAGCCCTAAGGAGTTTGATAATGGGGGTGCACCAGGGGGTCCCGGACAGCTGCACTTAGTCCTACACACTGTTTAATGATACCACTGCTCAAGACGGAAGAGTCTGTTCATTTACTTGCCAGCCTTTGATGTCACAAAGCTTAACTTTTAGTGTTATTGAGGTGTTATTTGATAAATTATGATTTTACATTAAGAACGATGCTTTAAAATCAAGAACGATGCTTTAAAGATCTTTGCGACATGACCTTGTGGTTAAAGGATTATTTAGAGGCTGTCAACAGCATTTAAAGCGTCTATTTGAATACCCATGCATGAAGGAAGGAAAGCAGAATAAGAAGTGCTTTTTATAAATAATAATAAAAAAAAAACTTGTGAATTCTTTATCTAAATGAACCCTTTAGTGGCTAGACAAAAATTACAAACTTAAACAGTTTTAGTTAAATTGTCTGGCCACATGCTAATCAATTATTGGGTCGATGGCATTTTTTTAAATAATATGTACAAATCACTTTGTAATTTAATATATTTTATTGGTGAAATTGAATATTGATATAAATTAACATATTTATTATAATGTTATTACTATATTTAATTAATATTTATGTATTTCATCAGTAATTTTTGTGATTTATCTTGTAACTACATTTTGTAATTATGTCATTTCATAGTTTTTATTAGTAAAGAAAATTATGAGCTGATAATGAATGTTATTTTGTTAATTTGTTATTTATTTATTTTTTAAAATATGTAATAAAAAAGACTCCTGTTTTCAAGGTATTACATTTTGAATATATATATATATGATTTTTTTTATCTATTATAAAAAATATTTGAACTTTACATTTCTAATTTGAACTTAAATTAAACAAACTTAAAGACAGAGCTGAAAACCTTAAATAGTTAAAATATATATTGAAATATTTTCCTTTTCTTTATTTTGCCTCGTTTCTCATTGCCTGCAGTTTAAAAGCAGCGCACGCACAACTGTGTGGTTGTACTGAAACTGTAAAAATACATCAGTGTTGATATTCCTCGGAGCAGGACTCTTGCTCGTATGATATCGCATAATTCAGACTCTATATGTTGACATTGTGCATTTAGAAGAGTTCAGATTTGGCTGCACTGTTGGAAGACACTTTAAACAGAACTGATTTTTGACTAAATATCAATTTCCCTTTGCCCGCTGACATCAAGTGTGCCTCCCGCTGTGCCACGATGTGTGTCTGCATACGTGAGGAAGAGGACCTGAGGTAATGGAATGCCCATGTGTCGTTCCAGCGGCACACAGCTCAGCCAGGATCCACAGCAGGCTCTTCTGTGGCAGGTTGCTCCTCGGCTCGGCTCGGTGTGAGTGTGTTTATGTGTGTGTGAGAGAAGTGCGGAGGAGCAGTGAAAACAAGCCTCTCCCCAGGCTAGTGTTATTCCAACCTCCTGCCTTCTTCAATCCACTTTTGAAGGCAGGAAATCGGAGTTAGCTCATGGTTTGAGGGCCATGTGGTAATGGTTTAGACTGTAAAGACCCATGACCTGCACCTCCACCCTCGCTCTCTCACACATACACACACCGATACCTTGTCCCTCAAAGTCTTCTTTTCTCATATAGCGCCCGATACAATGGAGTGTATGTTGGACTTTTGTTTCGGTTGATAACGCAAACCAGATGGGAGTCAGGACAGGGGAGTCTTGTTAAATATTTGCTAAGAAAAATAACCCTGGGACGCGGTCTAATTATATCTATTTGTCTTGTGTGGCTTTTTGGGAAAGCGATGTGGTTATGCAGGCCATATTGGGCTTCATTTTTCAAATGTGGGATCCAGTACAAAGCGTGGGAGATGGATGGGATACTGTGTGTGTGTGTGTGAGTCTGTGTGTGTTGAGGGAGTACAGACAGTTTGATCTGGTTTTTGCGACCCATCTCCATATTATAAGCATATTTCTTCATCTTGGGAATGATATTCCAGTACCTGCTATATAGACCCTTTTACATACCTTTCTTGAGATGTTTGCTCTGAATTTAGAATCTCAACCAGCATGTCACGACCCACTTTGAGACCTCAGAGAACTTCCAGGAAGACCCTAACATATCTTGTTTGAGGTACATAACGTATCAGCTCAAATAAGAGGATCTTTGAATATGGAATTTTTTTTTATGGTTTTAGTTTTACTTTTTTTATTGATTGAAGCTCTGCTTAATTCTACATGTAAATATTTTGCTCAGACTAGAATAGACCTCGTGCTTTGCATTTGCGGTACCTTTGTCTTTCAGAGCCAATACGTGACATGGATAAAACTTGTGCCGTATCTCTTTAAATGCAAATAATATGCATTCATTCACTTGCATTCATTTATAAAGCACAAAAAAGATCTCAATGCATTGACACCGTCCCTCTTTTCCTGCTTTGATTTGCACAGTGGGTTTTGATCCAGAGGTTCAGTAGCTGGTTGGCTCATTGTGGACACGATCCACTGCAGTGACATTTCAATTGATCTCAATGAAAGGCCTGAGGATGACGACTGAAGTGCTTCCAGATAAACCCGGGCAGGGTTGAGCAGAAGCCTGGAGCTCCCATAAAGCAGACCTGGGGCAAAGGCATAGTGATGCTCACTGCTGCATGACAGTGCCCTCTTGCTGGGACTATTTCGCCAGGACATTTCGTTCTTCTTAAGTGCTGCCAGTCCATTTGAGTAGGCCCACCGGAGGGGCAAAGCCTGTGTCAGGGCTTGGAAATCTGGATGGAGCTTATTTTTCACATTGCTAATAGGCCAGGATTTCTGTGTTTCTCTTCAAATGGTTGACCGATAGAAGAAACAGACAAAATTGTGCAAATATAGATTTTGCCTGAGAGTTTTGTAGGTTGAATGGATGAGTTTTGAGATTCAATCTTGTTCTTTTTTTGGAATAGTTCACTCAAAATGACAATTCTGTCATCATTTACTTCATTCCAAACATCCATAATCACGGAAGATGTTTTTCAGTATGTCCTGCCCCATCAGTAAAAAGCAAGGTTGGAATGGCATGAGAATGAGCAAATAATGACAGGGTTTTTATTTTAGTGTGAGCAGTCTCTTAAGAGTTAAGGTGAGTGTGGAAGTGTGCGTGTGTGTGTGTGTGTGTGTCAGCACATCAATGCACTACAATAGTCTTTGTCTGTGTGTCCACACTCAGTCACTACATTTTGTGTCAGCCCAACTGTTGCATGACTGTTCTTATTGTTAGAATAAAATCAGAGCCTTTTGACTGTGGAAACATTTAACTGACGCCTACTTTTGAGGTTCTTGTGGCCAGTTTTTTAAGTTGAGGGCCATCAAAAGTTGAAAAGAAAAGATTTTTGGTGCTCATAGTAATGATGGTGGTGATGGCCACAATGATGTCACCACTGTAAAACCCGGTTACCCGACATAGCTAGTTCTCTCTGAAGAAAGTATTAGAATAAATATTCTTCTCTTTATTGATACACAAAGCGTGATTAATTTCAAACATGTTTATTGCAGCATGGAGAACATGGAAAGAGACAGAGCTCACCGAGCCTTTGATGCTCCTCATGCTCTTTCAGCTGTGTGGAAATGCTTTTGCCCAACCTCTCTCTCTCTTTCCCTCTCTGTCTTTCTCTCTCCCTCTTATTCTTCCAGGACTCAGAGAGAAAGGGTTTCATGAATAAGCTGTATGCCATTCAGGATGTGTGTATCAGTGTGCAGAATGCTCTGGATGAAGTGGCCTCCTATGGTGAGAGGATAAAGAAGTAAGTCTCAGCTCTCGCTGCTTGTGCTTGAGCAGACACGTGGGCATGACCGTGCCAACCTCTGTCACATCTTACTCAGCCTGTTAAACAAACACACACATGCGTACAGTAAAAAAAAATACTAATAATTTTGTCTTGTTTTCAAGTCAAATGTATAAACATCCTTAACCAAATTGACCAAAATAGCAAAACATGCCTTGAGATGTGTATGGTATAATTTAAAAGTCACATTTATTTATTATTCAATAATTGCTTTTATTCAACAACTTAAAATGAATGCTGTTCTTTAAAACTTTATATTCATCAAATAATCTTTAAAAAAAAATCACAAAAAAGTGTCAGTGAAAGCATTAAGCAGTACAAATGTCTCCAATAAAACGGTTTTCATATTATTTTGTTAAATTGTAATAATATTCCACAGTAGTACTGTTCATGTTGTACATTGATCAAATAAACGCACCCTCGCTAAGCATTAGACTTCAATATGTTCAAGTTTCTTCACAGAAGAAATCTCTTTATTCTTTAAGACATTTTATTGCCTCACATATGATGTTTTCATTTTTAGAGAGAGATTTATATATATATATATATATATATATACACACACACACTACCGTTCAAGAATTTGGGGTCAGTAAGATATTTGATGGTTTTTAAAGATGTTTCTTCTGCTCATCAAGGCTGCATTTATTAGATTAAAAATCCATAAAAAACTGTAATATTGTGAAATATTATTTCAATTTAAAATAACTGTGTTCTGTGTATATATATTTTAAGATGTAATTTATTCCTGTGATACAAAGCATTATTACTCCAGTCTTCAGTGTCACTTTTTTTTAACAGTTGAGCTGCTTAATAGTTTTTATTAGGATTCTTTGATCATTAAAATATTAAAAAGAGAAGCATTTATTTAAAATGGATAATAATGTTCAAAACTACTGTTACAGTAGTTTACTGTTTCACTACTGTTCAAAAGCTCGGGATCAGTACATTTTTATTCTTTCTTCTTTGAAAGAAATTAATACTTTTATTAACCAAGGATCTATTGAACAAAAAAGTCACAGCATAGATTTACATTTTAAAAATCACAGGTTTCAAAAAATACATCTGGCTGCACAACTGTTTCCAACATTGACAATTCTAGTAATAAATCAGCAGATTAGAATGATTTCTGAAAGGTCTGAAAGTGACGCTGAAGACTGGAGCAATGATGCTTTGTATCACAGGAATAAATTACACTTTAAAATATATTCACACAGAAAACAGTTATTTTAAATTGAAATAATATTTCACAATATTATCGTATTTATCGTTTTTTTCTGGATTTTTAATCTGATAAATGCAGCCTTGATGAAGCATAAGAAACATCTTTAAAAACCATTAAATATCTTACTGACCTCTTACTGATCTTACTGATTTTTGACCAGTAGTGTATGTATATATATATATATATATATATATATGCATACATTTATTTATACAAAAGTACTAGTTAGGATAATTATACATGTGAAATTATTAGCTGTAATACCATTTTAATCTTACAGAATGCCCAATTCCTTCAAATAACTTGCTATCGTTGATATGAAATTGTAATACTATACTTGCTCCTTAATATATACATGTGTCATGACACAGAATGATTATCATTTTCCTTTACCGTGATTTTTACCTTATACACTAGGTTTAAGAAAAAACATAATGGAATAGCACATGTTCACACAGCATTGGTTTACAGGAGTTGTTGTAACTGTGGTGATTTGATAGAAACTATTATAACTATAGTAACATTTTGTAAAACCCCACTAACATAAATGAGTGAAACTTAACTTCTCTACACTGGGTACAATTACATGCCACAATAACTTCAGGCTGTCTGTACTAGACACATCAAAAATAAAAGTAAATCCATTTGTCCTGTTGCTGGAAGTAGCTCAAGTGCACAGAATATGTTAGAAATAGAATGGTGCATCAGTTTACTGAATTAAGTGTAGGCACTTTTGCACATTATAAATGGTTTTCCTGGATCTTATTGCATATTGTTGCTCTCATCCAGTGTAAAAAATAAATAACATCCTTTTCCCACACTCTTCTGTGTTCTCAGTACTTTCAACTGGACTGTGCCTTTCCTCAGCTGGCTGGCCATAGTGGCCCTGTGTGCAGCCACTTTTGTGGTGTACTTCATTCCTCTCAGATACATCGTTCTGGCCTGGGGTAAGCTGCATCCATTATGCTCTTAAAGTGTCATGAATGACAAAAACACATAAGACAGTAGTATGTTACATAATGTGTATTCTAGAATCCCAAATACTGTTGTAGGAGTTCACAGGGTTTAATGGCAGTTTAGGTTTGCATGCTCCAGGGATTCGCCACCAGCACAGCAGGGAGGATGGTAAACTGCCGAGCTCAGGGCTAACTCACTAGTAGCTAATGCCCCGTGTGCTCTTTCATGCAGTGTTCAGAACTGAAGCTCTGCAAGGTCAGAGAGTAGAGCTTCTGTCAGCTCCATAGCAGCTGATCCTGTAAAGTCCAAAGATGAGGGTTCAAAATCCTTACTGGGTCTTATAACGTCCTCCTGAACTGCACTCTGTGAGTGAGGTCTAATGCACCACTATTGTTTTAACTTTCAGGGGTTAACAAGTTCACCAAAAAACTGCGAGACCCGTACAGCATCGACAACAACGAGCTGTTGGACTTTTTGTCCCGAATGCCCTCAGACGTTCAAGTGGTAGGTGTTCTTTATAACATTCACCCCTTCTGCCAGTTACCCCAGTATTATAACTCTGACAACTGCATGCTTTTGGATTTAGTCAAATTCCAAAAATGATGTCATAAGGGGTCATTTATGTCTTTTATAAGTTAAACACTTCTAAGTTTATAACTCAATTTCCAATTTCCATACATTTTTAAGTATGAGCAACAGTAATAGTGATGCTAGCCCTAGCAAACATAATAAAATAATAACAATGAACTCTGCTGTGTGAGAAAGTATTTGTGCAGTTTTCTGTCTCCCCGTTCCATTTTCTATGCTTTAATTTATGCTTCCCGCTCATGGTAATATGCATAAATGCAGAATCAGGGAATTCTATTCTTGTCATCACAGACAGCCTTGTGACTCATTACCATGGAAAGAGCGCAAGATGTTGACTTTTTAAACTCACAAACTTCACCTAAACTTTTATACCTATAATGGCACTTTCCGCTTTGGAAATATATAGTGCTAATTAATATTTTATTGATTTCACTCCATGTAATTGGGTGTTTCTTTAACAAAAGTATGTTTAAGTACTAGGTGTTGTACTACTTTTTGTGCTTTGAGGGTCATGGTTAAACTAGATTACATAAATATGCTATTTTGTATATTGTGAAGATTGGTTACACTTTAGAATAGGAAACACATATTAAAGGTTTTCCTCAATAAACTGCTAATTTGCTGCATATCAATAGTTAGTAAGGTAGTTGTTAAGTTTAGGTATGGGGTATGATTACGTAATCTAAAATATGGTGATGCAGGATGAGATTTATAAGTACTGCTAAACAGCCAGTATGCTAGTGATATGCATCCCTATAAACAGCTAGTGAGAACTAAAAGTGTTATCTATAGATTTGATATGACAATTAAAATATGTCATACTTACACTTCAAAAGGATGGCATCTAAATGAGTGAATTAAACAATACTACATTGATTTACCTATTTTCTAGCTCTGTTAGTTTAATCATTTATCCTTTTAATCAAGAGCAAATATTTTGCTAAGTTAGACCAAGGAGACATGGAATACGAGACATTTGATATGTCAATTGTATTTAGAGAATACCTTTATTCTGAATCATTTCCAGTCAATCTATAACAAAGATGTGAAAACATGTGCACATATACATTTATTTATAATATACAAAGATGTGTACATATACATATACATGTTATGTTCATATATTAAATATATTAATGTATGAAATAAATTATAATAATATAAATACATAATTGTATACATGGAAAGATTTTCTAAATATATATTAAAGATATATAAATAAACAGTACACATACATTTATTATGCAAACAAATACTTTTATTTTGGATGTGATTTAATCATGATTTATCACTTGACAGCACTAATATATATGGTAAAACGTTTTATTTTCAGGTTCCACCTTGTTAGCATTCATATTGCTAGAATATTAACAATCCTATCTAATACCTAAACTTTACAACTACCTTACTAACTAGTAATAAACAGCAAATGAAGAATTAATTGAAGGAAAAGTCATAGTTGGTAGTTAACAAGTTAACTAATTACGTTCTGATCCTTGTTAGTCTTCATGAAGAATGTGATTCATAAATTTGGGTTAGTTAAGTTGAATGTAAATGGCTTGTGATGTTTCCAGTCTGCACGTGTCTCTGGGTAGATTTATGGACTTCTTGCTGTGTTGTACTGAGTCATGCTTTGTTATTGAGCGTAATGAGTGTAAAGCAGTAATCCTCTCCCGGTCTGCTTCTACATTAACCGTGAGATCAGAGTTATGCGGCCCGCCCCGTTGTCCCGTCTGCAATCAGCAGTGTTCTGCCGGAGCGGCAAGGTGCTGCCATTTAACTGCAATTAAAACCTTAGCTCGTAAACACAAGCCCAGCCTGTTATCGTGCTTCCTCTGTGTCGGGATAAACCCTGCAGTGCTGACGGCGGGGGTGACACAGGGCTCTGATCCAGGACCAATCGCTTTCCTTTGATGAGCCCGGGGCGGCGGGCAGGCTTTGATCTCTACAGAGTCGTAATCCCAAGCCCCTGCGTGGCTTTACACCGGCCCTGCAGCTGCAGGTAGCCTGCTCTAAATTAGCCCGTTGCGGCTAGGTCGCTAAGGTGCGTTTACCCCAAACACCTGGAGCCCAGAAGGTCCCTGCAGGTAGGAGGCCCGGAGGAGACCTGGCTAATGATGTACGGTGAGGTTCACGCTCAGAAGAGCAGCCTGCCGTGGGCTTTCTGTGCCCTGTTACAGCTTTTGATTTAGGACAGTCCAGAAAAGTACTTGAACATCGGTGTGATGCGCGGAACGTTCCGCTCTGCATCGCACAACTGCCCGTGGAGGTCCGTTCACCTCTGTTTTCTGGGTTAGAGACACCTCTGTGGGACCTCAGAGACTCAAACAAAGCATCGGGGTGTGATCTGCACATGCCCAAGGGCCCGAACGTTCTGCACAAATGACAAATGGAGGGCTATTTTTGAGGTTCTGATGTGACCCACACCTCCCGCACCGTCCCGTGATAAAAGCCCTACAAGGCCGAGAGAGGCCAGCATTGCCTCTTTTACAGATCATTTGGAGGTGCCTCAGAACAACACGAACGGATGAGCTTCTAATGACTTGTTATATAAAGGGCATCTATGCTGCAGTCTGTGAGTACAGAGTGTCTTTGAGTAGGAACTTACAGCTCCCACAGCTCTGTGGGTGTAAGTCTTTACTAACCTCATTCGTGTTATTTTGAGTATGCTTCTCGCATATGCATTTCGGTGGATACAGATCATTGAAGTGTTGTGGACTGAAAAGAGGCTGTCCCTTACTACTTTTTCCCCCCCCTTATGTACATTTATGTTCCAAATGGTCCAAATGATGTTAATACAATTACTGTGTTAATGGAACACTTTTAGCAGTAACCCCATATTATAAAAAGCACCTGCATCCCCAAAATATACAAGGGATAATCAGTT
>JAUCMS010000095.1:15798987-15814373 GCA_032357445.1 Enteromius radiatus | reverse complement strand
TTGTTTTATGAGGGAATAAACCTCTCTTCTTCTTGACCTGCAAGTGTTTCTGTCTTTACTCTGGCCATGTCCTCACATAATGGAACACTTTTAGCAGTAACCCCATATTATAAAAAGCACCTGCATCCCCAAAATATACAAGGGATAATCAGTTTGATGGACGGATGGAACTCATACTGTAATGTTAGTTTGTTCATATTAATATTAATATTTATCAAGGTTATCTATACACTGTAACATTCACAAACAAAATTAATAGTAACACCGATAAAGTGACACTATTATTGAATATCTTATGTTGCTCTTGCTCATCTATTGTTTTTTGTTTTGTTTTGCTTCTCACTCGTGTCGGACCAGTTAACATTAACTTAATCAAGCTTGTTAAAAACTTCATTTTTCAGTCTTTTCAAAAAATGTTAAGTTTATTGATTCAGGATCATTTTATTTCAGAATTTAAAGTAAAGTAAATATTTTCTTTTTTAGTTTTAATGACATAAGCTTATTTCATTTGATTTTTATTGTATTTAATTGAATTGAATTTCTCTCTTTTACCATTCACTCTCATATCTACACCATATTTTAAAACACATTCACTGGTGTCGCTGTTGGACACTTTATAAAACTGAGTGATTTGCGTGTTATTTTTAATATTTGTTTTATTTTTGGACTGATTACTTTCCCCTCCAGGTTTTTGGGGAAGGCTCTGTTGTCCTTGTCTCCTCTTGTAAAGTGGCCTTAAAATGGCTACATTCATTACATGAGTTTATAAATTGGCCAAGTTGAAGGTGTAATGAAGAGCAGTCAGGTTAAATGTACACCATGCACAAGCGCTGTGGTTATTCTAAGGTGTGTTTGTAAACCTCAATACATACAGCACTACCTCTGTGCACTGTAGGAGACCTGTGATATATCAAACCTGCTGCGAGGTGCATATTCACTTTGAATTACTCTCCCACTTTACACACTCTATGTTCTTTTCATGTATCCGCCTATAGATCCCTCCGAGGATATCTTTACCTGCTGTGTGCCTGCCTCGCTGCTTTGAATAAAGCACATTCTGATATAATGCAATACTTTGTCTCTTAAATGAGGCCAACTGGCATTACCAACTTAACATTCTCTTCCAGGTGTCTGAGACGTGTCCTATCGCATGCTTTATTGTGCCATTAGCCAATGGAGGAACTGCGTGCGTAACTGGGACGCTAGCAATTAGCACGCCAAGGGCTCCATTATGGCCTATGCAAATGCAGAGATTAAAATGCAGTCACAGCGTACAAACGATTCAGCTCTTAGCCAATTCATCACCTGCGAAGGGCACACACTTGAGGAGAGAAGAAAAGAGGGCAAACAATAGCAAAATTAGTCTGTTTTCTGAGGACATAGTCATTTATGGCCACTTTTTGGTTCACTTTTTGGCAGTCTATGGCTGATTTTGCCCGTAGCAGGCATGGATGTAATGTGTGATGTTTTAATTCCATTCATTAATAACATTATTTAAAAACAAGTAAATCAAATAAAAACAAACATTAAAATGTTTAAAAATCATAATGTTCTCAAACTTAAGTCAAAAATATAGAATTAGTTTTTAATGTATTCATTAGAATGAACATAAAGCAGTACAATTGTAATAATAATAACAATAATAATAATGATAATATAAAAATGATAAAAAAATATATATTTTTTTTATCAAATATATATATATATATATATATATATATATATATATATAATTATTAATTTATATTAATTAACAATAATGTAATCTATCTTAAAATGTAATTTATTCTTCTGATGGACAGCTGAATTTTCAGCATCATTACTCAGTGTCTTCAGTGTCACATGATACTTCAGAAATCACTCTAATATGCTGATGCATAAGCATTTATTATTTTATGAATCTTATCAAAATCAATGTTAAAAACAGTTGTGCTGCTTAATACTTATTAACCATGATACATCAGCATTTGAATGTTTGGAGGTGGGATGATGTGTGGTTTTATTCAGTATATACACGCAATACATTTTTCAAACTTGACAGTACAATAATTGTTACAAAACATTCTATTTCAATAAATGCTGTTCTTCAAGCTTTCTTGTCTTTTAATCATAGAAACGTAAAAGTTTGCACAAAATATTAAATGATGATAGTAAGAAACCATCATTATTAATATCATTTGAGCAGCAAATCATATCACGCTAATCACACATATCACAGGATCATATGATGATGTGTAATGGCTGCAGAAAATTCAACTTTCTCACAGGAATACATAAAAATGTACAATGGTCAATGTTCAAAACTTAATTTTTTTTTTGTTTTGATCAAATAAATGCAACCTTGGTAAGCATAAGAGACTTCATTAAAATGTATAAATGAGTTTATAAACTCCTTTAAAAAGTGAAAAAGTACTGTATGTTTTTATTTATTTTTTATATGAGGCGATTCCCAGAAAAAGCATGACCTGCTAGTACCACAGATCAGATATTAGATCAGTGCATTATTCATTTATCAAAAAATAACACATTCAATTATTTGTGCACCCCCTAATTAATATCATGAGCTTAGCCTTTGGCAAATTTGTCTCTCCCACAGCTGTCATAAACACTTTTTTGTATCTGAGGAGAGAACATGTCCTGTTGGTTCATCCCAGGTGCTGAATCTGCTATCTGAATCTGAAGCAATTAGTGTGCACCTTACCTCAGGAATATAAAAAGTTAGGAGAAACTTTCCTCAGTGCTTTTTCCCTCTCTATTCCCCTCGAAACGCTTGTTCTCTTTTTTTCTTGACAATGGATGTGAGCTTGTCTGTGGGCGTCTGTGAGCCCTTTTTTTCTTTCTGCAGGAGCATTTAATGCCCCTAATGCAAGGTTAGGTGTCACCGGAGATGAAGCAGGCACGATTTCTGTGCTCCTCTATAAACAGCATAGCATAGTATCATTAAAAATGTTCAGCTTTCATTTACTTATTTATATTTGCCTGCCGCCCATGTGGCTTCAAACCCCGATCCACGCTTAGTAGCGGGACGACACAGCATACTCGGCTGCGGCAGGTCCCGGGACGGCGTCTGACACCGCTAAACGAGGCGCTCGCACGCTTGGCGCCCCCTCCGCGAGAGCGCACTTCAAAGTGTGTTTTGTAGTGCAACTGTCAACATGGGGGAGCGGAGCGAGGGTGGAGCAGCCTTTGAGCAGCGTAAGGTCTTTACCCATCGTCTCCACGGATGTTCTCTTTGTGCTCGGCACTTGCTCCAAATTGCTATCTCACCGTAGTCACTTTTAACCCCCCTTATTCCATCTACTAAAGTTCTTCTCTTTGTATTGTTCCTTTTTTTTTTTTACTTTCTCCACGTGCTTCTTTGACTCTAACTAGTGCGCTGTGTTATCTTGGGTGGGACAGCTCTCTGTCATTAAAGCTGCAGTGCTTGTTGCACCATACAGGATGGCATAACTGTCAGCAGTTAAGAGTAATAGAGCCTCTGACGTGCCACATGCGCTACTTTTGATTGAGCCTTTATTGTTGTTTGCCTTCATTTCTTTTCTTCCATTAGATTCACTAATGTCGATCTTCATCGCCTCACCTTGACACGTAAACTTTTGTTTACATGCAGTTCAAGGAAGGCTTCTGAAGTCAGACGCGACCCTGATGTGTTTAAAGTGAATATGAAAATAATGACCCCGTTAGGCTGCAATTTAAAGCGCGCTTTGAAGACGACGAATGCCACGCCGCTCTAAAATCCTCCAGAAAAGCTCTAGCTGTGGCTATGGCCTCTATTGTCAAGGCTGAGTTTGTATTTGTTAGGGCTGCCAGTTTTTAATTTACTATTATTATTATTTTGAATCTAATTAATTCAGTTGTGTGCTGAATAATTAATTAGATTAATCACATAAATCAATTTTTTTCAGATTTTTCATTTATATTCTCGTTCTGGTTAAGGAGCAAGATTAATTGTTAATTTTTATTGCTTTTTTTTTTTGCACTGAAATGAATTATTGACTCAATTTTAAAACTGTAGAAGCACAACTAACATAAATATGTTCCTCTGCGAGTAACTAACAAATTATTGTGTATTTATTCATTTAGTTATAAAAAATGAATATGTACACTACTTAATAAAGTTGACAGTAACAACTTTTAGAATGCTACTTTTAAACTTTCTCAAGGATTAAAATCCTGACAGATTTTATTTTTGAAAGAATAATAAGATGATAATGTTTCTTGAGTCTTGATGAAACGACAAACTAAACTAAAACTACAGAGCAGATCAGCTTGGTTTAGAGAAATGCATTTTTTCATCCTTACTACAGTACTTCAAAACCACATCAAAATCCCATCTGATGTGAGCTGCCTGTGGCACAGACAAACCCAGTCTCACACCTACAAGATGGATGGCTGAGAGATGGACACACTTCTCTGTGTAGGTGGTGACTGATGTTTCTGTTGAGTTGGCAGTACAGGGACCCCATTTCTTAGGGAGTCTGAGTATGACGTCAGTCAGTTTGAGGGCCAGATCTGAGGGAAAACCAGTGATCTGTCTGTTTCACTCAGAGGCGCTTGACTGTAGCTGTCTTATTTGTCTGAAAGTGAATACCAGTATGGTGACAATCCTGTGAATTTTAAGCTGGCACACCTCCCCTTTCTGCTCTGTTCCAAAACCTAGTGAGCACCATACCTACATAGATAACTGCCTTTTAAGATATCCTAACCGGAATGGAACCTTAAAAGTGAGTTTTTGGAACAAGCAACAAATTATGCACTTTATTGTCAATTGATCCAACACAAGCAATGTGAGATCAACAACTATATACTAAAATATGCATGCACATAGCACTCTCATAGCATAATTTACATAAAACATTCTAGTTATTAAAAATGTTTTGTTTTTTTAACTGCTTTTTACACTTTTAAACAAGTTTAGGGTTGGTAAAGTTGGCCAAGGCTCAATTTATTTAATCAGTTATGCAGTAACACTGTGAAATATTATTACAATATGAAATATGTCTTTTCTATTTTAATATATTTCCAAATGTATTTTTCCCCAGCAGCAATTTCTCCAGTGCCACACAATCCTATAGAAATCATTCTAATATTCAGATTTTATTTCTTACTCGCAGTGTTTTATTTATTTTATAGTAATCATTGTATTATTGTTCAAAGTTAAATTTTTTGCAACATTATTACTATTCGAAAACATTAAAAGTGTTTGAAATTGAAATTGTGTAAATTATGGCCAATATAGTGTGCCTCTCAGTCACATGTGTCTGGAATACGGTTAACTTGAGTCTTTACGGTGTGACCACAACCCTGCTCTCCATCAGAGCAACCATTGCTGTGTTTGACCGAGGCCTTCTCAGAAGCCGCTATCAGTCCGCCCACCTGACCGTGTGTGTGTGTGTGTTTTAACAGGTGCAGTACCGAGAGCTGAAAGTGGAGCCCAGTCACAGCCCAAACAAAAGAAAGAAAAATAACCCCGGATAGCTCCTCTTCTCACACGGACGCTCTCCCAACGCCAAGGAGAAGGAGAGGACTGACTGGCAACCAGCCTCTTTCTGTCTGTCTTCCTCGTTCTTTTCCCCTCTGTTGTAGCTGCAGCGTGGAGAGTTAAAGAGCGCGGACATAGTGAAAACACCACCATTGTTAATTACCATCCGTCCTTTTTTTTTGGGGTTTATTTTTGCGGCGGGGAGAGCGGCGAAAGCTCTTGACCCCTTTTAGAGTCAAACAGTCTGGGTTATTTGTCAGCGTTGCCACTAGCCAGACAGCTCTAAAAGCCAAGGTGTCCTTCCACGGCAGCAAACTGAGCCGCTCGAAACACAAATAGCAGGATCAGCTGATAATACACCCACCTGTGCCGACACACCTCGCCTCTACAGAAGGGAAAACGACGGTGGTTAAGTTGCAGTTTGCACCCTATAATTTGCGCGGCGCAGTCACTGCCATATCTAAAGCTATCCGCAGCTGTTATCAGAGTCGACAGCTGAGCCTGTTACGCTCCGATTTACGGCTGTAACTAAAGTGCTCGTGGAAATTACTCAAAAAACGCCCAGCGCCAGTGAGGTGTGTGATATCTTCACGTCGTTTCGATGTTCTTTTAACCATATGAATGATGCATGCTGGGATTGTTTATTGTAAACCTTTTTCGACCAATAGTAGCCGTGGCAGGGTCAGCCTTGTCCTCGTAGTGGGGATTAGGGAATTTACGTGCCCTTGCATCATTCCTTCTTCATCCTTTGCTCCTAAAGCGCTGCCAAGTGCCACTTCGCTAACAAAGACGTCAGTTTTGGCCGCCACAATTACGATGGTCTTGGCGAGAGAGGCACTTCTCGTTAGTTTTCCGTCAACTCTGCCCTACGTTGGGCGCCAGCTCAAACTTTGATCTCTAAAGGGCAAGCGCTGTTACACAGATTCAAATCCCGGCCGAAATCTTTCGAAGAATCAAAAAACTTGAAGGGCGAATGTCTGTGTGTGTTTTCGTTGCTGCGGATTGGCTGCTTGACAAGAAGTCGATAGCGTGTGACAGGCTGCTTCAGGGCCTCGGGGGGTACCGGAGGGCAGAGGTTTCTTGACGCCGCCGTGGAGAAAAAGGAGGACGCGGGCTGCTTTCTCGGCGCTCCTCCTGTCATTCCACTTTCTCTCCCTCTGTCATTTCCTCTCGTTCATCCAGCTGCTTGCGAGGGAGGTCATGGACTGGTCCACGGGGCGCTCTTGAGGGACCTCAGCGTAGCCAGCGATGAAAGATCACAGCGCAGGCTACATCAGAAAGGACACTAGCGCCATCCCTCTGCCTCCCTCCTGACTTCTCATGTGCCGTATCGCATCTATCATATGGAAAGACCATTGATTTGTTGAAGGGAATTCCATTACAAAGACAACATAATCCCTACTGAGCAGGACAGGGACCGTACTTCAGTGACTTTCGCTGTATAAAAAAACAACACAATGATGATTTGAACAGCAGAAAAGTTTTCTAAGCCTGAATGTGTTTCTATGTACTGTACGTGTTGATTTAAGTTGTTCAGTGGGTTTATTGTGAATAGTTTTTGCATCCCAACAGCTTTGTTTCGTATAAGTGCACATGCTATGTTTGCAAGCAAACCAAAGTGGATCTTTTGTTTTTTAAATGAGATATATAAATATATATATATATATATAAATAAATAAAAGAGAGACAACTATGTAGAATGTATCTATTCGGTGGAAAAGGAATAAAGGCACTTTCATTTATACCAGATTTTTTAATTATTTATTTAACATCAACTTTTTTTGTAAATATTCCTAGAGTAAAAAGCAGAATATATGTGGTCAGAGAATATATGTGATGAGTTTATGAAACTGTAATGTGTCTCTGTGTCATTTTGAAACCTGTTGCCTGTGATGTCATACTGCGACTGGGGCTGAAGCACAGTAGGCAGATTTGTGACAAAACTAAAATATGAACTAATGAATAATTTGTCATTACTTTTAAAGGTGTTTTGTTTCTTTTTTATATAATTATTGCTTGCGTTCATCAATAAAAAACAAATCTCAAAGCACGTAAACAAGAATGAGTTGTGCAGTGCTATTTTAGTATGATTTCTGTGTATTATAGTATATATGGGTAGTTGACAAATAGAAATTGGACCGTGTCCTGTGGTGAGACACAGCAAAAATGTAGAAATGTTGGTTCACCCAAAAATGAAAATTGTGTCAATAATTACGTTTCAAACTCATAAGACCTTCCTTGTTCATCTTCGAAACAAAAATATTTTGATGAAATCAGAGAACCATCTGTCCCTCCATAGACAGAAATACAACTGAAATGATCCCTGGTTCAGAAACGTGGTAAAAGCACTGGTAAAAAAAAAAACCCATCCATGTGATATTGGTGGATCAAAAGTTTTGCGACGATAGGAGAATACTTTTTTGCACAAAGAAAACAAAAATAACATCATATACTCAAAAATTATTTTCCTGTGACTTACGTCTTTCCGCCTTTTTAGAGAAGATTACTGCGTAAGAGTACGCCCAAGCAGCTGCAGATTGCGCACATGGTGTGCTTTCACCCAGATGTAAACAAGACCGATTACGTCAAATACATTAAAGGTTGTGTATGTGGCGCCTATAGATTCAGAGGAAAAATTATTTGTGGCTTATGGTTCAAACGTTATTAGCATAAATCTTTTGAAAGTTTGGACAAGTGGTGGCGCTAGAGAGTTTGAGTTAGAGACTCCAAACTCGCTACGGTTAATGTTAGGACTGTTCTCTATCAGTGTGCAAAATTATACAACTTTCCCGCAAACAGTTCCCCAATCTGTGCTTGGCCCCCAATAACATTTATCTTAAATTTTAGAGTTTATTTTCTGTGACACCATAGGCCACACCGATAAGTCAACTACCCATGTTCATATTTTTTCATTTTTATTTAAATTAGATTTTTATTAGGTTTTTTTGTGTATTTCTATATAGCTATAATTTGAATGGTAACACTTTACAATAAAGTGTCACTTGTTAACATTAGTTAAACGTATCACCTAACATAAACACACCATGAACAATACATTTATTACAGTAATTATTCATCCGGGTTAACATTAATTTATAAAAATACAATCAATCATTGTTAGTTCATATTAGCTCACAGTGCATTAACTAATGTTAACAAACAGCTTTTTAATAATGCATTAGTAAATGCTGAAATTAGCTCAAATTACTAAATTGAATAAATGCTGTAGCTATTGTTCATTCTTAGTTCATGTTAACTAATGAACCTTATTATAAAGTGTTACCATTTTATACTAGATGTACATTTACATTATCTACTTGAACTAAAACTTCATGTATGAATGATAACATTAGGTACTTTGGGTATGAAGAGTTTACATACCGAAGGCACAAGGTCTCATCTATGGATGTTAGACAAACACACAGGTGTGTACAAGCTGCTTCATCTTTCGCACGCAGAGTCATTCATTTCTTACACCTTCACCTGCTATGTTTCATGCGGTTCTCTGTGAGCCAGGTTTCCCTGCCGAACAGCTCACAAAGCAAACGCTCTTCACACGCTCTCAGAGTGATGGAGGGACTGTGTGTTCCTCCGTGGGGGCCAAAGGGGGGCTCCCCTGTGCTCTCAGCCTCTGTGGCCTCCCGTCATTTGTTAGTCTGGCTGTTTCTGCCCCGTCTGATCCCTGCTGTTATTCAATATGACACCGTAGCATCACACGGCGTGATCCAGTACAAACGCCCGCTCTGCCAGACGCTAATAATCACGGCCACGCTGAAAGCAAGAACACTTGAGCTTGTTATTTATTAACCTCAGCATCCTCCATCGCTCTTGGGCTGTCAGGCTCAGACCATCCGCAGCGTCTTGGGTTCTAATCCCAAAGCCGGACTCTGTGATCCCTCGTCACCTCCGGAGGCTGCATTGTAGTTGAAAAGGGCATGATCAGGAAACGGCTCATTCTTCATGGAGGTCTTGGATGGATTCTCTGCTTTTGTACTGGAATCAGTTGTTTGGATGGGATTGATTATTAGCCCCACATGGCACACATATGAGTTCTCTCCATCATCCTGGATCAGAGAACTGTGAAGCGATGTCTTACAGGCTGGGCTTAGGTTAGGCTTGGAGAGCTGCAGAGTCTAATGGAATATGTACATGATCTTCTCAAATTAATTTCTATAAAACTTTTTTTTTTTATTTATTTATTTATTTTTTTTTATAAATGAACAGATAAGACAAAGAACCGTTTAAGATGTAAATGATGAGAGAAGAATTAGTATTGCCAGTTCTGATTTATCATTTGGTTGTTACATATTTCACTGTATATTTCTTGTTCATCATTTTGAAAATTAAAATGTGGAAAATAGCCAGTGCTGGGTAGTAAATGACTAATCACACTCCAAAGATGAATTACTATATTCTTATATTACATTTTAAAATACTTAAGATATCAGATTACAGTTACTTTTTTATTGATCACGATTAGATATTAATCACACAATAGCGTAATAATAATTTATTGATTGATCCTAATTCTTCACTCTGAGATTTTAAGGTAATAAGTGAATTAAGTAACATTTGCATGTTCACTGTTCTCTGACATTAATTAATGTGCATGCAGAGGTAAACAAATGAAATATTTAATCATTTTATTTTTATTTTTTTTTAATAATTAGATACATTTTTAGCTTTCATTAAACTCAACTAAAAATAGCAGTTCTTGACAATGTAAGTGTTCAACATCACTTTGTTTGTTCTTAAGACTAACAATTTCCATTAAATATTATTCAGGTTACTGTAAAAATAACATTCAAAAATAATTTCTAGTGTTTTACAAAATATTTTTACACATACAAAAATCTAATATTTGATTATTAACAACCAAAAAAAAAAAACAACATATAAAGTGCAGAATCACTACAGCATGAGCCCTATGCTGTTCATTCTTATTTGTATCCATTCAAAACCCATTAATCACACCAGGAAAGATGTTTTACTAGTAGTTTACCAAAAGGAGGAGCTTTAACCATGGATCCTTTTACACAGACTCTCTTAGAACTAGTCAAAATCAGATCGTCCAGTGATCAGAGCCGCCCCCTCCACCTGTAGATCGTCAAGCAGCTGCACGAACAGTCTGGTTTGATCCCCATGACAGCGTCTCAGTGCGGGGCTCATTTGTGACCCATACTGTTCCAAACTCAACACAGTCCTCAGGTCCTCAGCCAGGGTCATGGCACGGGAATCTCCCCAGGTGGAGGCTAGCTCATCTTGACGGAGGCGGAGCAAGGTGCGACATACAGTGGGGCTAAGGTGGAGAGGTGTAAGGGGGGATTTGTAGGTAGGTATGTGTCTCTCTTGGAGGTAGGAGAGGAACAGGCAGCTGAGCACCCATGAGCAGCACTCTATGAAGGGCAGATCCCTAACCTCAGAGCAGGGAGCGTCCAAAATTTTGTCGCCTTCTTCTGCACAACAAAGGAGCTCATCGCGTAGGGCCTTAGAAGACACAAGGTCCAGAGGGGTCTGACCTTGATTGTTACACAACTGTAGAAGAGGAGAGCCTTGAAAAGAACAAGAAAAATACTTTAGCATACAGGATTACAACAGCATCGACCATTTGAGATGATCAGACATAGTAAAAAACTGCTTAGATACTGCATAGAATGGCCTGCTGGTCTCCTAACAGGGTCAAGCCAGCCTAGTTTGGTGGTTGTAAAGGGACTTTGGACACTCTTGACTAGCTAAACTAGCTGAACACCATCTTATGAGCCTATAGCTAGACCACGTTAAACTATTAAGCCAAGCAAAAATCTGAAGCTGATTTATCTCACTGAGGTCAGATCAACACATTTAGCAATGGGTCAACAGTAAACTGAGTCATCATTATTGTTCAACGTGAAAATCCAATCTGCTGAATTGTTTTAGTTTATTAAACACACAGTCAGTCACCCCGAGTAATTAAAGCCATGCTTTTTTTATCAATTAAAGCTGAAAAAATAAACAACAGAGCTCTTTGAGGAGGAAGAAAGGATATTTTCCATGCACTATTAGTCTAATGTTGAGCCACAGGCTAGCATCAAAGCTAACTTATGCTAACACAATTAACAGGCTGAAAACTCACATAAGAGTCAAAGTGACACTTTGAAATGGCACAGTTAGAACAGGAAAGACCTTCAGTGGCTTAAATTCAGAATCTGTGCTTATAACAACAACCCCCCTGCCCCCCAAATAAGATTAGAATGAGCATGCTCTTATTATGGTGAAGTTATCTCATGGTACTCAGTGGGATTTCAAAGACAATATGTGTCCAATACAAAAATGGCATATAGTGTGTGGCCTCAAGCATTCACTGGCACTACTGAAACGAATGATTTTTGTATAAAAGTATATTGCATTCATTTTCAAAATCAATTTCAGCTCTTTGCGATGTTTCTAGTTTGCCCATATATGAATCGGTTAAATGACTTTTTTCTCTCTTTTGTGACTGCAGTTAAAGTGGCTTTAATGTAACTGAAGGCAAAGCCCATGCACACTCGCTCGTGGCTTAGTAAACGCCAGCCGTGTCAAGTGCGCTCTTTGTTTGCATTTAGATCTCCCCATTTCTATGGCGAACTGCTCTCGTCGATACTTGACTCTTAAACCTCTGTGCTAATGTGGCAGCCGTTCTGCTAAATCTCACACTCTGCACCTCTCTTTAAAGCTTTGGCGTGCTTCCCGCTCGCTATCAAAAGACAGGATCATTATGTGCACAAGAAAGAAAATGCTGCTTTATATCACAGAATTACTAAAGACAGGGCCACAAAAAAAAAAAAAAATCTCTTTTTTTTTATGACCAATCTATTTCAGTTTGATTTTGATCTTTCAAAATGCACAAATAATACAGCGAAAGAGAATATTACAAATGCCAAAGACTTGGGTTCTATGTTCAGGGAATACATAAGATGTATACACATGTGAAATGGTTTGGACAAAAGACTGTGATATAACTCACTGTACAAACCTGCTTATGCTGACAGATAACGCCTGGTACACTTTGGTAATAAAAAAAGCATTTTCAAAATCCAGGGTCAGAGCAATTTCTGAGGTCAAGGAGCTGAAGAAGACAGTAAGTCCATGAGACCGAATGGAGGAGAAGAACAACAAATTTCTTCATAACAGTTCATCACCGTGACCCCCTCCACGGATGAGACCTTGCCCAGAGCTCAAGCAAGAACTTCACACAAGTTTAAGACCAGTGTGCACTTCTCTGAATCCTTGACAGATGTATTCAACATGTACGTCGTTGGCTTTAGGGAAAAGAGGGTTGTTGTTTGACAGGAAGAAAACACGGTTTTCTTTTCAATGCTTACTGTAAGACTTTGAAATACAGTGACAATTCAATAAATCTGCAAATGTCTATACTTTGTTGAAGGGAAAGGCCTTGGATTGCCTCCAGCTTCCCCCTGCTTGATGTTCTACAACTTTGATAAAAATTGGACAGAGAGAAGGCCATGTTTTATGCAGAGTTAAATGGTGCCCGGGCTCTGAAAAGGTTTGTTTTTTCTCCCATAAGGGGAAGGGGAACGTTTGTGTCCTTCACAACACACTAGACATTCAAACATCTTTTTCATTTGTACCAAAATGGGCGCACACACCAAGTCATGCTCAAGTGCAACTTTATTTTGCACTACAAGAACCATGAACCACACCGCAAGCTACTGATGAAAATACAGCATGGGTATTCAAATATCATTTATTAAAATCATATTAGGACAACAGTTTTACACCATGCTCTTCGCTAGCCAGAGCTTTAAATCAGGGGTGCCCAATAGGCTAAATCACAGCCAGTCAAGAGATCACAAATCTTCTAAGCATGTTTTAGAGAGCGTAAAGGGTATTTTTACAGCATTGAACAATGTAGCCAATCACAGACGTATCTGCTGAGTTCTAGAACACAGTGGATACTCAGAAACGTTAAGAAAGAATACACTCATTGTTGAAAGTCAAAATTGTGGGCACCCCTGCTTTAAATAAATAATGCACCCCTAAATATCTTAAATCCTCAAAAGATATTTTGTTTCTTGATTTAGAAAAAAAAAGTACATTTATAACACTATACTTTCAATTGTATCAACTTTGCATCAAATTACAAAAAAACAAAACAAAACAAAAAATTGTTAATGCGAATGTGAGGGTGTTTCTAGTGCAGAGTTCGTTCTCTCTCTTCCGACTGCCATAATCAGTCTCACTCATGTCTCAGTCTCACTTATCAGTCTCATCTTTGAGTAAATGGGAGTGCAAAAAACATATTTGGCAACTTCCGGTGCTGAGAAACCTGGAAACGTCAAAAAGGTCCATCACTTAAGCACAAAACTTTCCTCCAGATTGTTGGAGACTCTTTCTCGTTGAGAAGACGCCCATCCGCCAACATCTGAATCAGGTAGTGTGCTTTTTTAACGGCGGTCCCATTGCAGAGCTGTCAAATACCTGACAGGCCGAAACCTGGAATGTGACAAAGGCTGAGACGAGGCCCTGTTTTCCCGACCGCACGCGTAAATGTGAGCTCGCCAGCGACTGCTGATGATTGCTAGCTACGGGCAGATCTCCCTCCCCCAGGACGGCACGATCAGCCGCGACCCTTTCTTCACAATGGTCCATGAAACACACATCTGTCAGCGCATAGACACGCGGATGCACGCGCAGCCGCTGGAGTGGTCAGCCGGGGGTTTAGATATTACGCTCGCGCATTCGTCACACCAAACGACTGCATGATGTGTCAGATACTTCACTCGGAGGATAAATAAAACACCTGGGGGGGGGGGGTTAAATGCAAGAGATGGTAATTATGCCCCCCGTACAGGCGACAACAATGCGGGGGATTCGGTGCTCACAGATGAGCTGCTGCTGCAAACATGCATGTAAACCACACATCAGTCAGAGCAAAGCAAGCCGCCCCTTAGCCTTTAGAGGGCAGACGAAGACTAGGAATAGAAAGGTGGAGGAGGGGAGGCAGAAACAGAGCGAAAATGATTCCATCCGTTCTGTATCTACACATATTTAATCTAAACAACACGAGCCCTTAGTCTGTAGGGCACACGATGCACTTCTTTGTCATGCTTTAAACCCGCACCGATCCAACGCAAGTCTGTTTGTGTGAAATCACATTACACTGAGCTAACAGAGATTGACCAAGACAAAAGGCCAGGCAGGCACAGATTAGGGCAGATTACTGTGCATGGGGGGCACAACAGAAGCTTTTTGTAAACCTGATTCCCTGGCATCGCACTTGAGCCCCTCCTCGGTTCATGTTACAAACACAGAACAGACCCCTCGATGCCATCATGCCAGACTGATAAAGATAGGTACCATTCATCCCACCTAGATTATCAGAGCAGCACAGTGACGGTTATGGCATGCAGATGGAGCTCTATAAAGATTTGAGCCGGTTTCAACAATCTAGTCTCAGGCTCACGCCACATGCCAGACCACTGTCTGATGAATATTGCACATGAAAGTGGCAAGAGTTGGATGAGATCACCAGTTCTGATCTCATTATCTTCTATGAGTCAAGGTACACCAGTCCATTTGAAAAAAAACAAAACAAAAAACATTATTTTGACAAGGTAGTTGTGGAATGAGAACTGATCCCTGGATTGTCCAAACTGCACCAGATTGGTATTAATTTAATAATACACAAATGTTATTATTTAATATTAACACTCTCTTAACATTGTGTTCTCTTTAAAATAAACAGTTACACAGTTCTCCATTCTTTTCTATTCCATAAATAAAAAGAAAACAAATAGATAATAAAAAAATATAAAAAAAAATAGAGAAATACATTGTAAATGGTATTCTCTTAAAGGTGCCATAGAATGGAAAACTGAATTGACCTTGGCATGGTTGAATAATAACAGTTCAGTACATGGACATA
>JAUCMS010000095.1:15781197-15798814 GCA_032357445.1 Enteromius radiatus | reverse complement strand
TAATAAATATACACAGTATATACAAATATATTATGTAAAGAAAAACTTTTATTTTGGATGCGATTAATCGTTTGACATCTCTATTTCCTACTTCTAATAAATGCCATTTTAGAGTAAAAAAATGTTCTGTACTTTTATTGTGGCACGCTGCGTCTGACTACATCAAAAGGGTCCTTCCTGTCCAAATAGGCGGTTCCTGGCTACAATAAGCAGAAAGTACATGCCAATAGCCAATAATAAACAGTCTGGCTACATTTGATTACATACAAGCAACTATAATACTAATTAAGCTATTAAAGTGAATCTTGAGTTAAAGTACAAAAGAAAATGTTTGCATTAGAAACAAAGCAACATTTCAACTATTTTGTTTTATTTTATGGTTTAATATCAATATATATACATCTCTTTATGTCTTACAGCTGTGTCCAATTGTACACATTTTCCCAAAAGCTTGTGTCCTAACCACAGGTACTACACAACTAGATTGGGCTAAGCAGTTTTATTAAGTAATTGTATTATTCTAAATCTATATCCAATCAGTAGGTATTTGTTGTTTAACTTGTGGTTACATGCAGCAAGGTTTTAAACCAATGAAATGTCAGTATTGGCGGGGCTATTCAGCACAATACCGCAAAATTCACAAACCAGTACAACTGACCAGAATGTCCCGCTGCTTGTCGTGGTTGTGGCTGTGGCTGCTGTCATTACTGTGCAAGTATTCTAGTAAATACTTCAAAGAGTATCTAAACCATTTTTAAGGAAAAAAAAAAAGCTTGTTACAAGTTTGGTTGAACTCATACGCCCACTAAATAGTCAAACATTCGGTATTGATCCTAACAGTGGCACAGCTGAAAGCCTGGTGAGCTCAGTGTGAGGAAGTGACTTGGTTAATTATGCATTTTAATAGGAGAAAAATTATGCAGAGGAAGCTCAAAGGCACTCGCAATCAGAGGGAGAGAGAGACTGAAGGAAAGAAAAACAGGGATAGAGGGAGAGAAGTCTGAGAAGAGAAGCTGATTAATGTATTTGGTGTGACTAGCACAAACAAACAAACAAACAAACAAACAGAGCATGAGGAGTTGTGTAATGACTAAATCGAGAGCTTTGCCAGAGCTTTAATCTAACACGGTTTCAATGCAAAATGCGAGGGGGAAATACTCCTATTAATGTACACAGGGTGGAAGAAAAGGAGAACAACTGCGTTTCAACTCAGCCTTATTAACAAAGACACAGAGCGACAGCGCCGAGAAGCTAAGCCTTTAAATGTTTTATACTCTAATACCACAACAAAAGAAATTGTGGCTCTTTTATTAATCTGGGTTACTGTTAGTACTATCGATGACAAATAGGAAATATAGTCCAGAGATTATTGATGTATGGTCACATTTTGGTGGGAACAATGCTTTTGAGAGCTTCAAAAAAGTCATGAGACAATGCTGGAGAAGTACAATGACATAGTACTTAATATAAAACATTAACATAGTTTTACTCTATAAGAGTTTTCTTGGCTAAAACATATTGTAATACTACTATATGTTAAAATGGTATTTGCAACAATTTTATAGGATTTAATTTACTCACAAGAAGACTTTCTTAAAAGATAATAACCTATAACATATTATCATATAATATATAAAAATGATATTAAACGTCCATATAATATAATTTTTCATTGCATGGACAATAAAATACTGTTGTTTTTCTTTTACAAAGATATCCACTTTTATGTAAGTCATGGAAGTTTGAAGAACATGAGAGTGATTAAATGATTTTGATTTTGGCAAAGCAAAATGATATAGGATGAGATTTGACTTCATCCACCAGTATTTGTTGGAAAATTGGGCTGCGTATAATATTTCCCCACCCAAGTGATTTGGCAATGTGATACTGCAGAAAAAAAAACAACAACAACAACAACAACATATTTTCCTTATAGTTTTTAAAGACATTTCTCTGAATCATGTATAATATGACCAGGTATATTAATTAATAAGCAATGATTTTGGGATAGTTACAATATTGACAAACTATCTATCAATGACTACAGTATGCCGACAAATACTGATTACAGGAATCACTTTACCAACAGTGAGCTCAAAATGTTTGAGACAAATTAAACATCCAAATAATAAATAAGGTTTTGAGTATAAAAGGGAAAAACCAAATACCAAGTCATTCTGAAATTCATGCTAAAATTTCAGCAATCTTCTGATACCAACAGCTCTCTATGTACATATGGCTATATAAATGACATCAAACCTGCAGCAGGATCTCATCAAAGGTGATGCTGAGCACTTACAGGAAACCTCAATTAGGTTTAAAGTGATTCAAGTGAAAGTTCTTTACTTTACAGGACAGAGCAGAATAAATTGTTAGAAGCTGACACTCATACGAGAGAGCTCGAGTCATGCCAGCAAGCTTTAATCCATTCCAGTCTTGAAAACAGAGCTTTATTCACAGCAACCATCAAGCCATTAAGATTCGAAGGCCATGGCAGTAACTCGAAGGCTCTTTCATGGCCGTTTTTCGCTCTGCTATTCTTTGGATACAAGCTGCTGGGTGCTGGAAGCAGCATGCTACACCAATCAGGAAATGGCCGAGTGAAATTACGCTCCACCACGCTTACAATGTGTGTGTGTGTGTGTTGGGGGGGGGAGGTTTGAGCTGGCAGCCTTGGGCTAGGCAAGCGGATGACACCCGTCCCTGCCCTCGGCCATGGCATGGTTAGCATGCCAGTACCCACAGGCAGGAGAAGGAGGGTCTTGTCTTTCACCCTCTCATGCACCCATCCACTAACATTCATTATTATTTCAGGCTGAGAATGCTGAGATTAAGAAAGCTGTTTTGTACATTGTAAGAGTTGTATGACCTTGAAAGCAGAGAACAACAGTGAATGTGAGATCAATGTTTCATGTACATGTTTTTATTCCAAATGAGTACCAACAAGTTGTGAAGAAAGTACATTTACTTGAAACCCCAACATTTGGTCTGAACCTCTTCTTTTATTTCTTTATTTCTTCCTTTATAAAATGTTTTATTCAATTGTTTTCTATCTTCAATAACAATGAGCTATTGACACTGAGTTACTTTTAGTCATGAGAGGAAAAAATGAAAATTCTAGGCATCTTATATAAACAAACACTAAAATCTATCTATCTAAAACTATTTACCTAGTAATATTAATTGTATTGTTAATAAGAGTTCCATGTTTTTTGAAGGGAAAGTTTTTCCAGAAATGAAAACATTTATTCATCCTCAGGTTGTTTCAAATCTGTATGATTTTTCTTCTTTTGGCTCAGTTTCAACTCGTTCCCCTATACTATGAAAGTCAGTGGGGACCAGTAACTGTTTGGTTACCTACATTCTTCAAAATATCTTCTCATAAAAGTCTGGAACAATACGCGAGTAAATGAAAAGATTTTTTATTTTTAAAATCCCTTTAAATAATGATTTTCAATGATTTCCAGTCATTTTCTAGCAATTGATAGACAAGGGATAAATAAATAATTAAATAAAAGGACAATTTAAGCCTATAAAAATTCATAGTTGAGAGAATTTTACATCAAATGTCCACTTTTCAATGACTTTTTAAAATCTTTATTTACTTCCCCATGCTGTGGGAATGATGTGTAAAAAAATATAATATAATAATAATAGTAATATTTCTTTATTTTATTGTATTAAAAAAAACTGTCAATGGGAGGTCCATCAAAAATTAAGTAATGAAAGCAAAATACTTAAACAGTGAATTAAATAAGTAAGACTACACATGAATTAAATTTTTAACTAAAATCTTGATTTCTATTAAAAAAAACAAAAAAAAAAAAACAAAGCTCATGAACATAAGTCAACTATCTAAACTGAATCCACATGATCATCTGTGAATAAGATGCCAAATGGCAGGGATCAGCCCTCAGGTTGAGTGTGTGTGTGTGTGTGCACCTCCACGTCTTATGAGGGATCTCGTCTGCTGTCTGTTTCCCAGACACATCACAATTCTAATTTCATGAAAAAAAAGAGCATCTTTTCCTGACCTCTTTTCATACATTGGTATAGGGCCAATCTCAAGTCAGCAAGAAGAAAAATGAGAGAGAGAGAAAAAAAACACATTCTCACCGGGACCAAACAATCCCAATCTAATTTACTTTTTGAGGCCAGAATATCTACATGAGCTAATAGGGGAGCAAAATCAAATTAACTATAATTAGTCAAAATGGAGAAGCGAGCCGGTGAGAGAGAGAGTGACAGTAAGGCGTGTGGGAAACCAGGAGCCCGTCTCATTTTGTCTCTCCTCAAGTCCCTCCCCGTCGTCAAGCCATCCCGCGCTTACCGCATTGACACATGTCGCACTCACTTCAAAGCTCGCAAACATCGATTGCATGTGGCACGCAAACAGCCAGGCATGCCAAAACATTTCCGTTCTGACACATTTCCCCAGTGAAAAACCAGCATGTGAATTTCATGAGAGCCGCAGACCTGACTTGTCTAATCTCTTCAGGAGGATGCTAACAGCGTCATCCACACCGATGGGTTATTCCTGCAGATGGATAGTTTTTATCGAGGAAAGAACGTAAAAAAAGCTTGAACCCTGAATGGCAAAAGATGACACTATGTATGTGTGTGCGTGTGTGTGTGTGTGGTAGAACTCGACTGTTAAGCCACAGGAGAGGCCTGGATTTAACAGATTTCTACAAAGCACTTGTTTGTTTACACATGTAATGCTGCTATAATATGCCTTTCTGCCGCTTTCACTCATCAGTTTGTTTTATACTGACATCACACATGGAAACAGAAACTGTTTTCTCCTTATTTATTCCAGTAAGAGAGGCACTTCCATATGACTCCATAAAGTCAGCATCATTCTCAAAGGAATCGGAATCTGAACACGTTTTGAAGTAATACGGTATAATATGGTATTCAATACGAGTCAGGCTCCCATAGAAGGGCCTGTTTGATTGTGACTGGATAAGAGACTCGTGAGAGACTGAACCAGGAGGAACAAGTGAACTCATCACTTTTTTGAAATTCAACAGCTTCTTTAAAGTTGCCGTTGAAGGGTTTACGTTTATGCGAGCGAGACTGTGTGCATGCGCTCTCATGTTTTCAGCCCTCTTATGTGAAGAAGATCTGTATTCACAGTATGAATCTTCATGCGCTGAGAGTGTGTGTATGTGTGTGTTAGTATGCGTCTGATCTCTGAAAGTATATATGTGTATGTCGGGCACTCACCGCCACGCCGCAGCAGCATCTTGGCGATGTTTGCATGTTGGTTCAGCAGGGCATCGTGTAGCGGACTGACTCCCTGGACCTGACTGCCCAGCTGAAGATTGGGGCAGTGCTGGAGCAGGGCCTTCACACACTCTGTGCTACCATGGTTACAGGCTTCATGAAGGGGCGTCCAACCAGCGTGATCTACAAACAGTGACACAAAATATACTGTGAGGATTTCGGTGCCTACATACATCGATAAGGTCAAGCTTGACAAATGACAAATTAAACAAAGAGACTATACATATATTAAATTTAACGCATATTAAGTCCTTCAAAAAGATGTCAGAAAGCAAATAAGTTGGTATAATTTGCACATGCATAATAGGTATTTTTTCATTCTTGCCTTATAACTGCATTTTTGTTTTTATTCGTAGCATTTTTCTAAAATTAAAAACCAACTACATTTGCTATTATTTTGCTATATTACTGAAAGGTAAATTATTAAACAATGTAATTAAAGTTAAGATACCAATAAAGATAAACAAAATCAATTATTTGTAAGCCTCTATTGTAAACATTTCTGTACGTTATAGCATAATTATGCAAACAAACTAACTCTAAAATCCAACTGTATGGTAGTAGTCGACATAAATCCTGTCTTAAAATTCCCAATGCAGTTTTTTTTGGTGAAAAAACAAATAAACAAACAAACAAAAAACGTAGAGGCCTCAATTGCAAACATTTCTGTACATCATAACATAACAGCACAAACATACTGATTCTAAAATGCAATTGTTTGCTAGTAATTTTCACGTCCCATTTTAAGATTCACATTGTAGTCTTTTTAAGTAAAAGGAAACTACAAAAATAGAAGAAAACTGGAAAAAAATAATAAATAAATATTAAATTAAAATTAAATTATTATTATTTATTTTTTTTTAGCAAAGAGGCCTAAATCGTAAACATTCTGCATGTCATTACATAATTGTGCAAACATACATACTTAAATTATTTTCAAAGAAATCTCTTTTGGAGTAACAGAAAACAAAACAAAAAAATGGCGTAACATTGTGTAAAACATGGCAAAAATAACCATGATTCAAAATAAGATCGGAAAGCTCAAGGCATGCACAAAATTCGCTTGACGCCACAATAGCAAACCGAGAATAAAACAGTGTCCGAACGTACCAGACACACCCTTACATTTGATCTAAAAGGGTAAACGCGTGACGTACGCTTTCCTTTGTATGAATTAACGGTTTAGTACAAAAATAGTAACATAGAAGAAATGGGACAATTCTACTGAGGGCAGGGGAGGAATATAGAAACCTACCTTTAATGTTGACGTCTGTTCCAGGCACACTGAGGATACGAAGCAACGTTTCCACCTGGTTCCTCTTGCAGGCTCGATGAAGGAGTGTCTCGCCTACACATGGATGGAGAAGAGAGAAAGAGAGAGAGAGAGAAAGGGCAAGTGAAAGAGAGAAGTGGGCAACATCCAAAATCAGGGTGCACCCTGCCAACTGCCCTCACAGTCCCGTAAACCGCTTATTTAACCTTTTCCGTGCTCGACATTAAAACGACTAAACAGGCACACACCGAAATGGCATGGAAAACCTAAAAATTAAACAGATAAAAGGGGCTGACCCTGAAAAAAAAAAAAAAGCTTGAGATTTTTGGGGGGAGAGGGACAGGAAGCGGAGAGAGAGAGCAAAGAAAGGCGCTCATCCGCTCTCTTTGTCACTACTCCTCTTTTTTCCGGACAGTGGGAATTCTCTACTTACACTAGCACCCCAAATTGAAGGCGATTGTGGCAAAAGGCTTCCTGGCAGTCCGGTATTGTTCAGCCGGGGAAAGTTATGGTACAGAGCCCATACACAAAGCCTCTGACGGGATTTTTCAAACAGCTAGAGTTCAAAAGCTCCACTGGGCAGTACGAATGGAAACACGTGATTCTCGCTTTTGCAAACTACAACAGCCAGACACAAAAGCCTCCAAGGACTTTTATTTACATTTTCCTTCTGTCTGCTCCCTTTGTAAGGCAGCCTTCATCCCTCGCTCTCCCGATACGATATCAAATCGGGAATATATTAGAGGGTGGGCTGCTTCCTTTTTTCATGTGTGGCTGAACTTCACAAGAAAGTAAAAGGCCAAACTTGAGTGCCTCTGTGGCTGCCATTATAATGCCGCTGTGCAAAGCTGCTAATAAATGCTTTACTGGGTCTCACCAGGGTGCCCATTTCTCTGCAGCCTTGGCCGGCTAGATAAAACCCGGCGTGCTAAAAGAGCCAAAGCGGAGAGAGGGAGCGGGGATGAGGAGGGGGAAATAAAGCAGACAGTCCTCTTTCTTCTTGTGGCAGGGAAAAAGGGAGAAGCTGCATCCTCTTTCACATCAATACGTTGGGTGCGTTTTCAAGAAGCCCCTTTAAGCTAGATCAAACAGAGAAAATTAGGTTAGAAGAAAACGTCATTTACCAGATTAGGCTGATATGTCTTCAGAGTGACGTTGTGGAATCATGGACACTTGAGACTTTATATTTTGGACTGATCGACTCAAAGAACAAAACAAAATGTTTTAAAACAAAGAAAAGGGATTCACTTTTTTTTCAAGAATCCTGCTGACAAAGACGCTTTAAAATGCCATCTTTTAACTTTAAATTGAGTTGAAACATATCATGTGGTAGCAGTGCATAGTGACCGAAGACTAAAATCACAAAACCAGAGACCTTCTCCAAATAATGATTACAAGTTGCAGAAAATACATCTGAGACACAGTGTTGGGATCACATTGTTGTTTCACCAGAGACGGATATTAATTTCAGGTGTAAACAGGTTCTGACAACACATGAACGGAATGTTCCAGACTAAAGCTCAATCAATGACAGAACTTCAAAAACTAAAGAAGTATATAAATTCACAGCACATATCTATAATACCCTCTCTTGCTTTCAAAAGAAGGAACGACAGGGTAAGAAACAACAAACCCCTAACTCACGTGTCAAAGTACATGAAAGCCAGATCACAAAGACTCGCAACCCAAAATCATCGAAAATAATTAGCAGGGTATTATGAAGAAATAAAACAGAATGCAATAAAAGTATGACTCAATGAGTGCCTCAGCACCATGGCAAGTTCTGGCTCGCACTAGGCCTTTTTTCACACCCTAATAGGCCCTAAAACCCAGTGATTAAACATTTCTTAACTCCCCATGTGTACACAGTCTCAGAAATGCCAGGCCCAATCTTCCCTCTGTTAAATCACTTTAATGGCTCCAATTTGGACACAACGCTTCCATTATAGGGGTAATTGCATACTCAGCATTTACAAGCTCGAAGAGGATAAATCCATCCTGTCCTTTTTTGTAAATTGTGAAATGTGCGTAGCATTTGTGGTTGTTGTTTTATTATTTTTTTCCTTGTAGAGAGTACTTTCTTGTGTGGTTTGTGATGTCTGGCATGACAGCTCTGGTGCAGGTTGGCTAATGGTTTAAATAACGGGCTATTTGTCACAAAAGTGCATTTTGAACACTGTGATGACAGGATGCATTTTCAATTTGACCACTTTTAAGCTTAAACCACATCCTTTAGTTCTAGGAGTTCTAAGAGGTTTAGTTTATGGGATTGTGAACAAGAGCTGAAAGAGGCCAATAATAACTGGGTCAAAGATATTTTATTATAGTTTTACACACCACTCGCAGATGCTAATCTTTTTTTTTTTTTTAAATCACTGCCCTGATTAAGCTCTAATACAATATGACAACTCAATTAACACAAACGAACTTCTGATTTGAGAATCATAAAAGATATTCTGGATGAAAACTGAGAGGCTTGCACCGTCAAGGTGCAGAAAACATCGTCTGAATACTCCATCTGCCATCAGTGGTTCAACCGTAACGTTATGAATCTACACGAATACGAAGATAAGAGCATATGCTCTTAGAATATGAAGCTAAGAGTGTACACTTTTCTATATCAGCAGCAATGGAAGGATAGGTTCTTGTACGTGTCTTGTGGTGACATTATGGTGCATAATTAAGTCATTAATTTTTTTTTCTATTCGTACAAAAAGTATTCTCATCATTTCATAACATTATGTTTGACCTACTGATGGCAGATGGAGCATTCAGACAATGCGTTTCATACTTTCCTGCACCTGGGACAGTCACAAGCCTCTTGGTTTTCATCCAAAATATCTTAAATTATGTTCCAACTTTGAGTGAAGCTTTTACTGGTTTGGAACAAAATGGGGTTAATTGATTAATGACAAAATTTTCATTTTGGACTGGAGCAGCCCTTTAGGGACCAACAGAGCCTGTGAGTGAATAGCCATGATTTGTCATGTATGCTAACATCAGCACATCATGAAAATGCTCATAAATACGCATAAAGTAAGACTTTAAAGAGCATAGAAGAGAACTCAAGTGCCCAACTCAGTGTTTCCCACAGATTTGAAAGCAATGTGTGGCGGTTTGTTAGGGCACCTTATTTTGCGGGGCTTCCTAAAAAAAGATTTATAATATGTTTATTTGATTCACAGGTGCTACATATAGTCTTCTGACCTCGACAACCCAACTAGGCTAGCCTACATTTTACCTTTTACCTTAACTTGCGACACAGATTCGTCTATGTGTGGGAAACACTGCAACTGTTATTATTTTTCTGTCAATTTGTTATTTATGACAATTAAAGTTAGCACTTTGCATTTTGTAAAAAAAAAATAATAGTCCCTAAACAAAGTTTCACAATTAATCACAATTAAAAATAAGTGACTGTAATGTGTTTAAAGATTTGAATTCTTACTGGTATTATATTTTGTATACAATACACAAAATTCTTACATCGCAGAATAAAGTTTCAAAAAATTGTATGTAAACATCTGTTATGCCTCTTATTTAAAGAGAATTATTGGCAACTGTAATGGTTAAACATCCTAACATGTTATAAAGCACACAACTGAATATACATATTATAAAGAAAGAAATCATCATAATATCACAATCTGAGCTTTACCCCAAAATCATTACCAATATGCTTATAGCATCATTAACTGTAGCCATGAGCCACAATGAAGCGTATTGAGCAGACAGACAGCTCAGGGTGAAGTTAACAAGGCACCATGGACCTGCACATCTTGTAAAAAAACACTGCAGCGTCTACCTACAGAAATCTACAGCTGAGAGCCTGCGGATGCTTCATCAAAAATTGATGCGCTACACATCAGTATAGGGAGCACGTAGTGCAAAAACAACACAAGGCAGGGAGCAGAAGCCTTGAGTCTCCAGAAAGCAGGGCTGTCTCTCTCTCTCCTTGCCCTCCCCCGCTCCCTGCTCTGGCGTGGGGGTCTTTCTGATCAGGTGAAAGGGGAAAGATGAGCGTTGACACCTTGGTGGGTTCACACGGAGTGCCAACCTCCTAATTACAGAAACTTCCTGGCTGGGCTACCTCTGTCTTTCTCTCGCTCGCCCCCTTCTTCCCCTTACCTTGCTCACAGCAGAATCTTAATTGCAGTGTTTAATATTCTTAAACGGGGGATCTGACAAGCATTATGTTTGTGTGTGTCACCTGATTTTTATGTATTTTGCACCTCTTCCTCACTAAAGGATGGAGGGAGAATAAAAAGCATGTGGAATGCAAATGCTGTTGCCTGAGGTTATAAAGAGAGGCTCTGTCGAGAGCTTTTGACCTAGCTGAATGCACTACAGACCTGATATAGACAGACAGACAGACAAATAGTTAGATAAAATGACAATGACAGATAGAACGGAAGTAAGAATGACAGAAAGAACAATATAATTATAGATTTATAAGTTGGAAAGAACAATAGATGGACGGATGGATAGACAGACATAAATTGACATTGACAGACTACATAAATAAATAGAGACAGACAGACATAAACTGACAATGACACAGAGACAGACAGACAAACACAGATTTTTGAGTGTTAATGAATAAACGTTCAGCATCTCTATGGCACGTAAGCAGACAACTCTCACCTGCAGCATTGACTCTGTGGTAACCTCTCGGGACAGTCTCTCTCCCTGAATCTGAGCCTCCTGCCGCATCTTTCACAGCTCTGAAAAAGACACATAGTAACATTTAACAGACAGATTGAGACATCAAGCCATGTGTTTTTGAAGGGACAATAGTTCACAGAGCCTGTGGGTGAATAGATAGTATCTGTCATGTATGCCAACATCAGCACATCATGAAACCGCTCATAAATATGGTTAAATTAAGAATTTATCCATAGCCAGAGGACTGGAGCGCTGGGAAAAAGACTGCAATATTTAAAACTTCCAAGACAAATCTCTCTTAAAACATAGAGCAGTGAGACGCTACCATAAAGTTCACTAAACACGTCCCACTTTACGCCGATGCTCGTGTCTACAAACCTCATTATATCACCGTCACTACATTTTCACACTACCGCAGGATGGAGTTGAGGGACTGGCATCTAAGTGCATCGCCTGTAGCAACTATCAGCCAGCCTCTACGCTAGCTGTACTTACTGAATCCTTTTATCCGAGGAGACAGCTATCCAAACCCCCCCCGTGGAGCTCTCCCAGGATGGAGTCCCTGGCCAGTGTTTAAGAAACTGTCACTAAATGGCACCATAAGAGCTACAGTGATGCAGGCAGGGTTGCAGCTGATGTTCTGGTTGGGTGAAGTGCCTTGGCTGTCTGCTCAAGTGTTGACTAAGACACATAGCTGAAAAAAGACAAAACTCAGTCTGACGGAGGGATAGAAATAGAGGGATGGTCACATGCCAAAGAAAATTAATGAATCTATCCATCCATCTTTTTTGTTTTTGGAGATTAAGGTGGATTTTAACTATATCATAGGTAATAACTTATTTCTCTTTATTAATAGATTAAAATGATTATACTTTATAATGCAAAAAAATGTCCCCAATGCTTCCTTGCAGGCAAAATCCTTTAATCTAGCTGACGCAATATTTTAGAGCACAGCAAAACCAGAAAAAAATCATATTCATTACAAAAAATTTCATGACTTTTCCAGACCTGGAAATAACAACTTTAAATATTCCCAGATATATTCAGGTTTTCCTGATTGTGGTACCCTAAAGAAAAGACTTTCCAATAGTGCTTATGAATTTAAAAACACACAATGAAATAAATAAATCTTAAATCAGTTATGCTTAACACTGTGCAGCTCTTACAAAGAAAAAAAAGAAGCTAAAGAAGCTAAATGTATGATACTTAATCAAATTATACTTATACTGATTTAATTAAAGATGTTATTAAAAGTACTACCTACATAGAAAAAAAGATGTCCAGAAGTGTTGTCAAGGTGGTCGCAGAGGGGACTGACTTGCCCATATTGCGATAAGGAAATGTAGCAGCAATATGAGGGTATATTTTAATATAAATGGTAAAATATACCACAGATAGATAGAGAAGAGTACTAGAGCCAGCATGTGAGAGGCCTTAAAAGGACAACGCTATCAGAGGAATAAAGGCTTGTGCTTTCTTTTACAGGAAGTGTTTTGTTCTCTAGTAATTGGATTGTTCAGAACCAAGGAGTAATCTAACACAACAGAACAGTACAAACATCCACATTCTCACAGAAACATGGTCATTTAGTTTCCTATTAGCGAGGAGTAAACATCATTGTGTGCAGTGTTCAAGTCTCTGAGTGAAGAGTGACCACTGCTGTCCTGAAAAATTCAGCACAGTGTCAAACATCACATTGTGGCAACAAAATGCTGAGAATCATGGCTTAGTCTATGTAAGCAGAAATCTGAAACAAAGCATCAGAAAGAAAGGGCTGAATGTTAAGCAAATCAGTAGCCAAATGTTTTCCACCGTCCTCCAGTGATATTGCGTTTATGTACTTACAGCTGTATTATACCAAGCTATCATATCAAAGTAGACACATAACAAAGTAATATTGTAAAAGCAACTTAAATGAAACTTGTAATTAAATAATTTATCTATATTTTTGATATATGCATTGATATCATTCGTAGTATTCAATTAACATAACTTTTCTTTTTTTAAAATTTTAGTTAAATTTTTATAATTTTAGATATATGCTTGCCATTTTATTAGTTTGTGTTATATATTATTTTTGTGTGTGTGTGTGTATATATATACTGTATATATACACACACACACTTTAATATATATTTAAATATAATATATAAATTAATATATAAATATATTCATATTTTTTTATTTTTAATCTTAATCTTAGTATCATTTATTTTCAGTTATATTTTCCATTTTTTCATGTCTAAGCATGATGTAGGGAAAAGCCTGTAGGGAAAAAAGGCAGACAAGCAGCAGTTGATTGAGCTGGCAGGAGAGACACACAGCCCCAATTACTCTCAAGTCACCACTAGTAACAGGACTGGTGGTCTGCTGCCATCACAGGTTGCCCCAACAGAGAAGGACAGCACCCTGTCTCTCTCCATTAGTCTTCATCTTAAACCCCTCTAATGCCCCATAATGGCAGAAAATTGTCCAATTAAAGGCACCTACTGCACTCTCTGCCTCTGTCATACACATATGGATGCTGACATAAAGAGGATCTTATAGTGTTGTAAGTGGAGAGTGGTTATCTCAAAATGTGTTCTGATGGCACAAAGATAGAAAATGACACCTATTAATTCTTGTGATTTTACAGAGAAACATCTTACAAAAGTAAACACTATACCAGGTCTATTCATTGAAAATATACAAATATTTTTAAAAAGTCAACATATTTTTGCTTTTCTCCTGTGCTCTGTGATCTGCAGTGTCAATATGCAGCATGGAGGACAATAGCAGAAGCAGACAGATGTGGCAGGGTTGAAACTTACTCTGAGCCTGGCACATGGGCGGCACAACTAGTAGAGGCTTGATTCATCTCTGCTCTGTCAGTCTGTCCCTTCAGGGTTTGGACTGGTTCTCGATCACATAAGATCCCCAAAGCTTTGAGGTAAGTTGACACCTGGCAAGAGACAAGCAAAATATATATATATATTTTTTCTCACCATTTCCCCTCCATCTCTCCCTGAATGTTCTATTTACTGTATTGTGTTGTGTTAAGTGATGAATGCATATTTTGGGGAGGCAATTTGCTGCAAATGAAAGTGTAGTCCCTACAAATCTTGATGTTTATGTCATTAGACATGTACACAACATAAAACTCACAATTGTGAGCAGGCAGAGTGGTTCAGAGCCGAGTATCAGGCCCCTGCTGCAGCAGATGTTTCTAAAGATGGCGTTGGCAGTGAACATCCGGAGTCTTGCAGAGCGAAGGGCTGGAATCACTTCCTTCAGCATGTCACTGTGTATGTCTAAAGGAAGAGATAGGAAGGTACTTACAGCCATTAGGCTATTTAAATAAACAAAAAAATAAAATTTATTCCTATGCTATGAATTTAAAAATCATTCTAATACTCCAAATTATAATCAATGTAGAAAAATATTCAGTTTTGTTGCTTAACATTTTTGGGACCTGTCTGTGATATTTTTTTCAGGATTCTTTAATAAATAATAAGCAAAAACACAAACACATTATCTCTATCTATCTATCTATCTATCTATCTATCTATATATGGATATAAAAAATGATATTCTATGATATTGAATTCTATTTTGAATTGTGTTCTTTTTAAAACTTTTTTATTTAGCAAAGAATAAGGGAAAGGGAAAAGTGTCACAGGTTTACTTGTTCTAAAAAATATTTATAATAATAAATATTAAATATTAATAATAAATCAGCATATTACAATGACAGAATTATATTATATTATATTATATACATGTATATATACATACAGTGGAGGAAATAATTATTTTTCATTTTATTATATATATATATATATAACTATAATTAATTTTAATTAATTATAGTTATTTATTCAATTTTCCTTTTGATGTGCTATCTTTCACTGTTAAAATAAACATACCATTAAAATAACCTGTTCTGAGACTTACTCATTTCTTTGTCATTGGACAAACTTACAAAATCAGCGAGGGGTCAAATAATTATTTCCTCCACTGTATATATATATATATATATATATATATATATAATACTGTGTGTGTAAAAAGAAAATTAACTTGCCCTCAGGCTATCCAAGATGCAAATGCCTTTTTAAACCTTCATTTTGATGGCACACATTTGCTGCAGAGGATCAAGCAAGTTATGTAATGCTACATTTCTCCAAATCTATCCAATGACCAAACAAACTTACCTACATATTAAACCCTCACCACATAACTGAGGGTGAGTATATTATCAGCAAATTTTCATTTTAGAGTGACTACTTCTTAAGCGCATAAACTGATTCTCCACCAGTTTCCCATTGCACTGTGGGATACCTTGGCACAGTATGGCAATGTGTTCTGCCAGGTCTTTAAAGCCTTTCTCCACCAGACTGCTGTTGAGCGGACTGTGTTCCTGAGCCCAGTACTCCACCACTACACACAGAGTCTCCTGCAGAGTGACCGACATTCTCAGCCTCCACTCCTGCACACAAACACACAGTAAATTCAGCCTACAACGCCTGCTGAAGCATCTGGAATGGACATGTCTCTACAAAATTGTATGTTTAATGTGGAAACCTGCTGGCATAGTATCATTGGCATACATGGGTAATGTGACAAATTTTTGAGAAATTAGAGAAGCTGAGAAATGATTAGCTTAGGTCACAACACCATAAAGTCACAAAACGAAAGAAAACAAACTAATAAATGTCTAAAACAGAAGGTTTCAATAATCCACAAAGTGGCCATGGTTTCTAGCATAAAAGAGGACGACACCTGAGTGGAGTTGAAAGCCCAGAGTACAGTCTTGATCAGCAGCCTGCTGAGTTGCTGAAGAGCCCTGGAGGTCAGAGTGGACTTCTCCCACATGTTCCAGAAGGTACTGTACAGAACAGACGCCCGACTGCTTCCGGGTGACCTCCTGCAGTTTGGAAGATATTATATGAATATTAATGTGTAGATACAGCTGCTACAGATACATTGAGAGTTCTTCCACATTGAAACCAGCAACAACTTAGGTTCAGGCTTGTATAAAATAAATGTATGCAGCTATCCATGAAGTATAAAATATATATTACGTATATTACTAATATGAATTTCTTTGTTCTGCTGAACCCAAAGGCAAATATTTTGAAAAAAGTTTGTAACCAGGCTGTTTTTGGAAGTCTTGTTACAACCTTTTTTCAGAATATCTTCCTTTGTGTTTGGCAGAACAAAGAAATTCATACAGGTTTGGAACTACTTGAAGGTAAGTAGTTCACCATTTTTGTGTGAACTATTCTTTTAACATCTATGGTAAACGCAGTTCCTTAACCATTGTCTTTCTATCAAAACAGACTTTATGTAAATGCTACAAAACAAGGTGAACAGTAAGACATCAGCATATCTCCAAGCAGCTACATATTGTGTTTTATTACTACTTTCTTTATGACATGTTTTGCCTGTGTTTATTTTGTGAAGGGGAGGAAAAAATGCTGCAGTTTCTTTTCTTTGGGCTCGTGCAGAATCAAAAAGTAGAGATGAACAGAGCTCAGGTGCTCACCCTGAGCTAGCAGCATGAAGCTCCAGCTGAAAGAGTCTCAGGAAGAACTCCTGCAGGTTACAATGGAAACGAAACAACTCAGTGGATGGTGGGCTTGGCAGTGAGTGACAGGTGGGTTCGCTTCCTAGACACACTCTTGAATAAATCAGACAAAATTGGATTACTGACAGGAACACTATTTACTTATGAGCTGTTTCTGACAGGCACATTGGCAGTTTCGTACCGAACTGATGTTTCAAGAAGTGACCAGAGGCCTCCCTTGCATTGTGGACACTGGAGGATCTGAAGAAAGTACTTAGTGTGTCCAGGAGAACCCCAGGTAGGATTGTTGCGCAAGATACTGTGAAGAACTGTGATAAACTTGCTAAAGTACAATGGCTTTGCATCACCCTAGAAGTAAGAGAGCAAGAGCAAAGACTGGGTTATGTGGTCAAACCAAAAAAGGCTTTTGCAATAAAATTAGTACAGTCAAATCATGATCAATCACATACAAGATAAAAGGTTTTGTTTTAAATAGTATGTGTGTGTTCTGTTTATATTTATTTTGTATATATAAATACACACAGTATATATTTGAAAAATAAATAAATGTATTTATTTACATCTATATTTATATTCATATAATTTACATTCAAAAATATATTTATTTAATATATAAACAATCCCCCCCCCGAAATATATAAATGCATGTGTGTGTGTATTATATATACATAATAAATACACACATCACACATACATATATTATGCAGGGCTTAAAAACGAAAAAAAATCCATTCGGTTCACTCCGAGCAGAATCGATATTATAACGTTTCTGTTCTTGCGTTCCTCATTAAACAATACGTTCCGAAAACGGTTTTCTAGAA
>JAUCMS010000095.1:15753790-15774407 GCA_032357445.1 Enteromius radiatus | reverse complement strand
CCCCCCCCGCCCCCCCCCCCCGGGTTTCACAAACAAGGCTAAAAAGAATAGTTCACCCAAAAATGACAATTCTGTCATCATTTACTCACCTTCAAGTAGTTCCAAACCTGTATGAGTTTCTTTGTTCTGCTCAACACAAAGGAAGATATTTTGAAAAAAGTTTCTAACCTTTAAGCTTAGTTCTAGACTAAAATATAAATCTGAGCTTTCAAATGAAAGAAACTTGCATTTTCTGATCTCAAAACAGTGACAGTGTTTGTTTTGTCTTAAACCAGTGCTTTTTTCTAAGGAATGTTTATAAAAAAAAAAATCTTAAATTTCCTAACTGAACTTAATCCTGGTTTAGGCCAAGCCTTGTCTATAAAAATTTAGATCCCAAACATTTGTTATGTTGGCTTGCTAGACTTGATACTAGTTTTGATTTTGTCTTAGGGCTAGGCGATATATAGAACAATATATTATGCACATCTCGTCAGTAAAGCCGGTTCTTTGATTAGCAGTAAATCACCATCACCTGTTTTCAAATGCAGCTCCAGCTTATACACACAGCCGCAGATCAGTGACAAGCCACGCCAATGAATCATCATTTGATATATATCGCCCAGTCCTATTTTGTCTCTAGTTCTAGTTTGTTTGTTTAAATGGGTCTCTGAGCTCGAAATTTGAATGCCTAGCTAAAATTGGAGATTGATATATCTGATATACAATATTCTACGACTTTAAATCAAGTCAAAATTATATTTACTAATTATATTTACAAAATTATATATAACTACCCGCAGGGCCAGCTGTGATTGACTAAATGTGAATTATGAATAGGCTATTAATATGCTCTGCAATTAAATGTGTCAATTTCAGCCTGCTTAATTAAACAACTTGATTTCTAGCTCTTGAAATGTAAGTGTTGTTGGAAGACAGAAAAAAACCCCTGATGAGTGGTTATAATAACAACAGCAGCTGAGAACATAAACTGCATTGCGTTTCCTATATATGAAGGTGACTTATTGAAATTTATTTTTTATTATTATATTTTTTTAACAAATGTACTGCTGTAGCTCTCAGTCTTGTTCTAGCTCTTGACATATTTTGACAAATTCACCTGAAACTGAAATGCAGTGGAAACTTTTGAATGCAGTAGTTCACATGTGAGCCAAAAATTGTGAAGTATAGTGAAAATATTGTCATAACCATTCCAGGACAAGTTCAGGAAAAGTCATCCAAAAAAACAACAACATGCACACAGTCAGTGAACACAGACTGGATTTATTCCCCCAGAACTTTTTTCTTTCTTCCTTGCATTCTTTCTTTTTTTTCACATCCACCTGTGTTGTATGAATATTGCACACTTTTGCTTGTCCCAACCAGCCAACAAACACAACATTCTCACTATTTTGGAGTAAAACAATATACTTCTTTAATAAATTAAATATCCCGAAAGCTTTATTTAAGAGTTTTGGGAGCTAGAACATGATAAGAAAACCTTTTTAGACAGTTTTAAAGCAGAGGCACCGGCTGCTAAATATTTCACACCGCTACCTCCATTCTGAGCGTGGAGCAGTTTGTAAGGGTAGACATGCAGAGAAATACTAGTGTGTCTTTAAGTATCGAGAGAATACATCTGCCCCAGCTCTTTCTCTCTCTCTCTCTCTCTCTCTCTCTCTCACACACACACACACACACACATTTATGCCCCAGCTCGAGCTCTCTTCCTTGTGTGGCAGCTTTCAGAACTACTCTGGGACTCCACAACATTTGAGTTCAAAATAGATAACAAGACAAAGGAAGTGGAGGGTGCATCTGCCTAATTGGGCCCTATGTGGTGACAGCATGAACCTGACACTTTTCCCACAACTCTCATGTGGATGAGACACGGGCGATGATGCACATCCCTTTGTAACATCGGCTACACACACGCCTGTGCGCACAGACATTGACGCAGTCGGTCCCAGTGTAATTACACTGTTCAGTTCCTAATCCTGTGTCTTAAAAACCTACACAAGTCACTCTCTCTCTCTTCACTCTTTCCCCCTCAGACAGTAGTCGAGGCTTGAATAGAGTTTAGAAAATAATAACACGCGAGCTTAACTGCGGAGTCTGTCAAGTGAGGGAAATAATATTTGTCCAGCTGGACAGCCTTTGCCTTTGTGCGGGCTAAATTAACGTTGAGATTTCTGTCTGCGCGAGGAGAAAGGCCTGTCGTGTCGGAGAGGAAGTGCGAGCTGTTTGGTGTTTGACAGGGATTATTAAAATCAGCCCAGATGAAGGGGAGAGGGGTGCCAGCAAAGCCAAATTGACACTGACACTCTCCATTACACTCCACTTGACTTGCGATGACGACGTTGATACAGTCTCTCTCTCGAGCGCGTGCTGGATCTGTGTGAGACTTGAATGTTGAGGGCTTTATAGCAATCTGAGGCCAGATGGATTGTTTATTTAAAGTGAGGGCAAGAAGATGTGTCAGTCTATATCCCGCCGGCAAGGCCGCTCTTTCCGATATGCATGTATTACCACCAAGCTGTACTGTAAATTGAATGGCACTCCAGCTTGACACAGAGAGGGGAGGCAGATAGATGAAAAGCAATGGATTGAGGCTAGAAATATTTATGGCAGATGATAACTAGCGCCTTGTTCCAGCTGCGCTTTGACGCGCAAAGATCTTGTTGGAGGTGAAATCAAATCATTTCGAGTAAGGGACCGTCATGTGTGTTCGAGGACATGTTTCATCAAACATAAAGGCTTCCCTTTTCAAGCTTATATTTGATCCCATTCAGACAAATGCAGTACACAAGCAGACATTGATTATTTCTTTCCACTTCTTTTCATTTTACTGGCAATGGCTGTCCACAAAGTAGGTTATGGTGCCCACAATAGGTGTGAAATAGAGATGTATTTTATCCAATACAGTCATTTGCTGCAGGAGAAACTCTTCTGTGCTTTTGTTAATTTCGTTTCGGTTGCCAGATCTCACCGAGAAAAAAACCCTAAAAGACCCCTTTTATTTTAGGGTGGGTTTATTCATTTTGATGGAAGAAACTTACATATAAAACAAACATTAAATAATGTTTATATGAAACAAGGTTGGTAATTAATAACTCTCTTTGGCATCTTTTGGCAAATAAACAGCTAAAATAAATGAAATTTTTATCTTTATGATGTAGCAAACCCTAAAAGTCAGTAGCAATTTTGTTTTTAAAATAATTCTACACTTATAGGGGAATTCACACTACAAATATAATGATGATGGCACAGGGGAACAATATTGTATTTTGATAAGTATTTTTCCAACTGATGAACATTAAGACATTTCATCCCGTTTTAAAGAACTTGATAATTTACAGTGACAGATGACATACGAGTGGTGCATGCTTATAATCAGCAGAATGATTATTAAAGGGTCATTCACACTAAGGATGATAAGTAGTATTACAGTATCTATAACTATACAATTTTAATAATTGTTCTAATTCTAGTCAGTAAAGAGCTTATGGCAGATGACAAAACTGCAGAACAGTATAATAAAAAACAACATTAACATTGTTTTTGATGCTAATATAGTTGTTATATTTATTCTTGGAGTGGATGAGCCTTTATGTAAATGTATATTTATATAAATATGACTTCTGAAGTATATTTTTAAAGTAGGAAATAAATTTATAAAGTGTTTCACCAGTTTTTCATGGTTTTGCAGGTAAGAGATGGACTGGCAAGGTGACTTCCTGCATGACCATGCATTTGTGGAGTTGCAGGTGCGAGGAATCCCCAGTGAGGTGGACATCCAAAACCTGATCAGAGACACAGAGGAGAAACTTAGGCTTAATGCCTGCAGGTTAGTAGCCTAGAGGGAAAAAAATCTTACTGATCTCAAATTTTTAATGATAGTTTAGGTATTTGCATTTGCAAGGCATAAAATGATGTTTGCTGTTATGTTCTGAACATTATGTTCTAGATGAAGTTTATTAAAATCGACATAGTCATTTGTAAATGGACTGAAATGGAAAAATTATTAACAAATCAGTAATATTTTACACTATTCATTCAGTTCTGTGTGTTTGTATTATACTATTGCATTCATAAAGGACACAAACAATGTTTCCTATTTTATAGAATAATTTCAATGCTCAATCTTGAGATGCTAAGAAAAAAATATGATTATGGATTATGTCATTTGCTTGCATACAGTGGATACAGCCCTTCATCTCAAGCACGTAAACACACATTTTGAAAGTTTTTAATGGACTAACCCATTCAAAATGAGACAGTCTGAGTTTGTATTGATCCTCCATGTGCTTCAGTCCTAAATGTGCTGGTTCTTTAAAAGATAATTGATCACCCTGATATAAAATGCATCAATATTTTAATATGACCAACAATATATGACCAAGGTGTTTGTACTACAAGGACAGTGTATGAATTGCTACTCTCAGCACTGTTGGATGAGACATAAAATTGCATAGGCGAATATATTAAGCACAAGGATTTTTTGTCATGTAGGAGATGTAACTGCAGGGGGGTAGCAGTTGTTTAGTGCTTGAGTGGACATTGTATAGCACTTCATTTTCAGAGCTATTATTTTCACAGACGCTTCCTCCAGTGTCTGTAATCCTAACATTGCGACCACATGATTAATTGAGGGTTGATGAATAGCACGCCACTTCATCTGAAATCAATGAACTTAAACACAATCTGAATGCATGCTTGCAGCTAGACGTCCTTTTTTCCATTTTGATGGAAGGTTTTGGCATTATCAGATATTGAGATTTTGTTGTCGGTGAAGGACATGTTGACGAGCGCCCCTGATCTTGTTTCTCTCTCTCAGTTTTAATTCGCAATCTTTTTACACCGATAATGCACCTCAGATTCTCACCTGCATCGGTAGTTTTGGAGGACATGTTTCTCACAACTGGATTTTTGTTTGTTCTCCTGATCCTTCCCTGCCTTTCCCTCCTTCCCTGATGGCACCTCTTTCCATTGTGCCGCCGGTTTCGAAAAAATCTATCTCTGCCATGCTTTTATCCTTTATGTTGCTCTGAGGACACGCGCAGACCAGAAGGGTCTACGCTAAATGTGTTGTGCGTGAACAAAGGCGGTCTTACTCCCCCCTGCCATTAGACACACGTTCTCATTCCTGTCTGTCCGGCCTCTCTCCTCTCCAAATGGGAAAGTAATAATTGAAGATTCCACATCTTGAAACGAAAACCCTTGTGTGGGTAATTCAAGGATTATTACTGAAGGCCGAGACAGTTTTTCTGCCTCTCTAAGCATTAAAGGGTTATTTTGTGTTCTTGGAGAAAGATGGAAGATGGGGAACCATTATAAGAACAAAGAACTCAGATAATAGGGAATTGCGCCTAGGAAAAAGAGAAAGGGTGTGCGGGGGGTAGGTGGGTGTAGCTCCAGTGGTCAGTCGGAGCCGAGACGATGTGAATGGACGTGGGTGATAACGACTTCACCCTTTTCTGCGACCTCCTTTGGGGTGAGCCAAAGCTGTGTTCTACACCTGCTACCTAATCCACTTATCCTAGGACAAACCCAAGGAAAGAGCGGGAAACTGGAGAGTTTGCGGCTGCCCGCCTCACTTTTTGGTCCTAACTCATTTACAGATCAACGAAACGGGCTGCCTCCTCTTGCTTCTAGGATGTCTGAGATTTGCCTAAGAGCAGCTTCCTAATTGAAGGAGATTAAGATAGCCTGTCAAACAGCCTCGGATCTCCCAAATTGAAACGCTGTTATCCATTAAGCTTCATCAAATCGGACACTCAGGGAGGCCACCGGCAGTATGCCGGCCCCTAATGAAGTGTCAGCCGTAGTCCAACAACGGGAGGCCGAGCTTCGGATTTCAACCCGGCTTATGGAAGATAGCCGCAGCGGCATGCCAATTTACCTCTTGTGTGCGTCCTGACAAATAACCCGTTGGGGGTTTGGCACTGGAGGAGGCTAAGCGGGCCAGATCTGGAGTCGGCGGGATCCACTTTCACGGGTCTCATTGGGTCCGGCATATTCAGGGAAAGAGAGGCCTTCTTTGATAGCTCCCAGATAGGCTATTTGTTTCCTGGGCACATGACTTGGTGCTCACTGAAGCTGGGACTTATTTGAAAGAGATCTTTTCCTCTCCCTCCCTCTCACCCTGCTATTTCCTTCTCCGCTCCACTCTCCTGGAGCGCGACAGCCCACCCACACTAAATTAATTTTGACAAGGAACTTAAGATAACGTCAAAGCGCTGACTAATCAGTGTATTGGGTTTCTGTAAGGCAGAGAGCTGTGAAACATGCCATCATATTTAATAAAAGACTCCCGTTGCCTCTCTCTTTCTTTCTAGTCCTCTTGTCCCCCTCCCCCCCACCCTCTCGCTCTCTCTTTACCTGGTCTGTCATGTCTGGTTTGTGCGGATTTGAAAAACAATTACAGTTTTTGGAAGCGTGATTGGCAGACAGGGAGGAAGCAGAGAATGAGGCTTAAGGGAGCTTTCGCTAGTCTCTGCGCTCAGGGTTTTGTGTGGAGCTGGTCTCCCTGAAATTCCTTTCAACTTCTCCTTTTGTTGTTGTTTGATTTAAAGGGTAGATTAATCAGGAATTTTTTGTGCGCGTGTGAGGCTGCTGACGGTCTTTTTGGCTTTAGTCTGTGTTTCTCTGAGACGCTCTCTCTCTGTGTCTGCCTCTGTTCTTTATTTCTTGTTGTGTGTGGCTGTCTGAGTCAGTGAAAATCATGTTATTGGATCTGATTAATCTTGAGGGGGTTAGAGCACCTCTTCAGGTGAGGTCAGATGATAGAGCGCCTTGTCTTCACTTAGTCTTTTTTACAGTGGGATATGGATGTATAACAACAGTATGTATATATATATATATATATTTTTTTTTTTTAATAGATTTTTCATAATTGTATATTAGTTTTTTTTTTTTATTGAACTTTCATATTTTTGAAATGTTAATATTCTTAGGTGCACTGTTAAACATCAATTGAAGCAATTCATCAAAAGAAATGAAGAGTGCTTAAATTCATACATTATATATCATGTCATTTAATGCTAAACTCTTTATATCATGAATGGTTAAATAGTAGGGCTGAGCAATATATTGCATAATATATTCCTGCGTATCTTGTCAGTAAAGATGGTTCTTTGATTAGCGGTAAATCTCCATCACCTGTTTTCAAATTGAGCAGCAGTTAATACACAGAGCCTTAGATCACTGACAAGCTACACATTATTGGGTTTGCGATATTGCGTAGCTTATTAAACTAAAAAAAAAAAAACTATAGAAACTATCACCGAAATGCAAATGGTTTAAATGTACCACTATGAACCATTAGCTTTTTTCCAGTAAAACCATTACAAAATTCCTTTTCTTTTTTTGTAGTGTGTTTTGGGCATTTTTCCAATAGGATTTAATGCCCCACCAATAGAATCCATCACATACCAGTAGACACCATTATAGTTTCCATTAAAACCAATACAATTCACATTATAACCATTAAATCCATTACATTTTCTGTTGTGTTTTGAGCAGGGTTCTATTTTATTTTATTTTTTTCAGCAGGGATTTATTATATATAAAAGATGTGTGCTTTTATATATAATAAATCCCTGCTGAAAAAAAACCCCAATAGAACCCTGCTCAAAACACAACAGAAAATGTTGTAAATGGATTTAATGGTTATAATGTGAATTGGTTTACAGCTATACAGCTTATCTTTTGAAAATATTTACATGTACTCACATGTATATATTCATAATCATATATTATATATAAATATATTTAAAATATAAACATTAGATATTTTTCTTAAATATATACATGCAAGTTTTATTACTTAAATATACATAATAAATATACCCCAAATATATAAGTGACCATGAAAGGAAATTGAAACGCCTGTTCTAAGATAATTGGAGTTTTAATTTATATAATGTTCTTTTTTAACTATAAAATACATTTAGTGCACTTAGTGTTGAATGCTTTATATATGCAGACTTTATTAAAAATGTTGCCAAAAGTTTCCCAAAAGGTCATATAGCCTGATTGTATTTATTTTTAGAAAAAAGTAATTCAATTTGAACCCATAATCTATTCATGTGTGAAGCATGTCCCTTAAATATTTATTGTTGCAATGTGAAACTCTGACACATCATCAGTGGCAGTCGGGCAGAAGTTTGACAGCAGCTGCCCCTTTGATTGATGCCAGTCCTCATGAGTGCTCAGACCAACACTGTCCGTGACTCGCCTTCAGTGATCGCTGACCCCATCCAGCGCCGATACACAGAGGATTACGCAGGCGTTGGCCAATGGCAGGAGTGTGTGCGGATGAGAGATGAGACTTTTATGAAGTTTTAGCGTTGTGTTGCTGCACAGATGGAAGCTCGTTTAGACCCTGCTGTTTGAGCAGAGTCCTGGGGTGACGCCTGGCTCAGCACCGGCTCTGAGCACAAATCCTTATTTTATTAGAAACATTAAACAGACTTAGTCAGTATATCTGCCTTTCTGCTAGCTCTGGATGGCTACACTTAACTAATGTATAAGAGCTAAGCTGAGCGATATCCTTGAGTTAACAACGTTCACAGAAAACACAGAGGAGCAAATAATTGTCACAAACTTTTGCAGAACACGCTATAAACACGATAGTTAACACAAAACTTCTCAAAATATACCAAACTGGTAAAACAAACTTTAAAAGTGAAGTAAATCTGCACATTTAAATACAATTTAGCTGCTTTCGTCAACACGTGTCGACTATAAGTGGGATTTCATCACTATAAAAGGGCAGTTTTGTTTGTGTGTCTGTGTCGACAGCATCTTTAGTGTGTAAAACAGAATTTTTATGTTCCCTGTTAGCGCTTGTGTTTTTACAGCGAGCTTTAGGCTGTTCATTAAACAGAATGGGAAGATTTGCTTTTCCAGCACGGTCTGTCAGCACCTTCATGTCCTCTCGTCACACATATTTCCTTTTTACTACAAAAAGAGACACATTTGTTGGATTCCTGTCGGCAACCTTGCATTTTAACCAACGAAAAGAGCCCTCTTCATCTTTGCTTTCTACATTATTCAGCTGCATATCGTTAAAATTAACAGCCCTTTATGTTCACTTTATGTTTGCTCTCTTTTTTTCGAGGAAGTAAAACTGTGTCAGGTTTAAATGGAATTTAATAAGCTGCCATTAGAAGGCATCTGGACTCATGCATAGCCGTAGTGTTTACAGCAGTGCTTTATGTCGCTTTGTAAGAGAAGTGTCTGTGTTTTACCTTCTGTGTGTGTGTGTATGTACCTGTATGGCTTTATGGCTTTGTGTCATGTCTCATTTTTCACGGATAGAAGGAGACAGAAGTGCTGATGCCGTGTGGTTATGAGAAAGATCGGCTCATCCTGTGTCGTTGAGAGAGACGTGCCACATGCCGAAACACGCTCACACAACTGATATATTGATGTCTGTGTTCATTAGCCCCGATGTGGCTGATATCAGCTGTAGAGTGACAGTAACCAGAGTGTACTTGAGTTTAAAGGGACAGCTCACATGTAACACATTGTGAGGGGTGTATAAAAATTTCAGTGCTAAAGGTTTATTGTAATTCAACTGCGCAATATGACGTCAGACAAATGTTCTCTAAACAGGATATCCATGTTGTGTCTGTTTTCGTCTATGGATCAGAATGCTTCATATTTGAGCAGAATTTTAATATGTGTCATTCACAAATTATACACATCCGTCTCTCCTTGTCTCTTTTTTTCATTAATCCTTTTTGGCTATATTTTCATGCATTTCCATGTCTTCCCAATATTTTGTATTTTAATGTTTGTCGATTTTCTCAGATTTAAGCTTATGCGTATTTCATCCACTTAAAAATGCTAATCATGTGAGGCTACTTGCTTATCACATTTGTATGTAGCTGTATAAATTCGAAGAAAGCTTCAGACTTTTTGCTTAAGGTCATTGCACACAGAGTACAAAATTTAATTGCATGTTAAAAGACATAAATACTACCACAATGTGTGTCCATCACGTTTACACACTGCCTAATGCCTATAAAACATTTGGCCATCATAAAAAAAAAAAAAAAATTGGACCAGGTTCGGATTTTTGCATCCGTAACAAGCATTTTGATTGGAATATGAAAAAAACTGATACGAAAAGGTTTGGCTCAGTGTATAACATCTTTTCTGCAAACCAATGCAACATGCGCATTATGTATGTATGTATGTATGTATGCATGTGGGGATCAGCAAACAAGTATGCAGGGCAAGTAAAAATCTGAACTGCTGACCTAAATCAGTCAACAGAACAAATCATTAAACCCTGGGACATTACTATTTTCATATTTCTATTAGTTGATTAAGTGCCATTAAGCAGTGGTAAGTAAAGTGCTGACACTGAATACTTTTCTGCAGAATTTGTACCCTTTCTTGAGAGTGTGTGCTTCTGTATTTTATTACAGCATTGAACAGAACCTGAAGGAACTGCAGGCCAAGGTTGGTGAGGGCAGTAGTGGAGAGAGAGTTCCCAGTCCAATAGAATGCCTCCAGTGGTTCAGTCAGCGCAACTTTAACGTCCTGAAACCAGTGGCTATGGGACACCTAGAGCTTCTGGACTTCCTTCGAGCTTTGGTGATCATACTTAACCCCAATGCAATCTGTCCCACAGACATTATTATGACATATTGAGAAATAGTATTGATTTCACATTCAGTTCTTGACATTATTAATTCTTTCTGTTGTTTATTTTAACAGCAAAACGTGCTGAAGGCAGGGGAGGCTTGTGAAGAGACTGTTTTGCAGTTACTACTGAACATCTCTTCTCAATGCGGTGTTGCTTTCCCTACTTCCTGCCCTGCATCTAGTGAAGAGCACTCCTCATCTCCTAACTTGTCCATGCCATGTGATGACCTTGCTCTGGAAGTTCAGAAGGCATGGGAGGATGTTCGTTTCTTATTACGGAGCCACTTACTTCGCAAACTCCAGATGATGAGTGAACCAAGCCAAACTGAGGGAGAACTGGGTGTTGGGACCAAGGTTCCTCAGAAGATCTTCTACCTTCAGCAACTGTTATTCCTCTACCCTGAAAGAAAGGTCTTCAGCTGGTACCAGCACCTTCAGATTAAGTCCGTCCTCAGTGTTCTCCAAAACTGCCAAAGCTCCATCCCAGGTGGGGAGAAGGGCTTCGACAGACTGAGTCTATGCTTTCAAACTGCCTCTCCAGCTCTTTGCTCAATGCTTAGAGAGGAAATTCATGTGCTTAACAGAATTGCCGAACCGCATAACATCATTGCCTTTCTCAACCATGCCTACCTGAACACAGTGGCACAGGAACTAGGTGTGCTGATGGACAAGGAGATCAAGACCGCACTAAAAGACAACACCACACACAGCATGAAAGGAGGCAAGGTGTCCAGCAAGAAGTCTGCAGTAGGTCAGTGTCATTATGGTCTTCTCTTCATTTTGCCCACCAAACTGGAAGTAATAAAATTGGTTTATAAGTTTGGTTTATATTGAAACTGCCAGTTCTAATCTGTTTGGCTGACTGCTACAGTACTGAAAAGATGTTGTTGTTGACATGTACACAGTTAAATGTCTCAGTACACTTTAAAGTTAAATAATAAAACAAAAAAACAATTAGTGAGTCATCTTTATGATTTAAAGTAGCACACTTGGCAGAAATAACAGCTGAAAACACTCATGTTTTAATGAAAACCAAATTCTGTTCATAAAGTTGCAGAAGTTTCCACAAATGTGTTGCACTTCTAGGTTTTTTGCTTTCACCCTTTTGCCCAGTTCATCCCAAACCAGCTCGATGGGGTTTAAGTCTGGAGACTGTGCTGACCATTCCCTGATTTGAAGCCTTTACTTCTGAGGTAGTTCTAACGTAGCCTGGAGGTATGTTGCGGGTGATTATCTAGCTGTTGGGTGATCCCTTGACCAACTCAGTTTATACTAGAGGGTATTGCATGGCTTCAACACGCTGTGGTAGTCTTTTTGATGCAGGGTGCTAGGGTGCCTTTTACTCTTGAACTGGAGATTTCAATTGTCCACTGGCAGTAAACCTCTTTTTTATTCAGGAGATGGAGGTGTTCTACAACTTTTGACTGGTAAAATATGTGATTTCTTGGAGTCTAGTTGCACAGATGTTTTTTGCTGCCTTCTGAAAAAGAGCTATTGCTTCATAAAGTTAGCTAGGTTTGGGCTTCAAATCTTTCAAAGATATTTATGTTTTTGTTTGAGATGCCTGTAAGCTAATGATAATGAACTCGGCACATTGCACCAGTGTTCATAAAAACTTTCAATTCAGTTTTTGTTTTCCATTTTTGTTTTTTTGATACAAATAATTAAGTAAACAGAACGGGATCCCTCACATCTGAGCTATGACTTTTTTGAACTTTTGCCATCTGGTTGGCGCTACAGAGCACCGAATACCAGGAGTGTCAGACACAAGAACAGTTTCTTTCCCTGGGCAATCTACCTCATGAACAGTTAATAGTTCTCCCGCTGTGCAATAAAAATATGGGCAATAGCCAATGTTTATTTTATCACCCTACATTAAAATACATTCTTCATCTTATTATTATTTCTAATCATTATTTTTATACTATTTCTATTTTATCCATAGCACACCTGTACATACAATTTTTTTTATTTAAATGTATTATTGTTTTTTTTTTTTTTTTCTTTGTGTTGTTGTCTTTGTGTACTGGAAGCTGTGACACCAAAACAAATTCCTTGTATGTACAAACATACTTGGCAATAAAGCTCTTTCGGATTCTGATTCTGGTTAAATTAAAGGATTACTCCACTACTTAGTTCATTCTCTGAACACAATTTTAGATATTTTGGATTAAAACTGAGAGGCTTGTTACTGTCACATTGACTGCCAAGTAAAATTTGGTGCCGAATTGTTGAATAAAATCATTATTTAATTTTTTTTTCTGTACAAAAGTATTCTTGTCGCTTCATAACTTTACGGTTGAACCACTGATGGTAGATGGAGCATTCAGACAAAGTTTTTCATATTTTTCTAGACCTTGACAGTGTATTTTACTTGGCAGTCAATGGGACAGTCATAAGCCTCCCGACTTTTACTGGTTTGAAATGAAATAGAGGTAAGTGGTTGATTGAAGTCTTAATTTTTGGGTGGAGTATCCCTTTAATGAAAACGGAGAAACGGTCTCTTGCATTGACTGAATCATGTTACATAACACTCTCAACACTGCCAGAATAAAAGTCCTCTTCAGACACATATTGACCAAACAGAAAAACAATAAACTTATTGGCTGAGTTATTTTTAGCATTCTTAGCATTGGTAGAAGTGCTGGTGAAGTGTACAAGTGTTCTTGGCACTGTCAAAAGAAAGTTATAAAGAATAAAATCTGACACTTATTGGTCTGACAGAAAAAAAAAAAGAAACAAAAAGTGTTGGCGGTGTTGATCACTATACCTAACCCTAAACTTCATGTGAAAAAGCAGATAGTGGTTGTGTGCAGCTATTTCTGAAGACTTTTTAGTCTGGTATAAACCGCAAAATCAAAGTCAAACTAGTACCCTGGACCACAAAACCAATCATAATGGTCACTTTTTGGAAAATGAGATGATTTATACATCATCTTTCCATCAGCTTTCCAAATAAGCTTTCCAAAGATGTATGGTTTGTTAGGATAGGACAATGTTTGACTGAGATACAATTATTTGAATATCTGAAGTCTGAGGATGCAAAAAAAAAAAAAAGGAAAGTTGTCTAAATTAAATCATTACCAATGCATATTATTTATCAGGAAATGTACAAAATATCTTCATGGATACATTGTATAGATTTTTATTTTATTCCAAAAACCATTAGGGCTGTTGCTAAAAGTATTCACATGATGCTTATGACTGGTTTTGTGGGTCAGGGTCACATATATTCCTTTCCTCCAGGCATCTTTTTAAAGATATTTAAAATTTCAACAATCACCGTATTACTTTTTTTCCCTTCCTGTTCTACTGATGTTATGCCAAGTATTGACAGTAATAGACTCTCTTATTGTGGCTCCTTGTAGAGACGTCAGTGTCCATTTTTGAATAGACTCATTAGGGCATCTCCTCCATTTAATTCACGTTCCTGCCACATTTCACTACTCTTTACAAGCAGCAGAGACGTTCCCTCATTTTCCTGCTGTAAAGACAGGGTGAGGGAGCAGCAGGGCTGAATAATTGGCTCTATGTCTATGTGGTCGCTTAATTCAGGTCTACAGACCTATATAGGGCCCAGCAATCCTTCAAACACATTACCACGGGCACTGCAAGTGTGTATTGCTGGAAAGTGTCTGTAATGCGTTTCAGACACTTATGAGTATATAAATAATGTACTTCCAACACTATACCAGAAGCCTGTAGGCAAAATTTAATGATTGAAATAGTTGTTTTTCTGTTAGTCAGTTATAGCAACATGCAGTCACATGCCTCTCTATGGCTGGATTTCCAGCTAACATCCGTCTCAGGGAATCTAAACATGAGGTGAAATCAAACAATGAATGCTTTGACAGTATTTGATGGTTGCAGGGTTTGTGTTTTAGCAACATAGCTGAATTTTTAAAGTAAATGATGAATAAACGGTGCGCTTTCAATGGGAGGCATCAAAACAACCTGCCGTTTCTTTTCTTTGTCTTGTTAGGTGTTATTTATTGTGCTTTATTCATTCTCCATATTTTTGCGGAAAGCCCGTCTGGGAGAAGTGGTGGTGGGTTTGGGGGGGGAGCGTGAATCTTGACGCGCTGTCCCACGGGAGCGACGCCGCTCCTGGCATCACACACTGTCAAAGCACTGAAGCATTTAACAGCTTTTCATGCGCAGATATGCCAGTTCCTTTAACCCCTCCATCTGAAAGGGATGAACAGACTTTGTTCCCCCCCCTCCTTCACCAGATGTGGGAGTCTCAGCCCTTTGTACCCATCTTCTTCCATCCCTTGCTTTTCATCCCTCTCACTTTATGTCGTTTTTTTTCCCCTCCACTTTTTCTTAGAGGTAATGGTGTGAGGGTTGGGCTCAGGAGACTGCCTTACAGGTCAGCTGATCTGGAACAATGAGGAGTTTAAACCCTTACTATCACACCTCAGTGGATTTGTAGCAGACAGGATAAAGAACTGAAAAGGTGGAAGGGAGAGACAGATTGTGTGTGTGTGTGTGTGTGTGTGAGTGAGAGAGAGTGAGAGAAAGAATGTTGATGTTTGTATGTTCTTGCACATATAGTGTATGTGCACATTACATGCTGTATTTGAAACTCACAGACATTGGATATTTCACATATATGTCATTTCACTTCAGCCTGAAGAAAAATATATAGATTTCTGTGATGTGCTGCATTCTCAAAGGAGACTCTTTTTTTATATACAGTAAATCAGAAAATCAATATTATTTCACTCACTTTTTATGGTAGGACGACGTTTTCAGTTTGTATAACGTACAGTAGGGTCCTTACTCTGAGACGTCAAAATCTGGCATTAAACAGAACATTCCTTTTTTTATTAAACCAATAAACATGAGTCACTATTAAAATAAGTACGTTTGTGACATGTGAGAATGTATACAGACGTTCTGATATTCAGATGTTCTGATCTCAAGTCATGCTGGGGAACATGTTCTTTAGGTGGATGGAGTTTGTGCCCCATGCAAACCAAATACTACTAATACGTTCTGAAATTTGAAATGTTTTCACTTCAACATTTTGATGTAGTTGTTGATAAATTCAGGATACAGTGAACATAAAAATATGATTCAGACACTATTTTCACTAGTGGTATGAGAAATTTTGATCAGAAATGTAACATTTTGTCAAATTAAATGCCTCATTTTTTAATGTCCAGGTGCACACATATGCAAAATTGTAGTGAGAAAACGAACAGGAAAAAAAATTAAAATCTTTGCACATTCACTACCATTCAAAATTAATTTATTCATAAACAATTAATTTTTTTCATCAAAGAAACCTGAAAATAAATAATGATTTCCACAAATACATTAAGCACCAGTGATTATAGGAAGACGCTTTTCTAGTTTCATTTTATTTTTATGGTTCCTAAACACATTCTGTTGACTGTAAGTAAAATTGCACATACATATCTACTGACTCTCATTACAGTGTTAGAAGAGTATTAGTAGACTGGTTAGAATAAGTTGACACGTACTTAAGTTACTTATAATCAGTAGAATATCTGTTGGGACACTATCACAATAAACAGTTAGCAGATATTAAGCAGACAGTCTATAAATACTCTAATGAGAGTTAGCTGACATGTAGGTACATAGTTGCTTATTGTCACAGTTCTTAAAAGGAACCATCAAAATAAAGTATTACTGTTTTTCTTGAGCACCAAATCCTCATATTAGAATGATTTATGAAGGATCATGTGACACTGGATATTGGAGCAATGACTGCTTCAGCTTGACCATCGCAGATATAAATGAAATTTTAATCATTATCATAAAGTTGTTTACCCGCTCAAATATGTCAAGCAGTTCTGTTATACCTGCCACTGATTATGTTTTAGTAAATTTGACTAACCTGCACAACCTATGGCTGTGGAACAACAGTGATTGCATGTAATGCTGCCAAAAATACACAGAAGTGGAGACTCGCAAACCAGTAACTCCTCCCTATAACAAATTAATAAAGATATCAAAACCTGCCTTTTTTTTTTTACCCCAAGAAGCGCTGCCCACCCTCTACTACATCCCAGCTGGACTGTGCCTCTGGCATTGAAGGAGTCGGTTTAGTGTGTGTCAGTGGGAGCAGCTTATAATGCCGCCTGTCTGAGTGAGCAGCGAGCTGCAACAGACAACCCACTGCACGCCACAGCAGCCAGACTCCCTCAGGCCGTCAGGGGGCTCCACATGTGGTCGTTTCAGGCCCCGGGGCCCCGCCAACCACAACACCACCAAGAGCGCACGTCCTGTTATGTGAGATGGACCGATCTTTGCATTTCCAGTTACGTGCTTTGGATTTCTCTCTCACAGCTCCTTCCCATATCATGCAAAATGTAAACCAGTAAATATAAAAACATCTCTAATCCCCAGAGCATCCACATCTATACGGATGTCTTTCTGTGACACAGAGTCGTTGTCATGCTGTCACTCACAGGCGGCGGAGAGCTCCGTCTTAGATGTGGCTGGTGGATAAATGAGGCTTTTTCTGAATGGGAAATGTTCTGGGTCAGGCCTCAAGTCAGAAACAGAAACGCTGCCGAACGCCCGTTGTGTCCTTTTTAAGATTGGCCTCTCTCTCTTTTCTCACTTTTCTGCCAGAGAGGCCAATCAACACCAATGCGAGAGAGAGAGAGAGAGGAAATGAAATCAGTGGCTAAATTGTTGCGTGATTGCCCATTCCCTAAAGATGCTGGGCATCATTTGGAGAAAAGCATTTAATAATTGCTTTTAGGGCCATGTCAGACACATGCAATTCCCTGCACTAATGGCCCAGCTAGGCAGAACATGGCCCCAAGGGTCAGAGCAGGACAAGCCAGGCAGCGGGAACTGGAGCTGCATGTCTCTGTTTGTGTGTGTGTTTGAGAAAGACAGAGGGAAGGAGAATGAAAGAAGAAATGAGGGAGCAGGCATGGAGGAGATGAAGTGGCAGCGAGTGTAACCCAAAGGGGAAATGCACTTCAGTGTGAGTTTAATACTCCAGGCCGGGGATTTGGCAACCTGCCACACAGCAATTGTTTACCTTTTTGCTCAATGGCTGCATCTGTTCTGTTTTGTAAACGGCACTAAACTATCTGCCCGTAAACACTGGAATCAATAACAACTGTTTGGGGATTTCCCAGCCTCCCCTACGATTCTTTCTTCTTCTTCTCTCTCCCTCGCTCTCTCTCTCATTTTCTTTGTGCCATTTTTCACTGCCTCCCCCCTTCTAGTCAAAGCAAGTGTGATGTGAATAGTTTACAAAAGGCTTTTTTATGCTGAAGAACACATTAGAAGAAAAACAAAATGGCTTTGCAAGTAATTTAACTTATTATCAATCATTATTCCTCGTGACCATGCTTGATATGCTGTAACTTTCATCGATTGTCGCTATACTAAAAAATAAATCTTCTTTACTTTTATCTATATGGTTCCATGAAGAACCTTAAACAACCACGGAACCTTTCCAATGCACGAAAAGTTTGATATATTGGAAAAATATTCTTCATACCAGGAAAAAAGAACTTATTACAGAAAGGTACTTTCAAGATGAAATTCAAGATGAATTCAAGATGAATGAACATTTGAGACAAAACAACTAAACAAGATATTTAAAATGTGTTTATTTAAAGAACCAGATTCTCACTTCCTTAATAAATCATGTAACTAAATTGAATGATTTCTTCACATGAAAAATAATACACATTATAATGAATAGACTTTACATTTATTTCATTACGCCAAACATTTTATTGTTTAATCTTCCAGTAACTATCGGCCAACTGAAAATCAAATATAGTCATAGACAGTGTGTGGCATTGAAGTCAAAATGGTTGAGAATGGCCTGGCCTTAGAAAAATAGTTCATACAAAAATCATTTAGTTACCCTTGTGTTGTTAAAAACCTGTTCGATTTACTTTGTTCTGTGGAACATAAAAAAAAAAATCTTAAAAATAAAAAAAGTTTTTTTGTGTGTGTTCTGCAGAAGAACGAAAGTCCATATAGCTTTGGAACAATATGAGTGTGATCTGAATCTGAAACTGTTTAATTAATTACATTTTAATTATTGTTTAAATCTTTCTCTTAAAGGATTAGTTCACCCAAAAATGAAAATTCTGTCATTAATTACCCTCCATAGACAGAAATATAATTTAAATGATCCCAGACCAAAAACACCAGTAAAAAAGTTCATGTGACGTCAGTGGATCAACTTCAGTTTTGTGACGCTACAATAATATTTTGTTTTTGCACAAAGAAAACTACAATAACATCATATACTCAACCATTCTTCTCCTATGACTTACTACTTCTGCCATTTTAGAAAATATTACAGCGTAAGCATACACTTTCCTGTAGGCGTAAACAGCCGCAGATTACACACATGTGCGTGCTTTCACTCTGATGTAAACAAGGCTGATTTCGTCAAATACTCTATAAGGTGGAAGACGTAAGTCACAGGAGAGTAAATTATGTTATTTTTGTTTTATTTGCACAAAAAAAACAAAATGGGGATTGTCGAAGGTTCATACTGAAGAATGGCAAATAAAACTTATTTTTTGTTTCATTCAGCTGTCCAATCTCTCTTGCATTATAATAGTATTTAGTTCTAACTCCCTGCTGCCTTTAACAGATATTTCTCCAGCACTTGAGCGATGTTCTGTTAAACACATCCATTGTTCCATCTATCTACTGTGCTCCCAGGCCTTCCTTCTTTACTACATCTGCTATGAGTGCAATGCCCTTTTAACGACCCCGGCGAGGCCCTGACTCTCAGCTCTTTTCACAGTAAACGACACGTATCACTGCTCTCAACACCTTCAACACCTCCACCCCATCAGCGTGTTGTAATAACCCCCATTATGGCTTCAGTGGCTGGGCCATCCTCCCGCACAAGACTCCTAATGGTTAGCTATGAGAGAGGCCCTAATAAGCCGTTAATGGCTGGGTAATAAATAGCCCGACAATGGCTGGGTGGGAGGAAAAGACAAGATAGAATGACAGCGGAGCATTAAACATAAAGGTGAGATGGCCGGTCTAAGTGTGAGTTAGTGGTTGGGGTGTAGAGGACGGGTGGGGTTCAAGGACACTTCTGAGAGGGATGGAGATAGATGGTGGATGTTAGGCAGGTGAGGTTTTGAAACATTTTGCAACGTATGTAGAAGACTGTGTCATGAATTATCCTGAAATAGAAAATGAACTTTTATTGTCAAAGTGATGTAAGGGTTTGGCTATAGGAGAGAAGAAATGTGTGTAGGGAACATCAATACAATGTGCGTTCATATGGTCACAACAGAGCTGCTATAATTATAAGATGCTGATATTCAGAGCTGATCAGGTGCATCTGTTGTTTCCCCTCAGTTTTATTTAGTCTGTTAAGGTATAATGTGCCAAAAAAAGAAAAAAATTCTGTCATTGATTTCTCACCCTTGTTTCAAACCAACACTTTAGAAAATTGAAGATGTTTGACAGAATGTTCTAGTTGCTCCTTTTTACTGAGCACAGGTGATTTACTGTACAATGTCCAAATTGTCAAAAAGCACAGTAAAACTATCATGAAAGTTGCCCATCCAATTAATGCATTATTTTTAAATTAAAGTTATTTTTATTGTTATTCTGATTATTTTATTGTTATTCTGATTACAAATCATCTACTAATTTTTATTGTTTAAAAAAAGGAAAAAGAGCTCTTTGGAATTTCCTAAAATATAATTTTGTGTTTTGCATAAAAAATAAAATAATAATAGAAGAAGGTGCATTAAAATATGAATTTGTAGGGAACATTTTCTTCTAAGCAGATTTCACAACAGGTTCAAGTTAGTCATGTAGAATCTCTACATTGTTTTTTTTTTCTTTTTCTTTTTTTAAGTGATATTTATGGGCTTTTATGCTTTTATTAAACATGATAGTAGAGCGCAGAGGTGTCAAAAGTACATACATTCTTTACTTAAGTAAAAGTATAAATACCTCTGTTTAGAAAGACTTTAGTAAA
>JAUCMS010000095.1:15736949-15753690 GCA_032357445.1 Enteromius radiatus | reverse complement strand
TAAAAGTAGAAAGTTGGCACAAAAATAAGTAGTGAAGTAAAGTATAGATACCCAAAAATTCTACTTAAGTACAGTAACGAAGTATTTGTACTTCGTTACTTCCCATCTCTGGTAGAGCGCAGACAGGAAAGCACTGGATGGAGAGAATCAGACTCTGGTCGCTGCAGGCACAGTCGCGCTATATGTCACTGCACTAACCACGATTCTATAGGCGCCAACGACGCTTGGATTTAAAGTGACTTCTTTATGAGCTGTGCCTCATACATCTACTACTCTATTGACAATGGACACAAAATGATGCTATTATAACCTCCCCTTAAGTGATAAAAGGTACATTTTTGACTTTTAATAAAATATCAAATGTGAGAAAAGGGCAAGAAAAGTCATTGCAGACCCCACTTATCCAGTTGACAGCTCTTTGCACTTCTGCCCTCTGGCTGGCATTGCAGAGCACTGGGCACCGAAGCATAAGTTTCCTCCAACAAGTAATCTCCATAACTGTTAACCTAACCATGCTCTTTTTAACAGCGCAGTAATGAAGATGTTCATTATGTAAATATACATTTTCATTTACAGTGTTAGAATACACTACACTTAATTTGCCTGTACGTAAGTGTTTTGTTTGCTCTCTCTATATAATTATTCATGTGTATTATTATACATAATATATGCAAGTTCCTACAAATCCTAGACCAGTGAAACACTTGTTATGGTAATTCCATTATGACGTGAATGCAGTTACACACTTGTTTATTTTTAATCCAGGAGTAAATGGTTACAGATACTCCTATACAGTAGGACTCCCGTTCAGTAAATTCCCAGTGCACATATGTTACTCGTGTGCTGCATGTGGCGCATAATGCACAAGTCTTATACATAATGCAGTATGTTTGGAGATATTTTACTGACAGGCTGATGTGCTTGTGTAAGCGGGAGTGGATCTCAGTGGAGTGGATCTCCATGCATTCATGTAGCCGTTTTCCCAGTTCTGCCTCACAGTCTCCCTCTGGACCCTATTAATGAAGAGGCAAGATGCTGGTATGACACGCTCACCTGTGAAAAAAAATATGTGCACACACCTACAAACATGTATACATCATAAATGCATGAATTTATTCCAGGCCCACACTAACCCACCTCATGGGGTCAGTCTCTGGATTTTCTATAATGTACTGGCGTGCGAAATTATAAAATGGCACAAACCAAAACAAATGTATGTATGTATGATCACCGTATGTGCCTGATGAAGAAACGAAAGAGTAAGATTGTCATATTGTCGGCTTGATGATAACAAAGTGACAATATGGTGTTAGAATCCAGAGGCGATATTGTTGCAATTATTGGGGCTCCTTTCTTTTTATTTCTCCCCTCCCTCCTTCGCCTTCCTACTCAATCTTCCTGGAGCTTTCATAGCCGGGGCTAATGCCTTCCTGATCCACTCCCCAATGCCTTTTCTGTCAGAGGAAGTCATTTAAGAGCACACACAAAAGTATTTGTCGAAGTGTCTGAAAATACCGCAGCCCTCTTCTCCGCGGCCCATTCTTCAGGCCTAATGCGGAACATCCCCTGGGTGATGGCTTTGGCAGCTGCAGAAATGGGAGAGCCACGCTGGAGATGAGGGTCATCTGCGGGTTACAGGAGAAAGTTTGTGCCCAGCAATGTTTGACTGTAGATTTGAGGGGAAACTTTACGGCCTCTGTGGGATTGGTGTAGATTGCGAGGCCACGGTTCACAGCTCCCTGGTGTCAAATGCACATTCACAAAGTCTTTCGGTTTTTATTATTTTATTTATTTGAGAAACGTGCCATCTTGGATTGCAGTGCGTGTACGTGTACGTTTGAAATGAAAACAAAAATGGCCTCAAACTTACATTCGATATCTTTTACACTATATCAGCCTGCGGAAATCTTCCAATCTTCATGAAAGACTGTAATGTTTTGTTTGGAATTTTGAAGCAATTATAGCACATCATGTAAAGTGTTGAAAATAGTTATGCTTAATATTTTTGTAACATTTACATTTTTTTAAAGTCACTTTTGATCATTGAATGTGTCTTTAATTGCTTAAAAATAGTATTAATTTATTTGTAATAAAGACATGGTCCCGGTTTCACAGACAGAGCTTAGCTAAACCAGGAATAAGCAATTGTTTAATTAGGACATTTTAGTAATTTTTATAAACATACCTTAGAAAAAAACATTACTCTGATCTGCATCATGAGGCAAAACAAATGCACTACTATGTTTTAAGATCAGCAATTTTATTTTAGTTGAAACAGCTCAGACTTACATTTTAGTCTAGGCTTAAGCCTTGTCTGTGAAACTTCTGAGCAAATCAATGAAACTTTGTGAAGTAAAATAATCCAGATGTATATAACATTTAATTTAATTATGCTAAATTATGTACGAGTGACAGTGATCCTTTTGAAAGACTTTTAAATGTAAGAATAGAGAATTTATTGAATGCTGTTTTGTGGCTTAACTTTTCTGGACTTTCTTTCTTTTCTGGTATTGATGTGCTTACATTTCAATAACCCAAAGAATAACATAGCCATTTACAATGTTGCTTTGTAATCTTTTTAAAAAGTATAGTCATTATTTAGCATTTTGTCTAAAGAAGTCTTGATGGGTAAACTAGTTCACATGTATTTACAGCAGCCACTTTTATTCAAAGTAACTTTCAAATGAAGACCATCGTAAACAATCATATGAACCAAGAACCAATAATATGTGTAATATATGCCAAGAGTAAGTTAAAGTGGTAAAACTGAAGAAAATATTTGTAGCTAATTTATGGCTATACTTGATTTAAATGCATGCTGAAGAGTTGCGTCTTCAACTTTTTCTTCAAGTTTGTGATGGTCTCAGCAGAACGGGTTGGTTGAAAGCTCCACCTCAGAACCACAACAAAAATATGCTGTTCTTCCCGACTCTCTTTTTTGTGTCTGTTTACAGCTCCTCAGGATCCTTCTCAGAGCAGGCGAAGCTTCAGCCTTACGTCCCATCAGCTCAGGTGCCTGACCCAGCTGACCAACACCTTGCTGGAGCTGCAACAAACTGTAGAGAACCTGGCAACCCATCTGGGTTTCCTTAACTGCGCTGGAGTATCAGTATGCAGTGGCAAAGGTAAAGATTTCACACACTCAGATGCATACTAAATCAGAGACAGGTCAGCGAGACATAAAAATAACAATTTTAAAGAGAAATCCTCTCATCAATAGAATCACCTTCATGTTTTTCCAAACATGAAAGACTCAAGTCACTCAAGTCACCCCCCCCCCCCCCCCAAATGTTTGGTATTAGTAAAATTGTATTTATCTATTTTATATTGTTTTACAGCAATTAAGAGTATGCTTAATATTTACAACAAATGTATGTATAAAAATGCAGTTCTATCAAAATGAAATCTAAATGTAAAAAAATAAATTTTCCATTTTAAGCAGAATTGCATGGGTAATAAGAAATGTGATTTGGGCAATAAATCAGCTTATTAGAGTGATTTCTGAAGGATCATGTTACACTGAAGACTGGAATAAATATATTAAAATAAATAATGTTTATTATTTTTATTACACATAAATGGTGAGCATGAGACAATTATTTTAAAAACATAAAAAAACAACAACTTACCAACCCCATAATAAATGTGTGTTTCATAATAAAGAATTTAGGTTTAGAATGACATGAGGGTAAATAAATGATGACAGAATGTATTTTTTGTGATAATATCCCTTTAAAAACTATAGTTGTTTATCTCATAATCAACAAAACAACCATAGTAAGAAAATGTCCCCCTGAAGCAACTGTGAAAACATATACATATCCAGATAAGTGGTTTATGTTGCTCTCAGACTGAATGTGATATATGCCAGTCAACAAGATATACGGTGGTTGTTTTTTTTTTCCCGATGAATATCAGTATAGTGTAAATAAATGGCAGCCGATCAAGATTTGTGACAACAGTCTGCTCCAAATCTGACACGTGAAATGATTTGTCACCGTGGGAGCGGAAAACCTCGAGCTATATTGTGCTCGACGGAGCCTTTAAAGACGACAAGCTTCCAATTCCTATGTATAATAGCGACATCTCTACAGGCAGCTTATGAGACCAGACTGGTGGCCTGTAGCGCTACCTTGTATACATGTGCTTTTTTTTAATGAGACTTTTCTCTCCTTTCTTTGCAGCTCTTTTACCGTTCTCTGTGTGTGTGCGCGTTTCATTTTTGCATATAGAAACATGTTTCTACACACACAAATTGAGGAGGCAGGGAAATTTCTTTTCATTTATTTTTTTTCTGCTATGAAAGTGACTGGTGCGTATAGTAATTTCTGTAAAGGTTGCATTAAAAAACAGGACAAGCAGAAAAGGGCTGGATTTACAGAGAAGTAAACAGCCTTTAAAGGGCAGTTATCCAAATCATTAATTCAGCCAATCAAACAACTTAATTACCAGAAATTCATCAGATGGGCTTAAAGGTCAAAAAGTGACATGCCGGCTGCTTCTCTCCTCCTTCGCCTGCATCGACTCTCTCTCTTCTTCAACTAAATTGCCTCGCCCGGGGTCTCACTTCCGAAGCGTCTGATTAGAAAAATGTGGCCTTGATGCATGCACTTTTAATTTACCCACAACAAGCGCGCACACACACACATTTATCCTCCCTATAACCCTTCCATGGATTAGCCCAGATATGGCCATAGCTATCAGGGGTTCAAATCAACTCCAAAGCCTCTGAATTTAACAAAGCTTACTGTTGCAATTACTGTGTCCGCTTTTCAGTTTTTTCCCCGTTTTATTGGGCGAATCACGTTGTTGTTTGTAGGTCGTCACAGCGCAGAGGAGTTTAATATGTTGGCCTAGCCTGACCCTGGCACCCCACATATTGACTTATTTTCCAAAGGCACCATGTAGAGCGTGAATGCATATGCTAATATGCTAACGGAACATATGAGATATTCCTGCGTGAAATGTTTTAATGAGTTGGAAATTAGAGGATTTGGAGCACATTTCCTTTGGTAAAGCTGTAGTGACAGTTTACTGTACTGTGTTTTGCTTTTTCCACGCAGGGGTCCTGAAGAAGGTCAGGGGTGATATGCAGGTGACAGCAGCAGAAGACAAAGCTGCTACTGATCTTGTGCTGCAAAACACAGAGGTGATACGCATCCCTTATTTAATTATGAATTGTGAAAGTATTGTAAAGCACATTTTTCTTTTTCATTTAAAAGAACACTTATTAAATGTGTTGCCTGTATTGCTGTAACTTAGGGTTAAGGATTTTAGTAAACCTCTAACCCTAAATATTACAGAAAAATAAGTGCTTAGATTTTCTGCTATTAATTATACGTTTTAACCGTATAACATTGTAATATCATCTTTAAATGTGTGTTTTATTTCAAAACCATGGACATATATTGCCATATGATCGAAAACAATACTTATGCTTTTGTGTTCAGGTGGAGGGCCTTGAGTTTGGTTGGAGGGCTGCATTTAGAGACCTTGTTCCTCAGATGGCTCACTGTGTGAAGGTGGTGCTGGATGACGTTTGCAATAAGACACTGCAGCAGGAGGAAGCCACACATGCATTGGGCTCCGCCAACATCCCCGTCACCCCTGTTACCCATAGTCATGGCCCAGAAAGAGAGTGTCCCAGGGTGGTGGCCAAGGTAACATCAGTGGTTTATATTTTAAACGAAATATCATTTAAAAAAATGTAATCCTATCTAATTGCCATCTAATATTTAATATGCTTATTAGAGTGTGTTTATGATGATTTTAAGTTTAGAAACATACTATTGTTGGAATAAATTGTTTCATGTTTCCTGTTCTCTGTCTAAGTATCGCAAACCTTTAAGTAATTTTATGGGTTAGGATGCATATTCTCAGGAATGAAGGCAATTCAAGGCAGCTCACTAGGTTTTGGAGTTATAGGGGAAGGTATTTGTGATGCATCTGCAAATATTTCCTTCTCTTTTGACATACTCCACTGGTTCACAGTGACATGACATGTCTGCTTGTTCTGAGCAGGCACCGTGGCTCCAGGAGCCTCTCTTGTCCTGTGGGTTTGCTCTACGGCCCAGTGTTTTGCCTCATTTTATCCCTCATCACGGAGGTCCCCGTCTGAGACAAGCTCCACTCGCTGCAGCTCAGGCAGATTGATGAGCCATCACAGCCCCAAAGGACAGCCTCTGAGCTGGGATAGGATGCAGGTGTTTCGGCCCCTGCAAGCGTACTGCACCAGCTCTTTTTTTCTTGTTAAAAACATAAATGTCCACAGTAGACAAAAGTTTTGTAAGCTGTATTTCTGAACAAAACTTAAGCAAAGTTTACAGTGCATACACACACACTCTTTCATTCACTGCTTTTATATTAATTTTCTACTTATAGGTCTTCTTATGTCTAAAATCAAGATTTTTACATAAAAAACATCATAGGCTATATTCTGTCCAGTTTTTTGAGGGTTTTCTTCTCGCCGCTTTTTCAGTCTTTGTTTAGTTTTGACCTCTGACTGCAAACCTGTTTTAAACCTTTGTCCACAACAAAAAATACACCTTTGAGCAAAATGGCCCCTGCTCATGAAATTTTGACCGCCAGCGTTTGTATCTGATTTCCATACCATTTCATTGATGCCGCTACATGCTGCTGACACCCCAGGAACCACATCACTAACAAGTGTCAAAATTTGTTCACACTCAAGACCTGTACAACACATTTACGTGTAGGTCAGTGATTCAGAATGAGCAGCCCTCATCTCAAAGGTTAGCATGTGCATTTATTTGCATTCTCTGCTGCTCTGAGTGTCTCAAAACCCCTTCTTTTTGACACGTGTCACCGTGGCCCATAAGTAGGCAGCGTTATGCTAGCCCAGGCCTGACTTAGCCAGAACATAGTCAGTCCAGATGCATTACAGAGATCAATATTTCAACCATTCCTATTCATACATTCATGCTTTGTTTCGAATTCTCCGAGTCGCCAGACCTCCCGTCTGCATAATATTTCAGCGAACCATTTATCAACCTGAAACCGCCATCCAGCTATTGACCACCTCGTGTTGACAATCGTCCTTAACCCTGTGTGAGGAGAAGGATTTAGCACTGTTCAAAGGTGCAAGAAGTCCACTGCAGAGTTGAGCTCTTAAATGTTTTAAAGCTTTGCTGAGAAATAACCTTGCTGTGGCTGTCCTATTGGAATCCATATCTTTGATCTGCTCTAGTTAAGGGTTCTCCGAACCGGAGCAGCAGGCTTTAGAAAGCCATAAATCTCACCGACACCTCTCGGGTCCTCATCACCTTGGATTGGGGCGAATCTTTGCATTCTCGCCCACATCTCTCTCACACTTCCCGCTAAGCTTATAACAACAACACTCAGCCTGTTATCGACTCGCTGTCCAGTCAGCCGTTTGTTTCAAGACCTGCGCAGCCTGTAGGGGCTTCCGGTATGGCGAGGTCTCTCAGGATGCTTTTGGGATGTAAAAAGCCTCCAACACTGTTTGGACGTAAGTGATATGAACTGTCAGGTGTCAAATATTTTAGTCTTAGTTGATAGTTCTTAGAATTTGCCAGTGACTATTATGATGTTAATAATAATAATAACAGTATTAGAAGAAGTATTAGAAAAAATAACCCTCTAAGCGCTTTTTATTTCAACTTTACTGTTGTTCCTGTTTTGTTTTTTTATTGTACTTGTAATTGTTGTAACTTGAAACAGTTTTTACTTGATAAATACTCAACATGTCATTGTTTTAATTTAGTTAGCACATTCAATATTTATTATTATAGTTTACTGTAATTTATTAATTATTAAATTATTATTATTACACTAAATTATACTGATATTTAAAAAGAAATTATACTTTTATTTGGTATGTTTATAAACATTTTGTTTAATAATTACAATTTAATGATAATTAGTTTCATAAGTACCTCAGATATTACAATTACTTAATTGATAAATGCATGGAACATGCCATTGTTTTATTTTTCATTTAGAGTTAAAATATACAATAGTAAATATAATATTATACTTAGTATAACAAGAAACTGTAATAATTTTATTTTATATTATATTTAGTGCTGTCAAACGATTAATCGCTATTAATCACATCAAAAATAAAAGTTTTTGTTTATGTAATGTATTTGTGTACTGTGTTTTATTTTGTAAATATAAATACACACGCACATTCAGTATATATTTAGAAAAGGTTTTTTACATGTGCTTGCATATATATATGCATAATAAATATACACAGTAAACACACGTAAATCATTTAACAGCACTAATTATATTATGATTATGAAAATGTAATAAAAATAAAAATATATAAATTCCATCAGTACTTTGTAAAACATGTTTTTTTAACATTTAGTTAGTGTCATAGAGTATTTTTATAACAGTTACTAAAATTTAACTACACGAAAAAAAAGAGAGATCATATCTAGTTAATATAATAAGAAAATATAAGTTTATTTTTACTATTTAAATAAAGGAGTGTGTTGGTTTTCTGTGGTACTGAATCTTGTATTGTGAACAGTCAAATTGTACTGGTAGTGCTACTGAAATGAAGTTATCGGAAGATAACCCTGCTGTGCTGCATCTATTTTGTCTGAACATAGTGAAACAGCAGGCTCTGTAATGCAGAAGTATGAAGTCACCTCTCTCTTGCCTGTTCGTGCTTGATTGATAGACCTGCTATTGGGAAAGTTTCCATTTAACATGTGCTGTTTTTTTTTTTTTCGTCCATGTTCGCAGAGGCCTTGGGACACAGTAACTCCCTGTGGAAGGGGGAAAGGGTGGAGTGCAGGGAGATATATACAATGCATACATATATTTTACTGCTCTCGAATCGGCCGGCATCGTAACTCATTTCTATAGGTATATAAATTTGACAGTGAACCCAACACATGCGCCTGGCTCTTCAGCATTTCCAGATTCACCGCAGTCACTGCTAATCTGCATTAAACACATGTGGCTGGAAGGAGGGATGGAGAAAGAGAGAAATGGAAGTGCTAGATAGGGATAGATCCACAATGATGTCTTCGTTTGTCAAGGGTAGGAAAAATATAGGTGGAGGAAGTTTGGTGCATGTTCTGTTCCAGGGCTGCCTCTTTTTGGCAATAACCCTTAGGGGTCTTCCTTTCAAGCTGCGTGCCTCCTGAGGCAATGTAAGGCAGATGTAACAGGCACACACACTTTCGTAATCATTTTGAAGAGAAAATACCACTGCTGATTCCCTGTTTCCTCCAGGACAAATGTGGAAAAATGAGATAAGTGTTGCTTCTCTCTTCAGGCGCCACAGGAGGGGAACTGCAGGTATTTGAATCAGAAAATGGCCCTGAACGTCTCACACAGTCATATCGGCATGGATGATTCGGTTATTCTACTACAATAAATGCTAGTCCGTTCGCATATGGTAGAGCTGTGTGAGCTGCTGAAATGCAATTTCGCTCCTCAAAAGGGAAGTTTGAGTGTTGTATGATAAAGAATTTCTTACTGTATAGCGCTGAATGCTTTTTGTTGGTTTAAGACGGAAAGGATGGAGTACATGAGAGTTCTTATGCAACAACTATCTGCAAATAATTCTACCAAATGCTCATGATAGTAAGGAAGCCTGTCTACTGTGGATAACAGTATGGTTGCACCAAAGAAGTTCTTTACCTTTAAAAATATATCCATCAGTGTTGGAGATGAAGCCTGACAGGTTTATGTGCTCCAGTATGTTACACTGGAAAAAAAAATCCCCTAAAATTTATGGTAAAAGCTGTGGTTTGTAATGTTAACAAGCTTATTTAATTTCTGAAATTGGATTTGTACCTATACTGATAACCATCAAAATCAGGTGGTGATGAGAAAGTCACCAAAGCTCACCACAAGCACCTTTCTACAAGCTGAGAAGACCAATATTAATATATAGAAGGTGTGCAATGTAATTCACACAAACACTAAATGTTTCACCATCATGGTGAGACTCATTAAACTGAAATATACAGTTTACATTAATTAAGCATTATTAGATGGAACATACAACTCTAATAACTGATAAGAAAGAAGAACTCATAAAATATTGAATGCAGGAAATTCTAGAAGGGTCAATTTACGTTTTTATAACCTGTAAATTTGACTTTTTTCACTTCCAAAAACGGTATTTTACTATAAAATTGTCTATAACAGTTTTTCACTGTATATATTGGTGGAACTTACCATGTAACATAGTTTTTACCATTAAAATCATTCTCATTTTTTACTATGTGTGTTATGATGTTTCTCAAACTAGCAAAATTGGCTTGTAACGTAAAAAAGACAATAATGCATATTTAATGTTTAATTGTTTTTATTATTGTAAAATATTGTAAGAACAAAAGAAGGTACTAAGTGAGTGATACATTGATTATTTACTAAAACACATACAAAAAAAAAAAACTTATTCACTTTATTTCCAGTTCTGTGCAGATGTTGTGGAGCAGATGGATGCTTTTCTCCCTCTGGCTTTGGCATTTAGAGAAAACGACCTGCTGCCCGTGTGCTCCAGCTACGTGGAGGTGTGTGGCCGGGTGACTAACTTCCTGCTGACCAGACTGGAGGAGAGGGCAGGGGAAGTGCCGGCCTCGGCTCCCTTCAACAACCTACCTATTCTGTTGGCCACTAGTGTATTCATCCAGCAGACACTCACACGCTATGAAAGCCAGCTCAGAGACTCAACACGCATGTGAGTTACACTAGTTGCATTAAAAAATAAGTACAACATACATACTGTATATACAACAGTTTATTCTTACAGTATATACAATATAACAAATTTAAACTGTAATAATAATGACAAAGCAGAGAGGTAAAAAAATATATTAGCCAGAATATGAGAATATTAATGTACATTTTTTTCCTTTTAAGTTTATTTTATACAATTTCTTATTCAAGTTCATGAACACCTGATACATATCTTAATAAGTGACTCAAGTACATTCATCAATGATTCAAAAGCTGTAACTTATTTCCACCCTTTTTCTGTAGTGGATATGGAATGGCAATGAAGTCTGATCCTCTATGATGTGGTACCCCTGATTTCATAAATAACTCCAAATCTCTCCGTGGATGATAAAAATCGAATATAAAACGGTATATAAAAAATCTCAGCTTGGGTTTGACCTGTGCATTTGTACATAAAATGAAAAGTGTTTGGAGAGGGTGAGCATTGCTAAAGTTCACCGATTTATAGTACACTTTGTCAAGCCCAGGTTTCCCCGGCCAGGCAGCCTGTCAGATGGATGCCAGATTTACTAAAATGCTGTAATTGGATTGTAAAGAACCAGAGTGAGACGTATGTGAGCTGGGGAGCTCTGACAGAACTATTCGCCTATGTATGTGGTTAAAGGTTAAAGCTTAGAATGAGCGACGGAAAGAAAGATAGAGAGACATACAGAAAAAAAGGGTATCAGACTGTATGTGTGGCCTTGTACTGGAAGAGAGGGAGTGGGAAATATTAGGGAAGGAAGAAAAAGGTGTTGAATGATTGACAGGTAATAATATAAGCCATTTGCTGATATTAATCACTTAGTGGCCCTTTGACCTGTAAACTACACCTCTTTTTCCTTAAACCAGGCCTTGTGTTTTGATGTCTCCAACTTCAGGTCTCTAACTCTGCTACCCATCCAGAGAAGCCAGGATGTGACAGTAGCCCTGCACGATCACCTGACCAGCTACTGCGTCCATGTGTGTGCCACTAGTATACTACAGGATGCCGAGAGCCACTACTGGAGTGACCCCAGCCCTTTTTACGAGGTACAGATGGCTGTAGCTTTTCTGGCAATATTTCAATAATAGCTCATGTTACGTGGAAGCCTGTTGAAGGCATTTCTTTAGGGTCGGGTTGGGTTGTTGGAAGACAAAACATCCTGTAGCTCTATACTGTGTTCAAGGTTAAATCACATGGCATATTCACATTCAAATCGTAAGTGTATCTGTATTGAAATGCTGTGACATTGGTTAATAAATAATACTTTGTGTTATTGTATTCTTAAGTAGATTTGTGTGCTGCTGTTGTACATGGTCCTTGACTATTTAGTTGACTTCTCTCAGACTGTGATAAAAGGAGTCAGGTGTGTACATCCAGCCTCGGTGCTGCCATACTAAAGAGCATTTTGAAAAATACATTCAAAACATCTCACTTATTTAAAATGCTTGAGTATGCTGCGCACTTTTGAAACCAATCAGAAATATCCCAGTCTTTGCCAGCCTGACAAATTGAATGGAATCAGTATGTGTTTATGTAAAACCCTCTTTTCTTTCTTTTCTTCCTGTTTTTATTTATTTTGTATAAGTACACATTAAGGCTAGACAAGCCATTGTATTGAATATTTGCTATATATTTGGGATTTAGTTTTGTTAGTTAGATTTTTAACAATATATTTGTTAACATAGTTGTAATGCTTTTAAAATTGTGTTTTGTTTTGTTTTGTTTTGTTTTGTCAAAACAAAAGGATTATTTGGAAAAGCTGTTTTAAACTAAAATTGGTTATTTACATTCGATATTCATAGCTTAATTAGTTTATCTTATTTTGCTTAAACTATCTATTTTAATCAACATTTTTAATCACAGGTTTCATTCAACAGCTTGTTTGTTTGCTTCGCAATCCCTAAATTATTTAATTTAATTAGATTTAAATTAAATAAAAGTTTTAATTAAATTGTACTATTAAAATATTTTAGATGTAAAATAAAACAAAAAGCAAATAGTTGATAAATTATACAATTTGTGCACATGGATACATTTTTACTAAAAAAATGTTGAGTTCATGCAGTTATAGAATTATAATTTTTCAGACTAAATAATAAGTGTTCATATTTATATTAAATAGCATAAGGATATTAACCTGAAAAATAATTTTAGGTGAATTGCTAGTTATGAAGATTTTCTAACTATATCATTCTCATAATGATCCTTCCTCTAGTCATTTCAATGGGGCTTGTGTTGCCCCGAGGCACCGTTAGACTCAGCCATCTGTGTGTTAAAGTGTGTAGCCCTAACCTTCCCTCCATTAAGATATCTGCGCACACATAAGCTCTCTCATGGATTTCTTCCGCACACATCCGCCGGTTGCGGGGCTGTGGGGCAGACTGGCCTGCTGTGTGCAGGTGTGCGGCTGGCTCTGCGAGTCTGCTCCTCTGTTGACCTGTATCCCCTCTTCCCCCACCTCTCTTTTGCCTTCTTCCATTCACCCCTCCATTTCACTTCCTCCTGAGCAAATGCCAAAGGGCCAAGCGCTTCCAGAGGCCCAGTCGCTAGCACTAAATCCCTGGGTCCGGACGTGTGGTCATGGCCCTGTGTGTCTCTTTCTGTGGCTGACTTAGTCCTGGCTCACTGGTAGACCACGTCCCAGCTCTCATTAGGAGATGTAGTACATGGTTGTTAATAATCTCGCTTTGGTCACACTGTGAACTTCTAATGCTGCTTCCTCTTTGCCTGAAAGTAATTAGCCTCTTAGGAAACAAGGGTCTCTCATCCCTTTTATCATTTTCACCTTTTATGAATTGTTTCTAATTTTTGCTTTTCTGTTTGAGCTGTTCAGCATGTACAGAATCACAAAATACCGATGCATTTCAGCAACAGGAGTCTGACTCTTTAGATCAGCCATCCTGTTCTTGCTATGCAATAACTTTTAAAAAAGAATATTGTACCATAATATATTTTAATCTTTTATTTTAATTACATTTTAAAGTGCATAAATAACTTTATAACACTGTTAAACTTAAAACTTGTTTTTAATTTAAACTTGGTTGTTTACAAAATGAATTTTAATTTAAATACTCATATGGCAGGACAATAAAATAAACAAAGTGCATACTTCCAGGAAAAAAATAAAATGAAATAAAAACATATATATGTGTGTATTTTAAAAAGACAAATATTTAACATGTTGTTTTTATAATAACTTTAAAATGTTCTTAAATGGTATTTATACGTAAAATATAGTTTCCTTTATATTTTGAAAGGGGGTCTCTTGCAGGAGTATAAAACCACTGTTTTAAGGTAAAACAAACCAGCTAGCACCTCAAAACATCACATAATTAATAAAATCTGTTGTTTATACTTTCTCCTGTTTATAATGTTTTTCCCGCAGCCAAGAATGATATCACTTTCTGGAGGATAATGTCAATGACTTTTGTTACTTAAAGGGATATGGCAAAAGACTAACAGGATGGAAAGTAAATTAAGGACACAGGAAAAACCTATAAAACCTAATTTAGGAAATACCTATAAAACTGATATTTCAAATAAAAACGTATTTTGTTTGATCCATAGTTAAGAAAATGTGCAGAAACATGTTTTTTTAATAAATTGAGAGTTTGTCATATTTAAAAATTTGCTAAATGTTTGTGGTATTGTGCAGTAGGGAAAAAATTTCACGATAATAAAAAACGGAATTTCCATTTTAATGTCATGACTTATGTGCTAAAATTATGATATTTAATCCGATAAATAAAGTCACACGTGATGAGACTTGAAATGTACTGCATAACAGGAATGACCTGGTCATTGCATGTATGTCTGGTTAATGTTCAGTAGTGATTGAATATCCAGATTACAACTTCAAAGTATCCATGTGCTCTCTCTCTCTCTCTCTCTCTGTGGTAATGAGGGGTCCAGGTGCAGCGTGCAGGTGGCATGACCATGAAGGTCTAGAGGAAGACTGTCTGGAAATTTATATCATGTATAAATTTGCCACGATACCATCATTGTATCCTCACCAGTCTTTCATTGCCTCTTTTTTTGGTCTCCTTCACTTTTTTTCAGGGTGAAAGGTGTTCTTTCTCCATCCAGATGTGGCACTATTTTCTCACAGGCCTGCGCAGTGACCTCTGGGGCACAGTTGCCCCCGTGCTGGCCCGGCAGACCCTGGCCCAGGTGTTGTGTGAGACCCTGGAGGTCTTAGTTCAGAGGTACTCAAGAGCGCGACCTTCCTACAAAAGACTCTCCCAGATCAGGTAGATACACATTCTTACATTAGTGCTGTTGTTACAATATTTCAAAAATTGTGTGGGCTGGAAATGGGAAGTCTATTACTAGTTTTAGTAATATACTGTATGCTGTGTGTATTTACTATGTTTGTATAACAACACACACATACATGTATATATTTCAGAAAAATATATCATGTTTATATTAAATATGTTTATGTATAATTTATGTATATATTGTATGAATATGAATATAAATATAAACATGTAAATACATGCAAATATTTTCAAAATATATACTGTATCTGTGTGTTTATATATACATAATAAATATACAAAGAACATACATATATATTATGCAAATGAAAACCATTACTTTGAATGCGATTAATCGTGATTAATCATTTGACAGCACTGTTAATAATTATACATATTATAATTATACATAGAATTGCCTAATTTTGGCATATTAAATATTAACATATTGTATAAACTTTATTTCCTGTAAAGCTGCTTTGCAATGATTTGTATTGTAAAAAATAAATATACTTTAATTGAACTGATTTGAAAATATCATTTTTAAGTTAGCATTTTATTATTTTTTTATTACTGTTAAGAATACCAACCATGGTACCATCTTACTTTCTTTCTTTGTGTGTATGTTTCTCCATTGTAATTTTATTGTTAAAACACTATTTTCTATTACATATGATCAATAATAAAATCTTATGTCATGAAAACCATTAATTTCCTCTATTTTTAACAAATAGGGCCAGATCTACATAACGACTGACTCACAATTCCCAACCCTGAAGAAGTATAAGGGTTTTTGAGCGTGCTGGATTTTGTGTAAGAGTCTGGTTGTAGCCAACAACTTGAACTGCTCTGTGTAGCATTCATGTGCAGTGGATTGTTGCGTTGTGTAGATGCGTCATGCAGGAAATGGCCATGCATGGTTAAAGTCACCCGTCTACATCTTGTGGTCAGCGGTCACACTCAAGCACATTCTAACAGAGAGCAGTCATCCATGCTGTCTGATTGAATGATCTTACCGTATTTCTGCTGCACTGAGAAGCACAAGCCCACCTACTATCAGGAACCTCGGGCTTAGCAGACAGTGTTGAATGCTTTAGTGATTATGCCGGTGTTCGGCCCGGGGGTCAAAGCAGATCTCCAGATTTGTAAAACAGTCTCTCTTTGTTAGCACATGGCCCTGCCTCAGCGCCTGGCGAAGGGCCCGATTCTTTCATGCTAGACCGGGTCCAACCGCCCAGACCTTGTGCGTAGCATTAACACATACTTAAAGTGGTTAAAGATGCCACAAGAGCACGCTTCCCCTCCACTCCAGGACTGATGAGAAAGAGCAGATCGCCCACGGCCGCAGGGAAGGAATGAATGGTGAGACCGGTTTTTGTTTCAGCAGATGAGCTTTGCTGCAAGGACACCCGGTTATGAGCTCTTCGTTGCCGGCTGAGCTCAGGGTCTGCCAAGCAGATGGGCTCTGCCTCTGCTCCCTTCTCTTTTTCTCCTATCTGGTGAAAGGGGAACTTTCGCTGTGCTATAAAGCAGAACTTGGTGGTAGGTGATGAAAAGTTGAGTTTGATAGGGAAACCAAAGTGGGTAGCATGACCTCTGTGGATGCTGAGAGACTGAACAGAAGTACACACATTCAGTGGTTTGAACTGAGTCGTACATGCATTTAAGGTTTGAGTTACTGATAAGCGTGTAATTGATAATAGATGCATGATATAGGAGTGGTTGATATTGGATGTAATTTTTCATGCTGGGGGGGGGGGGG
>JAUCMS010000095.1:15725015-15736939 GCA_032357445.1 Enteromius radiatus | reverse complement strand
TTACCCCCCCCCCCCCCCCCCCAAAGAAAATTATTTTGAACGGTATTGTATATCACATTTGCCATCATGCCATCATAATATAACAAATATTTTGATAAACACTCTAAATTTTTTGCCATTATAAAATAGATTGGATTGAGTTTTACATATTGTATCTCAAAACACATGGTAGCAATAACCCATGGACCTATTAAATAAAATAATGAATAAGAGATAAGTCATAATGCTAAATATGGAGGTTGCTTTTCAATGAAAAGAGTCAGTTACCTTTTTGGCTGAGGCATTACTTGTTTGTTTTCTCCAGAACCTGCATGTGCATTAGCCAGTTTTTATAGGGTGATTTTAAACAGAAAGTGCTGATTTAATATATTAAAATACAAGTTGTCATGCACTCAATTTATCCCAAAATACAGTAATGCTGTCTATCGGGATTTGCGGCCAGCTTTATATTGAGGCTAAGGTTAGGGGTTAGTTTATGCTTCAGCATTATTCAGGGAATCATCACAGAAACACATTTGACTTCTTGCTCGAAAATGTTTGTTAGGGCGCAGCGTAACTAATATGTATTCCTAATATGTGGTGTCTCATTGCCTCCTCCAGGATTGATATTACAGCGATTCTGCTGTGTGTGGAGCATCTGATGTGGAGTGTATGTGACACTGTGGAGGAGTTGCTAAGGCCTGATGCAGCCCGTGGATCTTGGATGTGGTCCATACACAGCCTGTGTAATCAGCTACTGACAGTACTGATCGTCCTTACATCACCTCTAGCAGAGCTGCATGGGTAACATGAGTCAGAAGAAGCTTGTTAGATTATTGTGACTTAAAGAGGCGAGATCAGCACATTGATCAAAATGCATTCTCCTTGCTCTCTGTATTTATTTCTTTATTTTTGTTCTCTAGGGTTTTTCAAGGAGGCTGTGGCGGAGGAGGCAGCAGAACTGCAAAGTTTCCAGAGGAAGTGAAAGGCCATGAAACTAAGTGGCTGAGTGTTATCAACCCAAAACTGTTCACAGGGGAGCTGCTGAGGTACTGATGGCATTAAACTACTATTTGAACTTAACTGAGCTGGACAATGACATCACTGATGAACTGACTTTCAGTTTCAGAAATATTCAGTTTTTACTCTTGTCCTTTTCATTACTACACTCTATTTTCCTGTTTAATACTGTACATTAATAAGAGTGACTTCACTTTACCTAATTAAGCAATAAATAAAAGTGTTTTATGAATAAATAAATTATTGAACAAAGCTATTTTTTGTTACTTTTAAAAGTACATTTAATTGAAATTGACACTTTCACAGAAATTGACATGTTACTGTACTTTTGTGAGGTTTTTTTATGTTTTGACAGTAAACAAATAAAAAAAAAATAATACTTTATTATATAAAATGTAATGGCATCTTCAAAAATAATTTTTTTTATAATAAATAAATAAAAATACGTTACATGTTACCAAGTCTGCATAAGACACAAAAAACATCACCAGTATGTTCTGTACCTTTATTACCAATACATTTTTAAGTTTTATTGCAAGAAAAACACATAACTCGCACAATATATTGAGTCGTTGCAGCTCACCCAAATTAGTCTAGCACGGCCTTTCAATTTTCGCTCACGTGTTAGATGCACACAAACGCAGTTAATACATTGCTGCAGCCACCAGACCCCCAGACTCACGGCCCTAATGCAGGCCAGATGCAAATGCCATAGTTAGTCATGCTGTTTATGCTGACATGCGCTGCAGGTCTTCAGTCCGGGTGTGAAAGGCTGAAACGGAGCCTGTAGGAGGACTGTGAAGCCAGGCAGAATGTCAGGCACATCTCACATCACCCTCCTCAAGCCCCCCAGCACAGCTCCAGACTCCCACTCCAGCGTGATATCATCGCGTGTCCCGCTTACACAAATCACTGGTCGTCAGCCCCAAAGGCTCCACTTCCATGAAGTCGCAGGGATTTAAATTAGTGCGTTTTTATTGCCTGCTCCATTTTTATTTATTTATTTAGCCTCGCTGTGTTCAAGACTCCCTGAGGGTCTTGTGGTGAGGGCCCCACCAGAGTTAAGAGGCCAGACACCAAAATCAAACTCTTCTCCTCACTCAAACACTCCAACCAACTGACAGTTTGGATTATTAAATAAAAAAGTAATAAAAGAGACAAGAAATATCAATAAATCAGGGAGCAGTATGGACAGGCATTTTTTTTAGTTACATGAGTGTAAGATCAAGATACTGTGAAACCTGACCTCATGGTGTAGCTTACAGATTTATCAGGACTGTTAAAGTGGAGTATCGGGTGGATTACTGGCCCTTTGACATGATAAAGCTGTTGCTAACTAAAGCCTAATGTTCTCCTGTTATGTAGCAGAACTCACCCTGCCTTGTTTTTTGTGTCTTTATGAATTTCACATTTGCTCTTCACCCAAGCTCAGAAATAAATAATGATATTTAGTGCTATTTGATTTTAGTTTTTTTAGATAGTTCATTGGGATGTCAGTGAGCAGTTGAATTTTTGTTGTTGTTGTTTTTTTTTTCTTCTTAAATTAGGCTTATTTATCTCACACTTTTAGAGGAATCTGCAACTAAAACACAGATCTATTGCTAACTCTATGAACTATTAAATTTTTTCATTACATTTATTCATAACACTTTTGTTATGTTGGCTGATTAAGGTTCAACCACATTTACTTTTGTAATCCATTCATTACAGTAGGAATCCACACAATTCACATGCAGGTGAAGTATTTCCTTACGTGAATTTCGCATTGGGTTCAAATATATTTTTGTTGGTCTCTATATTTGTTATGATGACCAACAGAAAACTGCTTGTTTTGAAGATGACCCCTGTGTGAGCTGATTTTCAAACAATGCTACCATTAATAACAGACAAAGAAATGTCTTTTGGCCACAAAATGTCACATATACATATTACATATATTACAGTATATTTAATATAAAATAATATTTAAAATGTATTACTATAACCAATCTGGTTTTAACAAAAATCCTTTATTATTATTATTATTAGTAGTAGTAGTAGTAGTAGTAGTAGTAGTAGTAGTAGTAGTAGCAGTAGTAATTGATTATATTTGTATTTATTTATTTATACTAAAGAGCAGTTTATTCTCTAGTGTAGTAGCCCAAATTATGGTTTGGTTAAGGTATGGCATAAATGAAAAGTCAGGGTAGAAGCCATATTGAATTTTACACTGTAAGAAACAGACTGTGACAACTGTATAAGTTGTTACTTTTGCATAAAAGTCATCAAACATATGATTATTTACAGTATATGTTTTAAAACTCACAATTTTTTGAAAATTAAACATGGCACTAAACTAAGGTCTGTGCTTTTCTGTGTGCGAGTGCCAGTTGAGCACAATGAAGATCACATGACATTGGATTCTTTGTGATAGAATGTTGTTCTAATGTATTCATTTAAATGAAGAGGAGATGTCCTTGGATTCCTAACATTTTTTACCTTACCTATTCTTTCCACAGCAACTGTAACTGTAATGTGTCTATCCAAAATTCAGCATATTAGAATTCTTAATGATAGATCATGTGATGAAAATATAAAATTTTTAAACTTGTTAAAATAGACAATAATTATGTCACATATTTCACTGTATTTTTAATTTATTTATATATTGATCAAATAAATGCAGCCTTGGTGAACACAGGTTGGTTCTTTGAGAGGAAATTTTTTTTAAAATAATAATAATAATAACTAATTTTAAACACTTAATCACTGACGTCACCTTTATTTGTTTCTGTTTTTTAAGGGATTTTCCAGCATGCGATGGATCTTCGTTATGTCTGTTTGAGCTACTGGAGACTGAACCCTGTTATAATCCAGCTGTACTTCTGCAGAACATCCTTCACAAGGACTGCTTCCTGCTACAGATCATCATCTCATACTCATGTAAGACTCTTAAAGCCCTGACACTCTTCTTGGACTGTACACGTTCCCTTACCAAAGATTCCAGATGATGTCATTGCTCTAATGAAGCATGCTTAAAGTTGGCGAAATATCAAAACATATAGTTTACTTGAGTGGCCAAAATGTTGCTTCATCTCCACATGTGTTTGAGTCTGATGTCGGTTACAGAACAGAAGAGAGGCCTGCAACAAGAAAATAAAAGGAAAGGCTCTTTGAAGCACGTCAGTTTCCACAAATGAATTTAGCGCCATTTATTGGTGGAAAGACTGATTAGCTGTATGGATGGCCCAGTGACCTTGCTGCTCTTAATAGCCTGCACCTGTTTTTAATGGGTCTTCTTTTCGCACGTCTCCTCTTATGTTCAATAGGCTGTTGTGTGCGCTTGTGAACTTACCACAAGACGACAACATCGCTCGAATCGCCCAACACCTGCGCGGAGGAACCGTGCTGAGTCCTTTCACTTTTGCAAAATACACCATAGAAATCACTAATTGCTAGTCTTAAATTTGAAATTACACTCTGTTGAATTTGCTAACAAGTAAATGCTAGTTGAGGTCTTGAGAGGCTCATCCCAATCAGACACATTTGATAGCTATGATTTTGCGAAGTAAGACAGATCCACCTGGATTTTACGCCATCACGTTTGCGTCTTTCATCCTCAGACACATCAGAGATTGTGAGGATGTGGTTTTACTTACTCATCATCGCACTCATCACCCTCCTCATCATTTCTGAATCAATAGAGCTCAGTAATAAACACTCATGTGAGAGCAAAGTGAATGACCTTTAAAGATTTTCCTCTTTCTTCCTTCCACTCTGAAAAGTCTAACCTTTAAAGGCTGTTTTGTGCTTGCACATTAATTCACATTATGGTGGAGCTCATTAATAACCAAGCTCGGCTGAGAGCACGTCTTCCTGCGCGCTCTGGTGTGGGAATCACGTCGCCGTAAATCAACACTGCCTGGCCGCAGCCTGGCTAATTAAGAAGAAACGCGGTGGCTTGGTTGTCTGCCGTTTAGAGAAAGCTCTTTTAAAGTTCCTCGCTCGAGCGCTGTCTCTCAGCACAGTTTGGGAGCGTTTAGCGCTAAGCTGTGCTCTAAATAGGAGCTTGTTCGTGGAATTCTTTGAGGAACTGATAGCGATGTCTTGTTCCAATTAAGGGCCTCTAGTGGAAACTCATCTGTGAGGCCCGGTAGAAAATCAACAGGTGTGTTTGTTGGCAACACGTCAAGGTTGCAAGGGTTTGTTAGCGGAGGTAGAATTGGTTTGTGGAATCCCTTCCCTCGAGGAACACCAGCAGTTCATCACGGTTCATCCGGTGGCTCGTAAATGGATGATTGCGAAGCGGCAGGTCATTAACCTGTCCGGCCCTTTACTGCCCCTGTGGTTATTTAAATAAGTCCACTGTTTTGTTGCTAAAGATACATTATTTTTATGCCTTTTTGTCTTCTAATGTATTGGAAAATAAATAAATAAATAAAAGGCTATTTAAAAGGTAATATTGTAACTTGTAGGTATTTTGAATATATTAATAATATATATAATTAATAATAATATAATATAATATAATAATTAATATATAATTATTAATAGGCACAAAGCTTTTGTGATCTCATTATGTTCATTATGAGAATACATTTAGTTATTTTTTTCAGGTATTCTTACTACAAATTTAATTCATTTATACTTGTTAAAAATAAATTGTTCCTTATACATTAATAAATAAATATATCTTAAATAATTTTTTTTACCTAAATATTTATTATAAGTAATGTGTTTTTCTGTATATTGAAAGTGATTTTTGTATGTTAATGTGTGTGTGTGTGTGTGTGTGTGTGTATATATATAAAATATTAAATTATTTAATTTAAACGTATTTGTAAATAACAGAAAGTACTTGAATTAGAAGAAGGAGCAAAGGTCTTTTGACTGTTGAATTTAATTAGAACCTCATAAAAGTCTTTGAAACTTAAAAAAAAAACAATTACACTGAAAATGTTCCACGGCTCCTATGGAAATGGTGGAAAATAGAAAAGATTATTACAGTATTTCTAAAATAATACAGATTAATTGAAAACAAAACAAATCAAAAAGCTTTCCTTTCACCTTCAAGAATAAACAGCTCTGATGTAAACTTGTCCTTGTCATTTGATAATTACAGTGAAATACAGAACAAGACACCAAACAATCTCACATAGTAGGTGAAATGACATTTAATACCAGTGTTCTCTCACACACGTACCAAAAGAAAGCAGTGTAGATTCCCATCAGTCCTTCAGTAGCAGCAGAATTCAGGATCCCTGTTAAGCAAAGCAGTGTTAGCTAACCGCACGCTCTACCACGACAGGTAATTTAGGCCTGTCATTGCAAAACAGTCCAACATTTGTCAAAAAAGTGCAAACAGCAGGCTGCTTTCTATCAAAGACGCTCATTGAATGTTGCGTTGCATTCAATCTCCTATTCAAATGCCTGTCATCTCTAGGAAACGAGACTGACAGGGGCTGAACCAAAGGCATAACCATCCTGCATTCCCTACAACCCCACAGGCCTGACAACATTTGGACAAGGGCATTCAGTCACATCTCGTTGCTGGGGTCTCATCTTTCATATGTTTGTCCAAACAGTTGGCTTTTTGGTTCAAAATGGACCTTTCACAATGTATTGATTTAGAAAACATACATTTGCTGTGTTATAGACTCAGATGCCGTGCAATATGTAACAAGCTCAAACTTTTATTGTGTTTTTGTTTAGGCACTGTAGTTTATATAGCAGTCATATTGTTCCATCCATTTTATTTTTGATATTACTTAAAATAACTATTATGTGCTTTCAGGTCTCTGTGTGGACAGAGAAACAGAGGTGTCCCCTGATGCTCACACTGCAGCTGCAGAGTTTTTGGAAGCTGTTTTTTCCATCCTGTCCTCCCTAAAGTCCCTCCCCAGGGCTTTAACTCGAGCGCTAGAGGGCTACCTGGACCAGAGACACCTTTGGGAGCACTTTTACAACTTAGCAGGTGCAGCCATGCAAGAATTTTTCCATGTTCTGTCTTACATTTGTTTACACATCAAAAGGACACGATATTAGTCAGATGTGGCCATTCAGTTACAGTCCAGTTGGAAACCGCTATCACCATGTGCCCCTACTGTGTCCCCTAATTGCCTCAATATCAAATCTGACCAGCTGGAAGCCCATCATCAAATCAAAGCCATAATTAAACCTTCAGCTGCCTCTTTGATTGCTTATTTATTTACATTTCAGCCTTTTTCTTTTTCCTCCCTGTAAAAGCCACAGCATGAACATTTTTCATTGTGTTAATAGTTACCTTATTGATTTTGCACACTGACATAGAAACTGCAATTATGACCTGACGCCTTTTGATTCGGCTTTGATTCAGAGGATTTAATCCAAGCCGAAGTGCTCATGTTTTTGTGATTTATTACATGTGAGAGGTAATTATTGTTGCACAAATTAGACAAATGACAGAGGAGGGAGCAGGAGTGTGTGTTGTATGCTGTTATTCTCATGTAAGGTGTTGTGTTTTCTGCTTAATTGACCATGTCCATTCTTTCCTAAAGATAATCTTATAAAGCATGCTTAGCACCTTGATTGTGCCATTTAGCAGAGCTAATTGGTGCTGGTCAGGAAAATGATCGGTATTAGAATTATTTATTAGTTTGTTCTACTGGCCATTTTTACTTTTTGTGGATGTTTAGGAATGTCCCTTAAAACACTTTAAGTTAAAAACACTTTCAAAATGTATTATTTTATTTAATTGTTTGCTAACAATGTCCAAAAATGAAAATATATGCATCATGGGAATATGCAGCCATTTTGCTCTCCCTTATTTCAGTGCATAACACAATGAGATATAATGTTGATGGCAAATTTGTTTAATTCATTTTTATAAAAAATTATTTATGTTTATGACTCTTTGAATACATCATATCTGTGTCTGGGACAAGAGTAATATGATACAATCTATACAAAAGTCATTTAAAATGTTGCAAAAATTGTGTAGATTTGTTCAGTTTTAATGTAGCTGTCATGTAGCAAAAAGTTGAACTTAAATCTATTAGCTTAAAAAGATAAAATACTATTATTGGGAAAGAAAAATTGCAGATAGATGAAGAGATGATGAGTTCTGTCTCGGTTCTTCTTTGAGGTAATGTCCTGTGACCAAATATGTCATAATCATAAAGATTTTTCCCCAGCATCTAATGAATTTACAAAATAAGTTTGATATAATTGTTGAATTCCTGTAATTTAGATTATTCTCTTTCTTCCAGACTCCAGTAAAGAGGGGCCGACCTTGTTTAAAAACATCAGGTCCATTGTTTGTGAATCCACTAGCAAACTTTTGGTCCATCTGGTCAGTATGATGCAGGCCTATAAAGACCAGTCTGGACCCATGGTTGGACAACACCTACCTGAAAACGTCCTAAGCAAAATTCCGAAAGAGTGGAACTACATCCCACAGGATCCCAAGTTTAATGAATCCAGCAAGAGTAAGTAAAGCTTTAATAACAGTGATATGCATTTATTTATAAAACATGTGTACCATATTTTAACCACAGAAAATATCTGTTGGAAAAAAGTCTAACCAACCCTATTTGTGTCTCTTTTTTCTTATCAGACAACATGAATCTGGCCATTCAAGCCCTCTCTTTCATCTTCACCAACCTTCCGTCAACCATAGCCTGTTTTCCACTGCCTATACGCTTCCTGTTCACTGTGGCGGAGAAAAAGCTTTCCCAGCATGCCAAACAGCTGAGGTCTACCGGCCTGCTCCTCTGGGTCATTTTGTTCCACCTCTGTCAGGATCTAGAAAGTGGGGACACCCTGGAGCTCTTGTCTCGACAGCCCCTGGAGAGAGCGGCCAAGGATAGGCTGAGTCTGCTCTCAGAATGTCTGCTGGTCAGTCTGGGCCAACAGAAGGGTGTTCCCAAACCTCTGGTCCATAAGGTGCTTCAGGGCCTGGAAGAGAAGAAGCCCAAATGGACCACCATGCAGTTGCAGAAGGCACGGAAGCTTTGCTGTGATAGGTAAGATTTCAAAAGAAGCATGATGGAATATTTTTCCAATGTATCCCAATTTAAGATCATAATAGCAAATTCATCAAGTTTAATCATTATATGATTTTTTTTTTTTCAAAGCATTTAACCATTTAACTAATCTATTAATGTCTTCATAATTTATTTTAAAGACTTCAATCTTGCAATTCATTTTTGGAAATTAACTTCACCCTTCATCTTTTGGCAAAATAATTATGTGTTGTTTTCTGTGTGTTCTTTTTTCCCCCTAGCCTGTAGCTAGTTGCTTCAAGCCTTTTGATATGTGTACATCAAAACGGGTTTGATGCCACCCATAGGATTTGAGTGCAGAAATCTGACTTGAACCACTGAAGAAAGTGTTGAAATCCTTGAATCATGTACTTTAAATCATCTTAGAAATATTAAATCATCTTAGCAGTATAATATGAGGCTTACTGATAAAGATGAGCATATAAGTCATTATTTTATGGCAGATAATGTCGACCTTAATTCAGTTTTTCTATTGTAATGCCACGTATATTATAAAGTTGCCTATACTTCTTTTGTATATATAAACCTGATTCAGTATTTAGTGTTGGGCAATGATTAGTCATGATTAAATAACTTTTTAGTGTACAGAGCATACAGTATGTGTCTGAACTTTGTATAGTATTATGTATATATAAATACACGCACATGTAGTTTGTATATTAAATATGTTTATATATGATATAAATATATACATGTACATATTTTCAAAATATATAATGTATGTGTGTGTCTTTATATATACATGATTATATACAGTACACACATAAATTATATTCACTAAAACTTTTATTTTGGATGTGATTAATCACAATTAATCGTTGCCCAGCACTAGTATTTATTTGTTTTGTTTTTTTAAACTTCTACTTTTTCCTGGAACTTCTCTCAAAACCCGAGTTTAAAAACTCCCTGCCTTTAATAATGATTGCGTAAATAATTTCTTCAAATGATTGATTTTTAAGCACTTTTGAAAAGTGACCTATACTTAATGCTATTTTTCATTGTTGCCAAAAAAAACAACAACTTTTACCGTATAGTCTAAGTCATGTCCAGAACAAAAGCTCAGAGTTAATTACCCTTATTGAAAATGATTTAGCATCATAACAGAGCTGGGGAAAAAAATAAATAAAACTTTTAGTGTTCCGAGAAACGCTGCTCCCAGTGACAGGAAAAACAAAAAAAAGAGTGAGGGCAAAAAAAAAAAAAAAAGGAGATAGCAAAAAGGAAGAGTGATTATGTATCGCCTGTCTTAGACAGTCAGTGGAACCATTACTATTCATTAAAATAACCTTCACTTTCAGGCACTGCCTCCGGTGTAAACAATCAACGTACAGTGTGTCGGCGGAAAACGGGTTCTCTGAAAAACACCCCCCCACCCCGGCTTGTCAACACACACACAAATGCATACACACACACACACCTCCCTCATCTCTTGTCTTTGCAAAGTAATTTGTAGAGGAGAAGATGATTGTTCTCCATCACGGTGACCCTGGCAGGCTTTGACGGCATGCATGCACAGATGAAGATGAATGCAGTGGATTCCGTGGGCGGAGGGGGTGTTCTGCTTCTTTCGGGGCACATTGGTCCTAATGACGTGATTGATAGCTTGTCCCGGATCCGACGGGTCTCTCATTAATCAAGCCGCTGACTGGATCCAATCATTTGCTTCACCTGCACACTGATGGACAGGGAAGGATACAGGCACAGGTGCTGACACCCCGCTCACCGGCTGGGCTGCCCGGGGCCTCGCCGCTTTTCTCGGTGTCATTGAAGCTAAAGGCTTGCCTGACAGGCGACACTTTCCTTGTCACTTTGTGATTGAAAAATAAAAAAAGGAAGGAAGAAGGAATGGGGGGAACAATGACGGTGGGGGGTGTGTATCAGATGGGAAGTGTGGTGAGGGTGATGAGGCATGCTGGATAGAGAGGAAGGGCACGGGAATGAGTACGTTGAGGGGACCTTGAGGTTACGGCGAGCGACACTGTCTCTAACTGTTGATCTGTCCTTCCTCTCACTCTCTTTGCTACGTTTTTATTTATTTATTTTTGCCCAAAGGAACACTATGTAGCAAATCATTTGACTAAACTGTTTTGCTACAACTGGCAACATGCAGCAACATGTGCAAACACAACGATTTCTGCTTCAGCTCAATGCTGTCGAAAATTGGCAAGAGCTACTGTTATTTTGATATTTGATCACATCTCAAAAGACTCAAAGGTCACGAAAGCTACGGTAAATGTCTGGGTTGTGAATAAAAGCACCTTTGATTTGCTAAAGCCATCTGTGAAGAAATTACATATTCCTTCATTCATTCGTAATCTTGCATGCTTTTTGTTGCTAACAGTCAGCATAAAATATGAAGGTAGCTATATACAGTATTGTGTGAAATATTATTTGGAAGACATGGTATATTTATTCTGCCCACCACCAGAATATCTCTATTTTCAAATTAATTTTTATTATTATAATTTGTAATAGTAATAGTATTTTTACCAATTTAAAAAAACAAAAATTTGAGGTCAGTAAGATATTTAATGGTTTATAAAGATGTTTTTATGCTCATCAAGGATGCATTTATTAGATTAAAAATCCAGAAAGAAACAATATTGTAAAATGTAATATTTTGAAATATTATTTCAATTTAAAATAACTGTTTTCTGTGTGAATATATTATATATATATATAGTCTTCAGTGTCACTTTCAGACCATTCAGAAATCATTATAATATGCTGATTTATTACTAGAATTGTCAATGTTGGAAACAATGTTGTGCAGCCAAATATATTTTTTGGAACCTATGATTATTATTTTATTTTATTTTTTCTTCTTCTCAGGATTCTTTGATGAATAACAAGTAAAAAACAACATAATTTTTTACCAAATATAAAACATTTCTAAAATGTAAA
>JAUCMS010000095.1:15655436-15724915 GCA_032357445.1 Enteromius radiatus | reverse complement strand
AAACAATTAAATATCTTACTGACCCCAAATTTTTTTGAACGGTTGTGTATGTGTGTATATATATATATATATATATATATATATATATATAAAAATGAACTGGGAACTCACAGTTAGCATGTAAAACTGCCTTTAGAAGTATTTAAATTGAGTAATATAATAACTATTTTGCATTTATTTGATGTTAACCCCACTCTCTCTTTTATGTGTTCCTCCATTAGTGTGTTTGAGCGTGTGGAAAGCGGCCCGGCGCAGGATAGAGGTGGGCCCGCGGAACTGACTGAGCATAAAATAAGGCAGTTGCTGCTGGAGCTGTGCCATAGAGCAGGTGGCAGCCAGCACCTCCGGCAAATCCATCACAGCATCCAGCTCAATGAGGTAGCGAATTGCTGTTTTTCACCAAGCAATTAGGTGGCTGTTAGCCTGAGGCAGACAGTGTGACCTGAAGCTGAAGGGAACGCCTGTGCAGAGCTGCTGCACGGAGACACAACTGCATCCAGACGCTGCTGCGAGGCCTCTCGTAACAGCCTTGACCTGATTGAAAAAGCGACTGGGAAATAACAACATCTTAAACAACAGAAATAACGCAAATTAAAGGAAAAGGATCACAGATTAGTCAAAGTCTTTCTCCACACTTACACTACACTTTTTGTGCCCCTTGCTCTACTTAACAATAAGAACACATCTTGGGAAATTAGTACAACTCTCACTTAAGTCTAATCTTGAGGACAATTCTTTGTGTCATATCTATACATATCTTTGTCCTCTTGCAATGTCCTGTTTTCAAATCCTATTCCTAGATAGACTGATTAATTTCTACCATTGTCGGCCAATCACTTGGGGAATAGAGAGAAAAGAAATGGCCATTATGTCCAAAATTGGCTATGTAATAATTTTTTAAATGTACTAATTTGTCCAATGGTGTGTTTAAGAAGTCTGTAGAGACTCACTATTAATTTGACCACTTTAATGGTGTTTTAGTTTTGCTTAATGCAGTCTAATAATAAGACGTGTCCAGGTTCCTGTAAATTGTTTTGCACTGGAATGGATGTTTATGAGTCTTGTGTTTTTTGTGTGTAGGGTTTACTGAGGTCCATCTTAACGCCGCACGCAGAGACGCATCCACTTCCTGACACCCCTTTGGGAGCTGTCGTATTCTTCTCTGATTCAGCGAGCAGCCAAAACCAGTGTAAAACCCAGTTCAACCCCCTCACGGAGTGCAATTCTATCGGCCATAACAAGTTCGATCAGGTTAGTCCTTTGTTGTTTTCTCAGCCTTCAACTTGAAGTGCAACAACGACGAGCGCTCCAAAACACTTGTCGTTCACGTAACTTTTATTTAAAGCAGTTTCGTTAATGCCATGAACTACTTCTCTACTCTTTCACGCTCGAGCGAGTGTAACTTTCAGTCAAGGCCACCAGGCAAGGTGAATATAAGAGAAACACTGAGAGACTTTAAACTGCTTCTCTAGGATGAACTCGACAATTCTCCATAGGTCGCTCTGTCCCTAAGCTATATTTTAGTGTGAAGGGAAGACACAAAGCAAAACATTAAAAAAGGTTAACCAAAAGAGCAGAGAATTTGAAAACACTTGAAAGGTGAACTCTCATAGTGTGATGTGGCTTTGAACAAAGGGTGGGGGGGAAAAAGCATCCCTTGCGTGTTGAAGACGGTGTAGGTTGAAGGTTTAATTACAAGAGCCATGGTCCTCTTTTGGCTTTCTCTTAAAGGTAGGATAAATCTTTCTCTGCTCATGTCATGAGACTTTTTGCTACGCCTTTGAAGCCGGAAAGTCTGCAACCTTCTTTTTTTAAGGAGAACTTTCCTTTTCATTATCTTATTTGGCTCAGAGTTTTGCGTCGGTTAAAATGCAAGTTCTTTTCCCATCGTTAGGCGCTAGCTGCCGTGCTCTTAATCCCTTTTGTTTTCTCCTTATCGCTCGCGCTCGCATTGCTTTGCATAAAACACCTTATTAAGGGGATGATTAAAAAGCCTCCTCGCCTTCAGGTGGCTGCGCTGTTTGTCAAATCAAATGGAGGCAGAAAAAACGAATGCCGATCCATCAATCAGCCAGTCTGAGAATAGGAGGGGCTGGCACGCTTCTGTCCTTTTGTCAATAAAAAAAAAAAAAAACTCAGCTTCAAGTTAAGAGTGACATTCCTGCTATCAAAACAATCAGATTTCATTTGGCTCTCTAACAAAGGGATGGTCTACTTGTGGGTGAGGGAAACCTTGGGCGGCTCGCCACGAACAACGGCGAGAAGAATAACGACTCCTCTTGCAAAATTGATTTATCTTTTTATAAATGATGGTACATCCCTCCCCAAATGGATTTATAAATTAATTCCTGTCTTATTGGAATAAAAACCTTCTTGTGCAGACATGATAGATAGATCGCATTGGGGCGGCCTTGTTCGGGACCCCCTCCTCTTTGGTTAGTCCAGCGCAGCTGGAGCAGTAATTTACTGATCATATTAACTCTGATTAATAACGAACAATACTCGCTGCTCATTTATCAACAGGCTGCTATGGGTGAGAGGGAGTGGGATTGGGCCCAACTGCTGCCAGCCTATCAGAGCATGAGTCAGGTGACCTTCACGACGCTGCTCGCTAACAGGTAATGGCTGCAGCTCTCGTTCGCATACAGTCGCCCCCTCCTTTCGCTTACACACTGTTGAAGTGCTGCCTGTCATGTCCCACCATGTACCCCTGTAATGAATGTGAATATGTGGAGAGGATCCTGTGACCGTTTGAGTGTTCACGCTTACCTGTGTGTGTCAGCTTCTAAAGGCATTATGGTTTGGCTGTATTTTACCCGTGTTTGTGAATTTTTACATATAGATGCTGCTATGTTTTCTACTATATGTGAGTTCTCGGTTTCCTTCAAGATTTGAATTCCCAGCATGCAAGCATCCCTTCTTTCTCAAAGTTTGGTGAAGAAAGTGCTTTTCCACTGAGAGCTTTCTAAAGAAGCACAGAGAGAGAGAGAGAGCAAAAAAAAGAAGGAAAGTGTATCTGAGCTCACTGTGCGGAGAAAATGAAGTGTCTGCGTTTTTAGAACTGAGTGGAAATCACAATCTGACATGTGTCAAACTGTGTCAGAAAATAATTTTGAGGTTACTGAGGGATGTTGTGAGATTGAGCTTTAGTTTAAGTGCGATACAAGTATGCCGGTTTAAAAGAATATCTCAAACCAAAACCAGAGTTTGATCAATTTGCTCCAAATGATCCGTGAGTTCAGTGTTAGTTTGACAGCTTGACGAAAGAAAATCAGTTTCAATCACTGATTCTTTTGGAAATGCTGATTGAAACAAGATTTTAGTCAACAGATGAAATATCAATTGTGAATCAATAATTGTAGTTGGTTTCTTTTTCAGGAAAGAGTGGAAGAATGTATCTATATTTGTTTTTATGACATTTAGCTTCTTGCAGTATGCTATGGAAACACTAGTCAACAGTAGAAGTGGATCAAAACCTTTAATCAGAGTTCCTAAAATCCTAAAACAAAACCAAAATGCGTTGTTGTCTTTGGGACTTTGAATGTAGACTACTGTAAATAATACACTAAAAATAACTTTTTGGCTGAACAGGATTCAATCATAGGCAGTGGTTCTTAATTTTAGTGGAGTTTACTTAAATTTATTCTACATAAAATATTAGAGATAACATGTTTCCCTCATGTGAAACTACTGTCCTTACAAGTTCAGCCAAAGCGTTATAAGAACATACTAGCAAGTAAAATATTACTTTTCTTTACACATATATGATGTTGGCAGTTAGAATTAACATCTCTAGCATTTCCATTGAGGTTGCTTTTCTAAGTCCTAAACCCATACACATACTCCACACTCCAAAAACACCAACATACTGTAACAGAAAGTCTTTTAAAATGACAGCATAATAGAACAGAATACAACATTTTCTCTCCCCATATCCAGTCCTGCGCAAGGCAAGTGAAGTGTAAAACTTATTTGGAGATACTCGACTGAAGCATGTTCTTTCGAAATAAAAACACTAAGAGAAACCTGATACAACAGTTTTGAATCAAAATGAGTTGTTTAAATAAAGTAAACTTTTCTTTTTCAGTGAATGGTTATAAAGTTTTTTTTAAAAGTACAATTATTTCATCCAGGTCATAAAAAAGCTGCTACCAAATATTATCGTATGAATAAAAAAAAGGTAATTGGGTTGAACCAGAGAACTTTTGATAGGAATTTGTCTCATCTGGGAGTCACTGCCTACCCATGGTCTAGATTGGGTAGTTTCTACATGGGAGTGCAGCAGGTCAGTAGAACATGGACCTATTTCTGCGTACCTGGCAAATCACCTGCCCAGTCCAACTTGGAGAGCATCCAGATGTTAGTGTTTCCTTCACAGTGGGGAGGAACCTTTGAGTGCATCTTTCTATGTTCAGTATCTCAGTGATGGAGCACCTGCCCCCATGGCCGAGCAGAAGTTCAGAAGAGGGGTGAAGGACAGAAGGTGAAGCTAGAAGGTGCTTTGGAAACTTAGAGAGTTGTACAGACTTTGCTAGTGCAAATGTGGTCCATAGACCTTTGTTATTCATTAAGTTACATGTCATTTAATCTATATTTAGGTCCAGTTGACATAGGTAAGGGTTTGACTTTGAGTTGGTCTCGTAATTAGAATTTGCTTCATATAAAAACAAGAGAAATCTTTCATGTCCTTATTCAGATAGCTGTTTGTTTGTGCAAACGTTAATTAATGCAATAAAATGCGGATTATCTGTGAATGACCATGAATGAGTAAATTTAATGGAAAACCTGTTCAGACAGAGGTGAATTAAAAAAGGAAAAAAAAAAAAAGAGAACGAGGCAGAGAGAAAATAGTTGTAACTCAAGGTTTAATGTATGGGGAAAAAATCAGTAATAGGTCATGTACCGAATGTTAGACACTAGAGACGCTCTCTGGAGACTGAGGATATATGTAGGTCTTCTATATGCAGAAATCATGCGATCTGTTCAATAGGGTGAGGGCTCTGAGGTCTTAACATATTAATCTCTTCAACTTTTCTTTTTTCAGTAGTTGTTTTAATGGTGTGTGGTTATAGGTTATGAGGGGAATAGTTTGTCCAAAAAATACATTTCACCATTTACTCCTAAACTTATTAGAAAACCAAATTCTGTTCTTTTGAACTTTGTCAAATACTTCTGAAAAAAAATCTGTTTTCAACATTGATAATATTTCTTAAGCACAGAATCAGCATATTAGAATGATTTCTGAAGGATCGTTGGAATAAATCCCACTGAAAATTCAGCTAAATTGCAATCAATTGTGATCAAACCTATTTATTGTTTATTTCAATGTATTTGTGTATTGTTTTTAGTTTAATCTTCCTCTCTACTCTCTATTTAGAGTTTGAACTAAAATAAACAATAGATAAATAATTTTGACTGACATGCATAGTATAAATTGGCAGAATTGTCATTTTTGAATGAATATCCATTTAAACAGGATTTAAACATTCAAGTAAACATTATTTAAGCATATTTCTGTGGCTCTGTGAGGAGTACATTCATCTGGTTACATATGAATGAGACGTGCACCATAATGTGGTCTCAACTCCTTCTCCCTCTCAGAGTGTGTGAGAGAGAGGGAGAAGATTTACACAGGTGTGGGTGTCCTTTATTGTCACCTGTCATTTGGCTGTCTGTGCCAGCAGTGTCATAAATCATTCTCAAATGGAGCTTTTCAGCAGAAAGTCACTGATTAATGTTCCTGTTCTTCCTCAGACTAGCACCTGACACCCAGAGAGACAGCAACAGCAAACTTCTCGACATGACCCACACAAACTTTTTTTCCCAGAATTATGGTGCTTGGTGACAGAAAGGCTTTAAAATAACAGAGTTTCAACGATCTATGTTACCATTCACATTCAGATTTGCTTTCTTTGTTAAATAAACCTTACTTTACTAAATAGTATGCTGACGCTATATTCCATATATGGGATATACAGTATATGTGGGTTCCTACCTTATAACGTTCTGTAATGTGAGATAATGTTAAATCAGTGTATCTTTAATACACAGTAAAACTAGTTATGTAAAATGTTATTACAATTTAAAATAACTATTTTCTATTTAAGTGTATTTTTTAAAATGCAATTTATTCCTTTGGTGGAAGGGATTACAGTCTTTAATGTCACATGATTCTTCAAAAATCATTCTAATATGCTGATCTGGTGCTCAAGAAACAATAAAAATTAACTTATTATTATAAAACCATCTTTTTTTTTGAATGGTAGTGTACCTTTTCTTTCTGTGCCACAGCAAGAGTTTGAGTATGAAGTGAGAAGTGGTCATATTTCATAATATATTGTGCTTTAGTTTGACACAGTTCTAGTTCCGGCATTGTAAGACCTGCTGATGGATAGGTCTGTAAAAATCACCGGATGTGATTTTCAGAGTTGCAAAATACCACGGGACACACTTAACAAGCACCTCCTGAACAACTGTAATGCTCTTGGTTACGTGTAAAAGTATTTGCCCTGTCGCAAACAATGCTAAAACATGTCTTCTATGTTCTCTTCGGTGCTTTTGTGTGTTGCGTTGAAAGACATGGATTTTGACTGTGTAGTACATTGGCTAGGTCAACTTTTACAGCCTCTCGCTGTCATGCCTCTATCATCCGGAACAATAGTGAGTGGAGAAGTATCTGTTGAGAGAGATGGCAGTTGATGCGGGAAGTGGAGTGCTTTAAATTGCAGTGATAGGCACCGCCGTTCACATTGGGCAAATGCCATCTGTTCCCAGTGATGGCCATATGGTTAGCTTTCTTTCCCAGGGTATAAAATACAAACAAATGTGTCAGAATGCAAGGGCTTTTTCCACAGACGCGCAGCGACTCGGCTAGAGGCAGCATCGCAATGTGCGGGGAAGTAATTGCTATTGCCACCTTTGTGTTATGAGTTTGTTATTGTTGCTTTTTTTTGGTGAGGGAATCTGTCATGGCCAAGGAATAGAATATTTTCAGTGTGTTACTGGAAAGGAAACACTTTCTTTGTCAACCCAGTGACTTTTTTATAGGTGTTTATATATGTATAGTATATAGTTTATATATTATATAGTGTAAGTATTTAAGTTTCACAACCAAGTCCTCTCCATCATGTTCATTGACTGATTGACTGACTGTGGGAAATCGTCATTGTGTCTTTCCATCATTTTGCCTTTGTTTTGGTGGCTAGTGTTGGAAATTAGCAAACACAATGAGGTTTTGTTTAGCATGAGGCAGGCGTAGAGCTCCTGGTGTCTGATTTTGTACTTTGCATGTGTGTATGTGCATGTATGTGTGTGTGTGTCGGTGGGTGAATCACTGAAGCCTGGGAGAAGGCCGTGGCCCCACCTCACATGGCAGAGACGAGCTGAAAGGCTCATTAATCAAACTCCGAGTCACAGATGTGATGGCTTCCACACAAACTGCCAGCAGACTGTGAAAGTCACATCCAACAGAGTCAACTGTCAAGCAGCTAGGCCACCATTTCCACCCGGCCCGGCTCATTCCTCATTCCTTTCCTCTAAAATCCTTTTCCATCCATTTATTATTTCCTTCCTCCCTGTCTTGCACCTCTAGTAATGATCAGTTAGAGCCCCAGTTTACTGCTGAAGTTAATATTGAATGCCATTCGCAATCTGAATCTTTTTTTTTTTTCAGATGCCCTTCATGATTAAATTCATGCTTTAAGTGCTTTAGGTGTTTTTGTTTGTTATAGTTGGAAATAAACTTGCCAAGCTGATAGCTAATTAGCTAGAATGTAAACTACCAAATATTATTTGTTTTGATTCGGAGGAGGTAAATGCAGTTTTTGTTTTATTTTGTTTTGCTTTGCTTTTGTTTGGTTTAGTTGAAAATAAACTTGCCAAGCTAATAGATAATTAGTTCGAATGTAAACTAGCGGATTTTATTTGGTTTGATTTGGAGGAGGTAACTGTGTTTTTGTTTTGCTGAGCAGATTAGCTCCTATCTAAATTACAGTTTTCTTTTCTTTTCTACTTGCCAAAAATAGGTAATTATCTAGTCAGAGTCATTCTAAAATAAACAACTATTTATATTTAGATTTATATTATTGCAGCTTTGCAGGCTTCCGTTTGTTTGTTTTTTGTTTTGTTTTGTTTTGTTTTTTCTGGCCCATCAATATTCCTTCACAGCACCCTTGATTACGGCACACTCTTTAACTCAATTCAATTCATTCTCTTACTTCCAGTCCTCTCTCTCTCTCTTAGTGGAGTACTATTATCTCCCATAATCTATGATCCTAATCTACAGACGTCACAACCAGCTCAATCATAGCCAGTGCAGAGCTTTAATCAGACACCCACTGCCATCTCCACATTGTGATTGACAAAACCACCCTGCCAGCCTGAGAGGAGGAAAATAATAATAAAATAAATAAACTGTGTGGTCCCTGTGTGGAAGAGGGCCAGTGACAGGCTTCCACGCTGGGGGCCCGGTGTCACTGCACTGGCAGTCTCATCACACTGCCACCAGAACCAAGCCATTTGCATCCAGGCCAGGGACAGATAATTAGAAGGATTCCTGCCTGTCAGCATTAATCTGGGTAGCGGTGAGATGCTCTGACAAGGAAATGGAGATGGAGAGCTTTAGCTGGTGCGGATGGTGAAGGAGAGTGTGGTTCAGTAGAGGCAATCATAGCTCCTTACAAATAAGAGTGATAATATTAGTGGCCTATAATGGTAATTCATTTAGAGTGCACTGAATGCTGATTTGTAACGCCTGCATTTAATATAGCTGACTTGTCACAGTTTTATAAGATGAGTATTTCAAGCATAATTTTACTTGAATATGCTGTTACTTTTATTATCTTGCAATGTAAAAGTACTGTAGCATTAAGTTTAGCTTATATTCCACAACCAGTCCTTTGTCAGACTTTTGTCTATTCACAGGCACTTTTACATGCAAACTGTCAGGGTTTTTTTTGTGCGGAAGCAATCCGACCACATGGGAACTTTCATTGTTGATTTCTTCAAAAGTTTGAAATGTGTCATCTTTATATTTATTAAATGGTCTTATGTCGGTCTAAATTATTCTTATATATATTTATGGCTTTTCATATTGTTTTATACAATAATCTTTTTTTTTTTTTTTTGATTATTAGGACATATTATAGTTATCATTTATGCATTCCGACTTCACTATATTTGATTGTATATATTTGTCTTAATTTATCTAATTAGGTTGTCCCACAGGAATAATTCACCTAAAAAGTAAAATTACTCCAGATTGCTTTAAGAAGAAACTTATTCCATTATGAAAAATAGTTAAATTATGATCAACATTTAAAGGATAGTCCACCTAAAAACTTAACATTTTGTCATCATTTACATACTTGTGGCTTCAAACCTCTAATTAAATCTTTTGTTTTCATACAACAAAAGTCTACATTCTGCATTATTTTAAATTATTTAAAAACTTTTATGTTCCACAGAAGAAAGAAAAGCATACAGGTTTAGAATTATAATAATGACATCATTTTTATTTAGGGTGAACTCTTTAAATTGCTATTGGCTAAAAGTTGTATAAACTTTATCGGCTGCCGCTCTTGTCTGAGAGTGTGCGTTTCATTTTTACACCTGGCATTGTTCACTTGTTTCATTCTTCTGATGAGTGTAGTGTCTTGGCCTAGTGAATCGTACCTCTATACGATGTCTACTGTTCTGTCATAGGAGCCCTGATCAGACGTGACCTTCCCTCTCTGCTGACTTTACATGGCCTAAATGCCACTGTCTCAGAGTACATTTAGAGGAACTGAGGACTGTCATCCTGTCAATGAGATGGTGATCCTGGTGCTCCGCAGAGGTGCTACAGATCCCCCGGAGCCCTGAGCCCTGACTGATATAGGGGCCATGGTGCCACTCTGGCCCCTGGGCAGATGGTCAGCAAGCTCCCTGAAAGCCGAGGGCACCTGGGTCTTTCATTGGCATTCAGTGGCTACTTTCAAACTCTGAAGGACAGAAGGAAGGATGAAGGTTGCTTAGACATGGTTGATGAGGAGAAGGTCTGTCACCACATCTGCCCTTCTGCAACCTCTCTGGTTGAGTACCACACACTAATTAATAAGTGTGTGCACAGGTAACCCCAAAGCCAGACCTGGATCTGCAGAATTTTGCAGTTTCCTCACTGAATCTGGGGAGAAATTTGCCTTATTTTGCAGAATAGGTTTAACCCTCATGTTCTGTTTGTGGTATTGTGGACCACAAAACTATTTTTACAGCTTGAGGTTTGAAAAAAAAGGTTTGATACATGATCATTTTACTAAATCATATGACTGACTATATTTAAATTGCCTTAAGTCAATCACAAGAGAACATGAAGATAAATTATGTTTGCTAGGTAAGTGTAGTTGTGTCTGAGATACTACCATTCCTTTTTTCTTATTGTTTTATTAAGCAAAGTTGTTGTGAATTGATCTAATTGAACAAACCCCAAAACAGTATTACTTTGGACCAGTAGTATATATATAATGATGATGATGTAAAATGACTTGTAGTTGTTTAGGAATGCACAGAACAGATTTTCTGTCTTGTCTACATTTTTTGTGTGATATTGTGATGGTTAAATGTATGAAACAGGGTTAGAGTATTCTCCTCAGTGCTCTGCAGAGGGTTGTCTTGATGTGACAGGCTGCTATGTTAGCTCAAGTTGTTTTTGACAGAACACTAAGAAAAGAAGTAGAAGTCAAAAAAAGAAATGCACACTGAATTTCTCCTCAAAAGCTGCAGTTTCTGAAATAATCTTTCTTTCTTCTTTCTTTCTTTCTTTCTTTCTTTCTTTCTTTCTTTCTTTCTTTCTCTCTAGTCTGATAGCACTCTAACTTGCACTATTGATAACAAATAATTTTGTCAATGGACAATTGTGGACAGTTTACAATATTGCATCCTCTCAATCCCAATTTTACTATAGTACATTTCTCATATCTGTAATGAAATTGTGCATTCATATAGCAGCTCTCATTCTTCACATCTCTGCCAGTCCTAAGAAAAAGTGACATTTGTACATTTTTAAGTTTTGATGTTAAAACCAGCAGGACAATTGAATTCAGACTTTGAATCACCAATCGAACCACGTGTGAAAATAGTTCAACTAGATTTGAACTCTCTTTTGATCACGCCTTTGAATCAATGCCCAGATTGGCTGGGATTATTTCCTCCTCTGACAATATATGTCTTGTCTATTTGTATCTCTGCTTTGTCATGACTGCAATACTTGATTCATCCAGTTAAGCCAGGTTGACTAATCTTGACATCTCTAAATCAATGTCCAGATTGGCTGGGAGCAGATTTCTCAAATGTAGTTATTTCTCAGAGGCATCTTCACCCTTTATTCTATACTGTATGTCTCATCTACTGGCAACCATAGCAGTGTGACTGTTTGTTGCAATTTGTGTGATACCCAGTGACAATGTTATGAAAGGCCATTTAGAGATGAATGATGCTTCTTGTCACTCCCTCGATCTCTCCTTCTCTATCTCTCTCTGCCATCCTCTCATTCATCTCTTGTCTTTTTTGAACTTGGGCGCTCTCTGGAAGGCAAGCAGATCTAATCAGAGTGTGGGCTGCCTGGATTGGGGGCATCTGTGTAGCCTCTACGTTGGCTCTGGGCTGACCTGATGCTTTCTCAGGCAATCCGTCATTCAACGCTGCTCATCCAGACCGGCTCGGGCCCTCCTCACAACCACACACACAATCCAGAGCTCAATGTCAGGCCATGGACTACTTGACGGAGTGTACGGTTTGAAGACTTCCTTTCTTTCCTGGAAACCCTACCACCTGCAGGCTTCATGCCTGTGGGCTGCTTGCCCTCTTCTGGTTTGAGAGAGGTCAGAATACACGTTGTTTCTGACCAACTCTGCCAGTTTCCTCAGGTTACCGACCCCAGCAGTGAGCATCACATCAGAAAAACAGTAAGAGGGCATGAGCAAAGGCAACTTCTGGTCGGCAGTGTCTTAGGCCGTTTCAATGCTTGGTTTGATTGCTTGGGCCAAACACGAGTTCAGTGTTATCATTCTTCCCCTGCCCTGGTGTCTTTTGCATCGTCATGATGCATGCTATAAGTCACAAACCAGCTTCATTAACAGAAGACTCTTGACTCGGGCTTCATTCAGTGACTCTTGTCTCTATGGTTTTATTACTAGAAATACACTGATGTAAAAATTCTGGCTAATACCAAGCCAATAATTATGCAAGTAATTATGTTAAGGCTGTAATTGATTACGGATTAATGGCAGATCTTTTTTTTATTAAATTGATTTAAAAAAATGAAATGCTAAAACGGTGTCATATCATGTCATTACACAAGACAATTGAGTCTGTCTAGGTTTAAACAATAAGAGATATTTTGTGGGGAAAAGAGGCAATGAGAAACAAATTATAGGCCTATACGATAGCAGCCAAATATTACATCATTGTTCACTTCCACAAGTCAACTAGGTGCAGAAGCATTCGTGCCAATTAAGATCCATTCCTATTGACAAGTTTAAGAGGTAATTATTCTTGAGTATTTGTCTATAACCAGGTCTAAAGAGAATACAAGATGCTTATATTTCTGAATTAGTTGTTCACGATGAGGTGTATTTTTTATCTAAGCTTAATGCATAACAGAAGTGAAATATCCTATCGTTTGCACTGCAGTTGACAAACTAACACTCCCTTCTTAGTTTACAAAAGCAGTCATACTCAGGGGACGGACACGTCACCGCAGAAGACGAGACGGCACGTTTGTTTAAAGCAGACGCCCAATAAAATGGACCAGCTTAGCAGCAAGCAAACGTCGGTTCAGTTTTAGCCTTTCATTGGCGTTGGATATCAGTGACAGCCCCGATCAAAGAACAGCGTCACAAATGAAGCTGTCAAAATGGCTGGCAGCTGAGTCAGGCAGCAAAAAGGGGGAGAAACAGAAAGAGAGATTTTCATTTGCTTTCAAATGCATCATGGCCGCAATGGGGGCTTCATAAACAGACAAAAAAGATGGCTAAAACATGTTAGTGCGGCGCGACATGATGAATTATAAATGTGTGCGTAGGATTATAAAAACAATGAGCAAAGGCAGCGGAATCCCTCAACCTCGGGCAGATAGACTAATTAACACTTTCGACATGAATGTATGATCTCATTATAGCTTTAGTACTTACGTAACGCGCCATTGCAGCATTGTTGCGAGTGTGGAGGAAGCTTAACAGCATTTAGAAAGTCTATTGTTTAGAGTTAAGGTTTAGTTACGTAAACATTTACGGAACTCGAAAAGTCGTGCCAGGATGCGTTGTGTCGTGTGTTTCGAGCTTTAGCTATGGGTTGTTCCTCAGCTAATTTTCTGATAATGGCCAATTATCTGCTCTTTTTTCACTAATTAGGAGATAAATATCATCAATCATTGTCTATTAATGTTGATGAGCTGCTTGCATGAAATGAACGTTTATATGCCTAATGAGTGTGCCCTTTTCCTCTATTCGTATCATTCGAAACACTCGTTTGCCGAAACAAAGTACGCATGGTTAGGCGCTTCTGTTGTGCAGTAATTCGCGTACTTGACGGTCGTGACATGTCTCTGTGACGAAGTCTCACAGAAGCGTTCTACGGACACAGAACGAGAGCGAATTAAGTCATCTCCTTTAATGCGTTCACAGAAGAAAACGAAGAAAGAAAAGCTTGGAGTGAGGCCTATACGTTCCCTGCTGCTATCCTCCTCCAGGCAGCACCTCCTCCTCCTCTGTTTCTCCCTCTCTCTGTCTGTCTAGGTCTCTCCGTCGCTGTCTGTCTGTGAATGTGTGGGAACTACAAGGCGCGCTCCTTTTTAGCCCCTCGCGGAATGAATCGGCTTGGATTTCTAAGGCTGTAGAAGTGTCCCATTGTTATGATGTCACCGCAGCTCAAGAAGGATGACCTCTGGACCCTATGGATTCATGGCTGTTTCGTCGCCCCCATTTCTGACAAGTATAGCTGCCTTTGTCCTCCCACTAGGGGGTATCCAAGCCGTTCGGAATGGATTTCGAAGGGCTCGCGGCTTAAGACATGCAACTTTGTGTGTCGCCGTTGTCTCTCGATTTTTTGCGGTACCTCTTGACTCGGGCTTCATTTTCCTCTTTCTCTCCATCTTCCTTCCTTTCACTCTGTCAGTCTTCCTGGCTTTTTTCCCTCTCTCTCTCTCCGTCCGTCTGATTTTCCGTCTACCCCCTTGCCGTCCTTTTCATTTCGCTATTGCTAAGGAAATAGTGAATACCGCCAGATGTCGCAAATACATCATCATAAGGTGGAGGACTGGTGAAAATAAATCAAGACACGTATGCGGTGGGGGATGTGAGACTGGTGCTTCTCTTAGAGTGTGATTGTGTGTGTGTTTGGGTAACAGAGAGAGAGAGACAGAAAGCCAGGGAGAGAGGGCAGTAGAGGTCATTGGATTGTCCCTCAGATGTTTGATATTTTATGTATGGGAAAAAGCAAGAGCGGTTATGACAGAAGATGCAATTCGCCACATCAGCAGACCAAAAAGATAAAAAAAAAAACGTGCAACATCGAAAAAAGGTCCAGAAGCTTTTAAGCCATCCAAATCCACCTGACCAAAACGACTCGCAAAGACAATGCTAACATCTCCGCAAACAATCAAAGAAGCGCAAGTCACGTCTCCTTCCTACTAACATGCGTTCCTACTGGAATGACTAAGTGAAATGGGCTGTGAGAAAGGCTTTGTTTGCAGTTGAAGGAGAGCGAGGCAGACGCGCTCTCAGATCCACGCTGAGTCGAGCGAGAGAAGGAGATTCCCCAGGGTGGCGCTATCCCAACAACGCTTATCCTGCGGGGGGAAAAGTTTACAGCCAGCCCTGCCGTTTGTAGTGCCACTACAGAGGCTGTGACAGTCTGCATAAAACGGGCCGGATCTGAGCAGATGCCTCCAACCGAAAAAAAAAACAAAAAACACCTACAGAAGCGCGATTGAACAAACGCAATCGAGACATCAGAGCGAAGCCCTCTAAATACCTTATTTATGCAGCCGCTTTTGTATCCGTGACAACAAGAAAACAAAACGACACATCAGCATAATGCCTCCTCTTATCATATGGAGGCTTGTCTTGTTTTTTACACCTCCTTTTTACCTTCCCACATCACAAATGTGGTCTTTTTTCACTCTTCGGTTCCTCTGAGTTCCTCAAAGATGGATAGCCCTGATCAGGCTTTGATATACTAAAATGACACCCCTCGTCTTCCATCAGCCCTGCGGCTGACCATCTCCTGCTCACCCCACCAGATACTAGACAACATTTTCTCTCGAGTGCTCTCACAGCCGGCAGGTAAAAGGAAGAGGGCTAATTCCAGGCTCTCTTTTGAACTCCTCGTAGTGCCTTCTCTATTTTTGTCCATCAGAGAAAATTGTTGAGTGCTTCAAATAGATCTCAGAACAAAGTGTAAACGTATATGTCATATATATTGTGAGCATCACTGCATTATTTCAGCCACGAGTTCGTGACATTGGCTGATAAACAATTAAATTAGTTGCAACGGATTTGGTGGTGAGCCTTTGTTTCAGCCGAGCTTGCTAGTGTCTGCAAGACCCAGAAGAGACGCCATACTGACGAGCCCTTTTCTCTTTGTTTAGGGGGTGGAGTCCACTCAGCTGTCAATCACACAGACAGAAGAGAATAGCTGTGACATCGTCGAAACTAGATCCGTATGCAAATCTGCTCTTGGATATCTATTTCTACATTCTCAGTACAGTGGAGAACGAATTGGCAAACAAGTAACCGAATATCCCTTCAAAATGATTGCGTCCAAGTCTGACCTGCGCAGATTTGCCGAAAGGTCTTTTTGTAAAGGCTTATGAGGCTCAAACATGGTCATTGTCTGTGAATGGCTTTTATTGGGGCTCAGTGTCCTCCCAATTCTCCCTCTGTCTTAACAAAGACACATAAATGAGACAACACATACAAAGAGTGAGGAATCAAATCCTTGGCTGTTTATCGTGACTATAAATAGGCGTGAAGCTTTGAACAGTCAATTGTGATGCTCCTGTAAAACCTACAGATGGAAAGAAATCGTGAATACAGAGTTGTTTATTAGTTATCTGTGCTTATTTTTTCACCTAGATTTGTTGTGGCCGCTTCGAGGTAGAAAGTACGGAGTGTGCGAAAAATGCTGTAATTATAGTTTACATTTAAAATGCGGTTATATAAAGGTTATTTTCTTCCTGCCCCTCAAAAAGAACCTTAAGGTACAAAACACGGTGAGTACTCGACAAGAGCGGTGTAAATTATTTTTCATTGCATTACCATGTGTGTCTGATTTCTTTAAATGTAATTTTTATATCAGGGAAAAAAAAAATCCCATTAGAGATGTAACCGTATTACGTCCTATGGGAGTATGTGACATTTGATATGAAATTATGAAATCTATAATACAGAGTCCTCTGTGTGTTCCTTCTAATGTTCTATGGAATGCACAGGTTTTTCCCCCCGTTATTATCTTATAATAATGCACTTGCATTATTGAGTGTGTGTATTGATTTTAGAACTAAAACCATTTATTCTAGGGGTAAATGTTATTATTTTAATATCAGGGCTTTGCTAATTTGATTCTTTTTATATATTTCATACAGAACGCTAGAGGGGCTTTTCTTTCCTCTCGTTTTAAAGTTCACTTCAGTGTAGCCAGAAACAACTTTGTCCAAAAGAATCAAGCCTCTCATCCATCCAAAACGTGGCTGTGGTTTTATCCGACCTCATCAGTTGGTCCCATCTTTAGCTGGCTAACTTCTAATCTTTTAACGATTTTGATAGTTATACAAAACTTACATATGCTAAATTCCATTTCACTTCCCAGGTATCTATCTCTCTTAACAGGACCTTCTCTTGACCCAGTGAGGCTCCTGTAGACTGTCAGTCCAGCTGCTCACGGGCCCTAATTATTTGCTATTTTGTGTGTATGTGTGTAAGTGTGTGTCTCCTTTCCTCATCCCAAAGGCACAACAGGTCTCTAGATGCCCCTCAGTCTCAGGCAGGCAGAAGCCTCATCCAGGTGCCAGCGATGAAACTTTAATACCTTATTTAAATATGGAGTGAATTAGTTTTTGAGAGGCAGGGAGTCGGGCAGCTGTGGAGGGTGTGCTGGTCAGGCAGGCGCTCTGGGAGGCCAGAGGTTCCCGCTCAGTGCCATGAGGGAGAATAGCAATAGGTTGATGCATGGGTAAAAATACCAAGAGTCAATCCAATATCCCAGAATTCAACTGCTAACAATGTAGCTTTAATGAGATTAGGATTGCAGGTGAGACAAGAGGTGCGTCACCAGTCAGAACTAACGATAGAGTTTTTTAAAGGATCTACAGTGGAGCGGTTGCAATAAATATTATTTTTGGTATATAAACCACAATAAATAAATAAATTAAACTAAATAATAATTACATTTTCAGCTAAATGTACAAATCTAGTTTAAAATGCACTGATCATATACCTTAAATGTATATTGTGACATTCACTTGCTCGTTATGGTAAAGCATCAGATTAGCTCTTCAAATCAGATCAAATATCGTAGGATGGAAATGAGGCAGATGTTTGTATTAAGATCAGAAATAGTTCAGCAGTTATCCGGTTTATATAATGACCAATCTTTTGACTTCAGCTTATGAGCGTGTGTAAATAGAAGCTTCTCCCCATCTGACTCATGCAGATTTACAGATTATCCTTGGACTAAGAGCAGATCTCTTCAGTACCCTTTCATTTGAACTTGAAGTTAAAAGGGCCTCATTAAATGTTTGATCCATATATTTTGCATATCTTGTCAGCATTAATTACTTTGTATTAAAGTTCACCTTTAAAGAGGCCCAATGAAGGACATTAAAGGTTCAAGAAAAAGATTTTCATGCAGGATGGTACAGATAATTTTCTGACCACTTTTTACAATGAGATGCCAAACGTCTTTTCATGCTTGTGGTGTAAGTCATGTTGACTTTTGTAATTGTGGTTTAAAGCTGCTGTAAGGTATGTTTTTTTTGTTTTTTTTTCTCGAATGCAGCACATAAAGCGACTTTACTACCTGACAGAGATCACAGATATAGGTGTCTAGAGAAATATCACTTGTCTTTGTGACAGCCCTAGTCACTGTATTGTAAGCAATCTAACCACAGTCGTCGTATTTGAACCAATCACAAAGTGCCTCTCTGCCAGCCTTTTTGTGCGTTTATGTTTTTAAGGGTAGGTTTTGGCAAGAGCCCTCGTGGCTGAAGAGATTGCAGGCCGGTATAGATCATAACAGTGTAACAGAAGATAGCCAGCTAATATTGTGCGCTGCAGCTTGAATTGTTTGCGTGAGATTGCATGTTTTGATGTACTGCAGTGAAGGTCCTGTAAGGGCTCTTAGGTTAATTCATACGGTTTTCTGTACGATGAAAGATTTGTATATATTTATATGAGACAATGAGAGAACAAGAATGAGTAAGGTCGTGAAAATATGCAGAAATACATTTCAAGAGTATCCCCAGCCTGTTTCCATGGCAACTGGGCTATATGTCTCTGTGAACTAAGAGGTCAGGACTCTGCTGGTTAGCATAGGACAGTTATGCCCTGCTGGAAGATGGTGTAACTACATCATTCAGGGAGCAAATAATGATTTCCATTGAAAAAACACTGTTTACACTTATGATATTGCTATACATTAATCCCATGTATTTCATTTACAAGTAGTCTTTTAGAGTACCTTGTTCTTTTGTTGATTGTTATCCCTATGATGAATTAATTAGAAAATTATTTGTTTCTTTGTAGAAAACAGCACATAACACCATTGATTGATGGTGCTTTTGTTCCTCAAATGTTCATTTTGGTAGCTGTGTCTCTACTGTTTTTTTCTTCTACCTTGTGTTTTTTTTGTTGTATTTATTTATGTTCAGAGAATTCTTTCTTAAATTCTGATTTAGCTCAAGGTTATTTCAATTCGTTGACTCATTGGAGCCGATATTGCTCACACTTGATGTGGAGTAAATGTAAAGATTTGGAGTAACACACACACAATCTCAAAATCTGGGCATCAAAAGGTTTAGATTTTCTTTTGCTCATCAAGGCCGCATTTATTTGATCAAAAATGCAGAGAAATACTAACATTGTAGAATAATATTGAAAATTTAAATAATGGTTTTCTGTTGTATTATACTTTCAAATATAATGTATTTCTATGATCAAAGCTGAATTTTCAGCTGTCATTATTACAGTCTTCAATGTCACATGATCCTTCAGAAATCATGAAAATGAAAAAAATGCTGACCACAAACGTCTATAGAGAATGTGTATATTGTTACAAAATATTTCTATTTTAAATCAATTCTGTTCTTTCTTAACTTTTTAATTCATCAAAGAATACTGAAAATGTGTCACAGACTCCAATAAAATGTGAAACAGCAAAAGTTTATAATAAAACAGCATATTAAAATGATGTCTTCTTAAATTGCACATCTTTAGTCATCTTCAAGTAGTGTTTCAAAATTTTTTATCAGCTTAATGAGCATAAGAAGTGTCTTTAAAAAAGAAAATAAATAATAAATAAATAAAATATGCAAAATATTACTGATACCAAACTTTTTAAATTTACTGTAAATACACCAACAAACCAAAAAGTCAAAATGCCAACCACCTGTCCCAAACTTTCCTATATCCTATAGCATTTATGCGTGTTTAAATATGAAGTGGTAATTGAAACTGAATAAAAATGCTGTTTTTGTGTACAGACCTCCATTTCTACACCCATGAAGATCTCATCAGAAGAGCAAAACTGTTCACTAAATAACCCTTATTTTCTGTCTACACACTTGAAGAGTGCAGCTGAAGAACAGTCTTACACAGACACACTCCTCAGACCCTTTTTATGACTCACATCTATCAGTTTTGTAGATTACTCAGCGTAAAAGCACCACGCAAGATGGCCTGCAGCCTTGTTATTTTACGTGTGTGTTTGAGTGTTTTACGTAATGTGTTGCTCTCAGACGCTGACAGTACGATGCAGTTATGTGTAAGGATTTCGGTTCTTTTGTCTTTGAGTTATGTGTGTGTGTGTGTGTGTGTTTACCCATTCACACGCTTTTTCCCAGCACCTTATTACCATCTGCCCATGCTGTGAGGCTGAGTTAGGGCTGCCCTGATAGCTGCCTGATGGACCCCTCTGTTGTAGCACAGTGCCAGTAATGTGCTGTCAGGCAGTGCTGACAGGTGCAATGAGAGAACAATAAACGTGAGGGCAGCGGTAATGCAGAGGTCTGGCCGGTCTGGATGAAAACTGATGGCTTCTGGATTGGCTGCAATGGTTCTCCCACTCCCTGGTCTCTGAGCGCCGGCCCCCACTGAGAGTAAATTAACGTGGGATACTAGTAAACGCCCTCAAAGGGGGTACAGCGATAAAGGAGATAAATAGAGAATGGAATGAAAGGTGTTTGTGTGAATTTCAGGGGTTATTGTGTGTTTCCTGTAAGTGAAATCCACCTCCTGTGCAGTGTACCTGGCTGTGACATGATAGTATGTATATGTTTTTCTCTATAAGGCTGAATGATTTACAGGGTGATGAAAGATCTTCTGAACAGATCTGCACAATTGAATCAGCTGGAAATATCGGCTGTGGCCAACATGCTGACTCTAGCTCTGAGCCAAAACTTAACAAGCTGCCTACCTAGACAGAATTTTATGGCAGCTTCCTGAGATACCTTAGTTTGGTCCTGTTTTAAGGGAACGTTTTGTCTATAATGTCGTTGTGCCAATCCCACAATGCATCAAAACATGCTCATTGAATCAAAGTTGGTGGACTAAGCAAAAGATTACTAGAATGTTACCCAAAAATGAAAATTCTGTCAAGTCATTATGTTGTTCCAAACCCGTAAGACCTTTGTTCATCTTCAGAACACAAAGGAAGATATTTTTGATGAAATCTGAGAGGTTTTTGACTGTTCATAGACAGCAACACACCTATTCATTGCCTAGAAAGGTAGTAAGGACATTAAAACCATGTGACATCAGTGGTCTAACCTTAATTTTATGAAACAATGAAAATATTTTTTATGCTCAAAGAGAACAAAAATAATGAATTTATTCAACTTAATTCAATTTACGTCAGTTTACAACATAGATCTATTCCTTTATAAACGGCTGTTTCACTTAATGTTTATTTGTTACATATTTTTATGTTAATAAATATCTCTGATTGTTATAGATTACACTGAAAAATATGATGTATTAACAATTTTAATTTCACTTTTCAAAGAAATGGCAAGAAACACTTTGCATTAAACTAGAAACTTTCAAGTTGGAAGTGAAAAAAGCATTTTGTTGTAAAACATAGTCCAGTTATCCTTGTTTTATTAACATAAAAAAACAGTGTATTAGCAATATGTTAACTCTAAACTAAACTAGAGTTTGTCTCCCTTATCTTAGCAATACTTTGTGAGGTATTATTGGCACAGTAGGATGTTTACCTGTGTAAACAGTAGATGGCGAGGCAGCTTGCTAAGTTTTGGAACACAGCTATTGAGAATGCAATAATGAGAGAAAATTAGTTTATTAAATGTCAAATCATTGCTTCTAATTATCTGCTACTTTTGAAGTATCTTTGCTTATAATCATGCACAGACAGATTGGTATCTATAACTGTACACACTTGAGTTAATGCTAAAAGCTTTTTACATGCTCACATCACTCATATGAATATTCAGGTGACCCAGGTCTTAGCTCTGGGAGAACCGAGACAGACTGTTCTCTCTAAGGTCCTGGCAGCTCTCGATTTGTCTCCCCCACAGTTAGTGTGTGTTCTGGGCTGAGTTAGCGACTGCTAAATTAAAAGCCCTCTTGCTCAGGAAACAGAGCAGCAGGAATTAGACCCGACCTCAGACTGTGAGCAGGTGTCTCGGGCAGTGGGAAAGAGTGTGTGTGTGTGTGTGTGTCATTGAGACAGTCACCTGAATCTATCTATCTATCTCTGATATTATGCTCCGCCAGTTTTTGAATCCGTTCCTCTTTTTGCACCAGTAGCCTGGTGGTCTTGATTTCTTTATTCTTTTATTTTATATTCAGACAGAAATTCAGTTGTTTTAGATGTCTTAACTTTACAGCAACACAAAAGGCAAACGACATCCCTAAGACCTCTCCAAACTCTCACTTTGAAGATCGTGAAAGGAGGATTAAGTTTTGGTTGTTGTAGAAATGGGTGAAAGGATGGAAACAAAGAACGTTTGTGACAGGACCCACCAGGGTCTATTATTCATACTCTGCCTACTCGCCCCTGTCTGAAATACTTTCTTTAATAGCCTTTTAATCCAATGATGAACTCTCGCTCACCTTGCGTCCTGTCTGCAAAACATGCACACTTGCACCCTAATCTCTTCATTTATATTGGTCTGCTAAGAATGACACCCTATTATATAGCAAATATATCAAACGTGTTCTTTCAAATCATCTTCATGGTCTGTACCGTGTGTGCCATACTCAAATTGTAATTATTACAAATATAGTTATAATTATGTAATGCATTGTAAAATCTAAACATCATAACAAATAATCAAACACTATTTTTGGAAACAATAGTTGGACGGAGAATCAAATGTTACTGTGCAGGAATTCAATTATGACCCTGAACCACAAAACCAGGGTCACACGGGTATATTTGTAGCAATAGCCAACAATACATTGTTTGGGTCAAAATTATTGATTTTTCTTTTATGCCAAAATCAATAGTATATTAAGCAAATATCATATTGAATAAGATATTTTGTAAATTTCCTACCATAAATATATATTAAAAAATTGTTTTGGATTATTAATATACAATGCTAAGGATTTCATTTGGACAACTTTTTTTTGTCCAATTTATTTGTTTGTTTTTTGCACCCTCATATTCCAGATTTAAATATTGGCCAAACATTTTCCTAATAAACCATATATCATTAGAAAGCTTATTTAGCAAAAAATGACCCTTATGATTGGTTTTATTGACCAGGGTCACAGTTGAGCCTCCTTCAAATGAAAAGACATTGGGAATTACAAAATTAATCATTGCATTATGTAATGAATGCATTTACAAATAGCGTTTCACACCCCTAACACTAATATATTTTTGTGTTGGTACAACTGAATGTATAATACAGGTGCCAGGCTTTCTCCTAGCCAAGTGGAAAATGTCCACTTTTGAAATATGACAAGAAGTGTCTGCTAAACATTTCAACTCACCCTAGACCTGAGGATATTCGTTTTAGTGAAAGGAGATGGAGAAAAAGATAATTAATATAGCCTACTGCCAATACATCATAGTGGAGTTGAGCCCATGATGGTTGTCATCTTCACTCACTCTCCTCCAGCCATGAGCACAGGTTTAACGCTCTGGAACAGGTCATCAGTCCTCTGTGCTCCCCTCTGTCCCAACACTATTTATCTCAAAGAGAAGGAGAGCAAGCCAACCAGGAAAAATAATTACAAATGAAGAGTGACACTGTGGTGAATGGAACATATGTCAGCCGAGGCGCTAGCGCTTGTGTTTAGTGTTAGCTTTACATCAGAGAGCTGGGGAAAATCCTTTGGTCCTGAACGGGCCTGTTTAAGAGCATCCTGAAGCCAAGAGCGGAGTTGGCGCTCAAACTCACTGTCATCCCAACTGAGAAAACGATGCGAATGAAAAGACAATTTTATATCAAAATCAGTGATTTTCTGTGATTCAGCTTTTACATTTAGTGAAAATAATATTGGTTCTAGCAACGAAGAGGAAACAAATAGTTTGATGAAAAACGGAAAGGTGGAAGCCAAAAAGAAAATACCCATGTGTCGGTGATATGATTGGTTTTGACACTTTCTGTGTAAAAACATCAAAGTGAGTGTTTGCTGAGATTGTAGGACAGGAACCTGCTGTGTCACCAGCCCCAATGGCTCATGCCTGTCAATTCAAGTTGAGCTAAAATGAAATAAATCTTCTTTTTATAAAATACAATAAAGCTCAATTTTTATACAATGTTTACAAAAAAGTATTACTTTTATATTATTTTATCTTCTATTTAAAATCGCCTGTTATTGCCATTGCGTCTATTTAATCTAAATAGAGAAAAAACAGTAATTTAGGGAAATATAATTGCAATTTACAGTTTTTATGTATCTTAAAATGTAATTTCAAAGCCAAATAGTCAGCAGCCATTACTCCAGTATAACATGATACTTCAACATTCATTTGAATATGCTGATTTGGTGCTGTGATGATATATCATTTGATCAATTTTGGAAACAGTTAGGGTTAGCTTTTTATTCTTTCCACATTGACAATGGACTCAACCGATGAGATGACATTGAGGCAGGAAGGGAGATTGTTCGGGAAACCTTTTTGAAAAGGGTCATATTTTCTTTATAATGTGGTTGTTGTGACATGCATTGCGTAGAAATGATACACTCCAGCTTTAATGTTCAGCTATTTATACAGTCTTAAGAGCTCCACCTGCAATGAAACTCAGGAAGGAAGAGGTCTGCATTTATGAGGCAGCAGGAATCCTCTCTCCCGCCTGAGAGCTACAGTGAGCAGCGTTTAACAACCATTATGCCAAACTGCAGAAATTACAAACACATACGTACATGTGCTCTCAAATCAATCTCACAAACACACCCAGATTTACATGCGATCCGTGTCCTGTTTGACACGCAGTCATACGCCCACAGTTGTCCGCGCAGAGACAATCTAACATTCACATGAGAGGGAAGCCTCGTTTACATAATGATGATCTTGTTTCTCGACTGAAGTGAATGCTTGACTAGCCAGTAGACATGCACCGAGAGTGGTTTTGTCTCTATCCCTCACGCTCACTTTTTCTCTTTCTCTGCCTCCCTCGCTCTATTTTTCCGCAGCGTGTGTGCAGCTAGTTATTTTAACGCTCTCCAGCCGTGCCCTCAGCTCTTCATGGCCTTGTGAGGGGCTTCAAAAGAGACATCACTGCTGCCTGTGCCAGCCCTCCTTCCTCTCCCCCCACCTCCTCTTCATTCTCTCTCCTCTCTCGCCTCAGCCCGTGAACCCGTTTGACTCTTCCTCTCTCTCTCTCTCTCTCTCTCTCCCGCTCACTCTCTCTCTCTCTTTCAGGCATGGTGTGATTCATCAGGGAAGCCATGCTTTTAATCAGCCCATTAAAAATGGATGGCAAGCAGAGGGCTGGTGTAAGAGATCTCATTTGGAGCAGTGTGAGATGGTGTGTGTGTGTGTGTGTGCGTGCGCGCATGTGTCCGTGCATGTGCTGAAAGGATGGTAAGGATGAGTGCCTTGCAGGCTCTGTCTCTCTTTGCCAGTGTGTGTCTGTGTGTGTATGTGAGGTTTGATGCTAATCTCTTCTGGCTGCTGAACCAACAGTTCAAGTTCTCATTTTTTGGGCTGATCAGGTCAATAGAACAAACAAAATCATTTAATTGTCTTAACATCATCTTAAAATATATTATGTCTTGTATTTTTCGTATTTTCAATGTTAGAAACTTGAATACTTTCCTCAATCTCAGTTTAAAGTGAGGAGGATGCTAAGCAAGTCAAATGTAGACTTGTAGCACGGTGTTGTTTGCAAAACATTGCTCTGTTTGGGTGAGCATCCGACCAGCAAAATGGTTTGGGGCCGGGCTATCTCTTTATCTGGCCAATTAAAGACAGGGAGAAGATTTGGGAAACCTGTTTTCAACAGGTATTTTAATCATGTGAAACCAATTCCCATTTATTTGAATGGGGGAAATCTCAAAATGCACGCATGACAAACTAATATCAAGAACAAAATAAGACTGGAAATGCCCCACAATTATAATGAAACAGAATTAAAAAGTGTCTGTTTAAGGTTGGTAAAGCCAATGAGCATGTGCGAACCCAAGCATGTCTCTCAGGCAACTAATTGTTTTTATGGGAAGTGAAGCTTCTAAGGCATTTTTTCCCTATTTATTAGTGCTAATAGCACAGAAACTGTATTCTTTAGTTTTATAGACCAGTTTTGCTTATCACATGTTCTTGGTCTCTTTGTGAATGTTTCATGTTCATGTAAAGAAAAAAGTTTGTCTTTCTAGCCTCATCAAAATGTAATAAACTCATATTGGTGTGATTCCATTCTGGTCCGATGATCCGATCATTTTCCAATGGATAATATCAAATCTTGAATTTCTTTCAGAAACACTCCACTTTTTGAAAGTAAATTTGATTTCAAATGAGGTTTCATTTTCACGTTGACAATAAGAGTTTCAAGCATTTTGGTGTATTGGATGCAAGCCTCTAGAAGAAAGCTTAGGAAACTGCATGATATATTGGTGAAAGTGACAGCAGTGCGAATGTATCACTGTTTTTGGGATGAATGGCACATTGGTACTCCTAGCTTAGCTTCGACTGGATATGTGCCCAGCCTCTGGGAACCCATCATAGCCTGGCAAATGTGTGACACGCTGGCACAGATGCCCATCCATGTGCCCGCATCATACTGCAATTGGGCTCCCAGTTGAGATGTGATCTAAGCAATGATGCTCTAACTATTGTGTGGGTGTGTGTACATGAGCGTGGAAAAGTAGAATAATACCGCGACACGGAAAGTGAGAACTGTGTCGACTTTACTGAGAATTGGTGCATCTCTCCAACAGAGAAATAATATCAACTCCCCACATGCCATTCCCGAACTCTCTACACACAGATTTTGTCTGTGTCACTCTGCTGAGAGGGCACTTTCTCATAGCTCATTAGGAACAGTGGGGCCGCTCTCTTTCTCTCTCTCTCACTCTGCTCTTGTGAAAGTCCTTTTCTTACTCTCCCACAGCTTTATACTGTCACACACACACACACACACACACACAGGTTGGCAGCCAGCCTTGTTCTACAGATTGATTGGCCCACCTGTTCACCTTTCTCATCTTTACAGTCCCAGTGTCTATTTTAACTCTGTCCCAGAACCGGAGGTACATGATGAAAAAATGTACACAGTGGAACCTGCTTAACCTTTTTAAAGCAGAAATGAATGGAGAATTCTGTTCTCTTTTTTTAACCTGAATTAACTCTTAGATTTTGCACTCGGGTGCATGTTTTGGATTCAAAATGGGACAGATTTGGCTTTTACACCAAAAAAATATTTTCCTTTGTCATTTAACGTTCTTTTCTGTCATTTGCATGTATGACTTTCGAAGCAGAAAATTTGATGTTTAGTAGAATGTTAAAGCTTTTTTTAATTTTAATTATTTATTTATGCTGTGCTTGACAACCTCTAGTCATAATGTGAATGCATTATATGCAAAATCGCAACTTGAACATTCTGCTAGATCTTTTATTTGGATCTATTTTCTATCTGAGAAAGGTCATACAGGTTTAGAAGGACATGAGGGTGAATGAAGATGATAGAATTTTAATTTTCCCTTTAATGTGTTGTTTGATGAATGAATTTGAGGAGGTTCTGACAGAGATTAGCACTGATAGGAGACATGCTGGTGGGACATATTATGTATGACCTGTAGAAGCTTCATGCTTGTGTGTGTTGAATTGAGTAGGACTGTAACAAGGTCATGAAATATATAGTAGATGGATGTAGGCTGTGTGTACAGGTGTACAGTAAAGACCACCAAACCTTGGTGGCTATTGTCACATTGTTCATAGTCTCTGCTTCAAGTTGCCCCTGTGGCATAACTCTCTCTCTCTCTCACACACACACACACACACACACACACACGCATATACACATATGTCAGTGACAGGAATTGGACTGATATACTTCAGTTTTGTTTTGTTTTTTTTCTGCTGAAGTATAAAATCAGAAATTAAAAGACATAAAGACATAGTAAATATACTATCCATGGTAACTATTCTCTATTTTTTATTAATTAGATATGGCAATTAATTAAATTAACTGCAAATAATGAAATATATCAATATGTTAAAATCCAAAATAAAGATAATTAATGACAGATTAATTAATGTAAATACTGAAGGGCCATCCAAAAATGCAGCTTTAGAAGTATATTGTTTGTTTTATGTCTTTTTCACTGAATAAGCCTGCAGCCCACTGCTATTTTTATTCTTTTCATTTATTTTAATAAGTAATCGCAGTAAATTAACATTATATTGACAGCCCTAATACATACTTACACCATGCAGTAGGTTAAGTGTGTTAGGGAATGTATTCATAAGATTGTGTGTTAGTAAACACTGATGTTTATGTGCTCTGACAGCTTGTAAAATATAATGATGTTATATAACAATGACACATGTATTGAGAAGTCTCTCTTGGACAAGTCGCTCACTGCCGTATTCTGAACGAGTCCTCTGAATGAAAGTTTGTCCACAAGGTCCGGGAGGTGAACGAGTATCCCGTCCTCCCATCCCACCATATGTCTTCCCCTCTGGCTTACTCCTGAACTTTCCAGTGTGTACATCATGAAATTTACCGCAAGCCCCTTCACCCTCCAACATCTCACTCTAGCCCTGCCTGTCAAAGCTCTGCTCAAGGGGGAAAGAGAGAAACAGATAGATAGACAGATAGAGAAATAAATAAAATAAATAAATATAGAAATGAATAAATAAGTAAGAGCTGAGAGGCGCCCAGAAATCTGAATTCTCCCAGCAGGTAATCCTATAAAATGCCAAGGTGAGGCGATTCTCAGCTTCACCCCTCATTATTGTATCTTTACCTTGCCGCACTGCTCCTGATGTAAAAATTATGGAGAGAGAAAGAGAGAGAGAGAGAGAGAGAGAGAGAGAGAGAGAGAGAGAGAGAGACTGTACCGATGCACACAGTGTCTCTACACTACATTGGCTTGTGTTTTCTCTCTCTCTCTCTCTCTCTGCTTCCCCGTGTCCCCTCCCCTCTCAGTTCTTTTTAATCTTTTATTCATGGACTAGCAGGTGATGAAAAATTTATGCCTCGAGTCTGGCATTGAAATAAATGCAAAATGAAAACAGAGGCAGTTTATACTGACAGTCTGAATATCTCTATCTAGAACAAGGTTGCAGCGAGCAAATCAAGGAGAGAGAGCGAGTGAGAGAGAGAGGGGGGGGGGGGGGGGTGAGGGAGGTGGGGCAATGAGACCTTCATGATGTAAATATCACTATGGTCTTTTATACTAGCCTTAGATTAGTGTTTGTTCTGTTGTTACTGTTTTTAATACTGTATTCACACACATGTATGCAGCATATATGCATTTCCACCACTGCCTAGATGTACATTTTTGGCATTTCCTCCCATTACAAGACACTGACAGCAGTTGAACTGTCAGAGGTCACCATGTTGCTGTGCTGTTAGTCATTAGAAAGTGATTATACTGAACTTTTTTAGGTGGATAACTGAACTGTAGTTGATAAATGGCACATTGTAGTATATTTATGCTGCATTATGCCCCATAAGTGTGTATGCATCATACAATATGTTGACAAAGCACTCATTGGTGTTCATTCAACCTGCTTAAGAAAGTGTATTAGAACAGTCAGCCTACCTGCTAATTAATGGTTTTAGAAACACTAAGGCTTGATTCCATGGAAAATGTATGAACTGATATACTTGATGTAAACTTCACCATTTAAACGTTTGTTGTTCAGAAAGGATTCAAGAAATGTATCAAAAGTGACAGTAAAGATGTGTATAATATTACAAATGATTTCTATTTTAAATAAATATTGATCTTTTAAACTTTTTTTTCTTCAAAGAGCCTTGAAAAATTCACAATTACCACAAAAATATTTTAAACTATGATATGTTTCTTGAGCAACATTTTTAAAGGATCATGTGACACTGAACAGTTATGCCTGCAAAACATTCAGCTTTGCCATCACAGAAATAAATTACATTTTAAAATAGAAAACAGTTCCCCTTCGGTCAAGTCACTCCGACGTTACATATGGGAACTCGCATGAGAGACCAATCGCCTTTGAGCTGCACCTCATCACTACGTGAGTATAAGAGGGAGCTGATGTAGTGCACCTGCAGGCTTTTGTTTCAGAGCCTCGCCGCTGTTGAGCTGGACTTGCTATTGCAGACTATTGAAGGCTAAGCCTATACCAGCTTTTTGCATTCCAGGGAGCATAGACCTACTGTGTGCACAGAAATGCCGCGAGAGGTCCTCCCTGGGGAATCCGGGAGAAAAAAAGAGCAATTTCTCACGGTTTGAAAGGTATTCTCCAGAATGTCAATCCGACCGTGCGCTTCTGGGTGTGGAAGTTTCGTCACCTCTTCGGACGGGCACGAGCGCTGCCTCACGTGGACAGGTGTATGAGCATGTCATGGTCAACACGGATGCCTTCTCAACGGGTTGGGGTGCTGTATGCAACGAGCAAACAGCTTTGGGTCCCTGGACAGGCACCCAACTGTTGTGGCATATCAACTGCCTGGAGTTGTTGGCTGTGCTTCTCACCCTGCATCGCTTCTGACCGATGCTACACCACAAGCATGCGCTGGTCCATACGGACAACACCGCGAGCATAATGTACATCAACCGCCAGGGTGGTCTGTGCTCCCTTCGAATGTCACAACTTGCCCACCATCTGCTCCTGTGGAGTCAATCATGGCTGAAATCGCTGTGCGCTGTTCCAGGGGAACTCAACTGTGTAACCAACCAGCTCTCATGGCAGTCCACCCACCCCCTGAGAATGGCGTCTCCACCCCCAGGTAGTTCAGCTGATTTGGAGCCACTTCTGCGAGGCCAAGATAGATCTCTTTGCCTCCCCCGAGTCCTCCCACTGCCGGATTTATTACTCCCTCACCGAGGCATCCCTCAGCAAGGACGCGCTGGCACACAGCTGGCCTCCGGGGCCCAAGAATGCCTTTTCCCCCAGAGAACCTCCTTGCACAGACTCTGTGCAAGATCAGGGAGGACGAGGAGCAGGATCTGCTGGTCACGCCATATTGGCCCTACCGGACCTGGTTTGCTGACCCAGTGCTTCTCGCGGCAGCCCCTCCCTGAAAAATCCCTGTGAGGAAGGACCTCCTTTCTCAGGGGATGGGCACAATTTGGCACCTCTCCGGCCTTTCACCGGCCATGATTGATACTCAGTCTAGAGCTCCATCCATGAGGCAGGCCTACACACTGAGGTGGAGTTTGTTCATCGACTGGTGTTCTTGTTGCAGAGAGGAGCGCAGGCTGTCCCCTTCGACTCTGAAAGTGTAAGTTGTTGCCATTGTAGCTTATCACGATGCAGTGGAGGGTACATTCCTGGGGAAGCACCAACTGATTGTGAGGTTCCTGAGAGGTGCAAGACGAGTTAACCATCTTGGGACCTCGCTGTCGCCCTCCATGGTCTGCAGCAGGCCCCATTCGAGCCACTCGCGCAGTCAAGCTAAAATATCTGTCGCTCAAGACAGCACTCCTGACCGCGCTGGCCTCCATCAAGAGAGTAGGGGACCTACAAGCCTTCTCTGTCGACGAAGTGTGCCTACAGATCGGTCCGACTGATTCTCACATCATCCGAGCTTCAGACGCTCCCAGCAGCTCTTCATCTGCTTTGGAGGACAGGAGAAAGGGAATGCTGTCTCCAAACAGAGGTTGGCCCTTATCTATACCAGGGAGAACCATGCCCCTTAGGTGTCAGAGCCCACTTCACACAGAGTGTTGCCTCATCCTATGCGTTGGCTCAAGGCGCCTCTCTAGCAGATATCTGTAGGGCTGCAGTCTGGGCGACACCCAATACCTTCGCTAGGTTCTGTGTAGAGGCTGTGTCTTCCCATGTCTTCAGTTAGACATCAGGTAGGCGGGAGGCTGGCTGGTGTCTGCTTGCTGCGCCATTCCCATGGGATCCATATGCTATCTCTCATAATACTCCCTCCGGCGAACCTGAGTCCTCCTGCCCCACAGTCAGAACTAGAAGTTAAGTAGCTGTCCTGTCCTGACTGTGTTCCTACGGGCTCTCCTTCGCCCAGTAAGTTGTGGCTACAAATCTCAATATTTCATGGTCAGCCAGAGGGCAGTGTTTCCCTTCATATATCCATAACTTTATTGGTATGTTGAGTTATTCAAAGTTCCACGTGTAGAAAGTGCAAATGTAGAGGCATGTGCTCCGCCCCCCAAATCCTGCTTCAACAACTGGCAACCCTGCGGGGCCCACTAAATTTGGCCCTCTGGGCATTGGGAAGGTTACGTGCATACTCCTCTGCTGACATGTCCGTCTGTCGGCATGGGGGAAGACAATTTACATTGTAAAACATGCTAGCAAGCGATTATTCTCTTAAAGCATTCTTCATTCCTAGTGTTATATGGTCAGAAGCAAGAGATATCAGGTAGGAACATCTGACTTTGAACGTAACAGCATAACTGCCCAAGGCAACAAGTGTCATCCTGTCTCTGGTGGTGCCACACAGAGTGAACCACATCCCCAGGGCCTTCAATACGCATTGGAATTTGGGTCTGTTGCTGGTGTTTTGAATGTTGATTGGCTGAAGTGAGAGACTGACGGGGAAGAGGAGAAATGTATAAGGAATTTGCATGAATGAATGGGACAGTGTTTCTTGCTGAGTCACGGTGTGCAGTGGTTGTAGCTACATTTATCTAGTCTAATAAATCTACATTCTCCACATACATTTGCATCATATTTCTGTCTTAGCAAAAACAATGCTAAAGATGTAAAGCGTAAGAGTCAGTTTGACAGGTTTCTTTTAAAATCACCAGCTGCGTCTGCTCCACTGTTGTGTACTTGTGTTGCACTGCCAATAAATTTGAATCAGAATTTTTGTCTTGTAGTAAAAACGTAAGCAAGTAATTTTAAGCAAAATTACAAATAGTTTTCAGAGGATCTAAAATGAAGTTAGCATTTAGATCATGTTCACAACAAAACAAAACATCTGCCACTGGAGAAAGACACTAAATATATATGTATATTTATTGCTTCTCAAGTAAATGTTTCTTGCCTTAAAGATGTTTTCACTGAGAGAAAAAATTGCAGTGTGTTTGATTTAAATTATTATTCACAGCTAGGCATTTAAATGAAACTTCTTGATGGGTTATGTTAATGTAGCAGCATTAAGTACATGTACAGTATGTTAAAGATCACATCGTTTGGAACACATCATGTTCTCATTATTGTATATAAAAAAGCCAAACATTCAACACTGGTGTGAACAAATGTAAATGTGTAAAAATCAGTTACTGAAAAATACATATTAATTAACCACTAGTCTGAATACTGGAATGAATGAGAAATGCTTGATGCTCACAGACCTTTCATGATCTCTGTGGATCAAATCTTGAGTATTTTGTAATATCTCTCTCTGTGTCTGCAGCTCCATCAGCTGCAGCGAATATTGGCTCAGTTGCTATGCTGATGAATATTACTGGGTATAAAAACAGAAGCATCATAACTTGTTTTACTTTGATATTTAGTCCAGTTCACAGGCGGAGATAAAAGTATAAATATCTCAGCTTCATGTAGCTGAAGTGACAGCTGGTAATAAGTGGCAGTTTATATATATACTTGACTGTATGCGTGTCTTTGTTTCTGTGTGTGTGTGTGTGTGTGTGTGTGTGTGTGTATGTGTGAGTGTGAATGTGAACTCCTTATAATTCAGTATAAATGAAATCAGCTTTTGAAAGATATACTTTTAATTGGTGTGCAGTACACAGAACTCTTTCTTTTTTCCTGAACAAAACTAGATTTTCCTATGGTGCGCAGTGTTGTTTTAGTATTATTTCTATACTGTTATATTATTTTATATCAATTTAATTCTTTTATTTATTGAATTTATATATTTCCATTCTGGTTTTAGATTATTTTATTAGTGTGTTTTTGTCATTTTGTATGTATTTAACATACATTAAAGTTTATTTCAGTTTTAGTCATTTTTTTCTTAGTTTTTCACATTTTTAAGTGTAAGTTTTTATAAATATTTGCTTTATTTTATTTAAACTATTCCAGTTGATTAAAACTATTTTTAGTAGGCTACTGCTGTAGTAGTTTTACTAACAACACTGGTTCTGAGTTGTTTAACAGTTGTTATGTGGTTGCTTTGGTGTTGTGGGTGATTGCTAGGTGTCTGCTTAGTGGCCCTTGTCAAAAGAGTTCATATCCCAGTCTATAGCTACGTTCACACAGTCAGTTTTTGGGATTGACAACCCCGTTCATTTACAGGTGTGAGCCTCAAAATGTCTCATTCACAGACGAGCATTACAGTAGCATCTTAAATACAGTTAAAGGAATAGTTAATCAAAAACTGAAAATTCTGTCATCATTTACTCATCCAAACCTGTATGAATTTCTTTATTCTGTTGAGCACAGTTTGTCAGCAGTTTGTAACGAGGCTGTTTTGTTTTTCCCCATACTATGGAAGTCAGTGGTGACCAAAACAGCCAGGTTACTACTCAAGGGTGAGTAAATGATGACAGAATTAAATTTTTTGGGTGAACTATTCCTTTAAGGATTCAAATACAGAACTCCACATTCGGCTGCTGTGTGAACTTGGACAGTAGTTTAGATTCTAGATTCAGCTCGCTTTTTGGCCATTTTATTGGCTACTAGTCTAGTTAAGCATCATCTTCATTGCTTATAAAAGTACTAGCACACCTCTCCTCAAAAAGCCACACCATCAGTGGAAATACTCATGTCTGTAGCACAAACTGGTATAGGACTAGTTACATTTTTAATACAATTTAATACATAGTATTAGAGGTTAATAAGCACAATAACTAGCAAGCATTCTCTCTCTGTCGTTCCTCCGTCTTCATCTCTGCCCCCTCTTTCTGCCACCCTGGGGTCTACAAACCCCCCGCCACCCCAAGTGACGCCACATCCTCCCCCACAGCGGTGCAATCATATCACCCGACAATTAACCGACGATGTGTAATTGGCTGGTGTGTATGAGGGTCAGCAGCTGGTGAGGCGTAGCGTTGTGGCACCGACTCGCCTCGCTCACTTCCTGCCACAATGAATAAAATGAAACCACTGCTTTACATTTTCATTATGCCACAGCCCCCTGCTTTCAATTGCAAATGGAGCCCAGAAACCGACTGCAACCCCCTCACATTTCAACGCACTGTCTTCACCCCCCTTTGAGGGTAGCACCCCAAAAATACACACGTACAGTGTCACACTTTGACAGTGGTAAGAACACCTTCGTGGAAGGATACATGTGTGTGTTTGTGTGTGTCTATTATATATAGATATATATATATATATATATATATATGTAGATAACTTTATTATGCATTTGGTCAGATTCAGGGTACAATTTTGTCCCCAGTAACTAACCCATAAAGCTTATATTCTGCTTTACTTGCTTTATTCATTGATAAATGTAATTCCATACCATAATAACTTTCAAAAGGAGAGAAAAAGAGCAAAAATATCAGTATGAAAAAGTACTTCAGGGCTATAGAGATTTCTCTGCTGATTTACAATCAGGTCAGATACAGAGACAGCACATATGCCATCATCATAACGTAACTCCCCCCCCTCTCCTAACGGATAAAGGAATATGAGGTGCCAAACTTAGAGGTCTTAATCAGCTCCACCTGCAAGAGAAAACACTGCAAAAATTCAATTTTATCTGGTTCAATTGCCCTCGCTGTCTCATTCATTCTCTCTTGCGCTTTCTATATTGGTAAGTTTAAAAGAAAACAGGACTGCCTGAATGTAAGGACACACTTCTCTGAGTCATTTTCCTACTACAGTTTGTCACTGTCACATGAGATGTGCAGTAGAAAATATTGAAGAAATTAGTATAGTCTGTTATAAAAAAGGTAACTGGTGTAAACATTACATAATACTTTGCTATTTTGTTAATTTATTTCTTTATTTATATATTGCATTTTAACTTTTTTCATGTATTCTTTGGTTTCATTTCTTGCACATGAAGAAAACAGAAGGCAACCATTCTAAACACACACACACACACACATATATATAGGCTTTATGCAAAAAATATAATCAAGGGTGTAATGAAACTGGCTTCAAGTTTATTTGTATGCAACTGGATTGAGTTATAAATGCATTTGTTATGGGAATTACCGCTTGGAAACATTTGGGTGTGTTCATATGAGCAGTAGTCTGTGTGTGTGTGTGCGTGTGTGTGTGTGCGTGTGTGCGCGTGTGCGCGTGTGGCCAGACCTCCCTGTCCACACACACACACACACACTATCCAACACTCTTGTTCCATCCTGCAGCAGTGCAGCCCGCATTACTGCGCTGGCTCAGTCAGTCTCTCCACACCACGCATGTTGTCTTCCCCTAATCACCACAACTAATAGCATCACCCATCTGCAGCTGCTCTGCCTCAGATTCTCTGTGCGTTTGCATGTGAGAGTAGCCAGGGATACACTGCCTGGGATTTCCTGCAACAAATCCATATATTAGCCCTTCATTGGAAAGGCAGCAGCAATAATATTAGTCATGGCATTTTAGCCATCATCAGGAGCTCAGGGCGCACATGGAGAGCCAGGTTCACAGTGTAAAAGCTCCTGGGAGTGCAGCTGAAGACCAGTGTGCTGGTCAGGGGTGAGAAGATGGGCTGGATATGCATAATATCAGCTCATGGTACTCTGTGAATTTCATGGTGATTTCCCTGGGTATGTGCAGGCGCTGGATGAGACATCATTTATGCTCCAGAGTTCCCTGAGCGGTGCTGTGATCAAAGATCAGCTCTTTGGAGGGTTGTGGCTTCACCTCAAGTTCAACAGCTGGTCTTGGATCAGCCTGTTCCCTGATCTGCCGCGGACATCTAATCAACGGCTTCAGGCTCAGCCTGTATGTGAGCACAGAGGGATTTATTTACACCAATATACTGGGGGGGAGACATCGTTCATGGTTTAAATGACTTCAGGATCAAGGATTAGATGTAGAACTTGTTTTAGAGGGTCGGCTCAGAGAAGTCTTTCCTGCCTGCCTCAAATTTCTTGCCACTTTGATGCCCACCCACAGCTGTACAGTACCCAGCTCCAAGAGTCCCCTTAAAAGATGGCCTCGGGAAATAACCTCCACCAGATGTGACTTTAACAACCAAGCACTAACCATGCAGAAGCGTGACAACGTCCATTTATATGACTTTTCCTTGTTTAATTATGCGCCACGTCCAGTAAAGGTCTTAAAAAGGAAGTCTTTCGCTACATGGTGATTATGCTAACATTAAGGAACGCGTTTAAGTCACACAGGACATTTCCTCATCTGTTTTTTTACTGGCCACTGCTTAGTTTAAGAGCCACTTTTACTGACAACTCATATTTTCACTTCCAAACTACTTAGCCTCATGAATAGGGGGTCCGTTACTTGTCTGTCATTGGAAATGTTCTCTAATGGCTGTGCTCTGATTGAATACAGATTCAAATAAAAACAAGTAATTAGCCAATCAGGCTAATTGAATACAGGGCATGATGCTAGCATTGCTCAAACTAGCTTAGCATTTCTCATTGTTTCAGGCCATATTCTTCAGTCCGGGCACATAGGAAAGCAGCATTTCTAAATTATATTACGCTGATTCTTGCATCTTAATGCAGCTGGTGAGCTACAGTACCAAGCAAGTTTATTGCATCAGAAAAAAACATACATATGGAGATGATTATGTGATGCAAACATACAATACATTAGTTTACAAATCATGCAATGGCAGAAGTGTTTATTATAAAATCATTCATTTCAAATGGAAACTGTGGTGGAGTGTATGTTTTGGTGAAAAAAAAATTGTGAGGCGCTTTTTCCAGTTATCTTATTTTATTGTTGTTGTTTTCAGAAAAGGTACGAGGGACCATGCTGTTCTGTGAATTTAGTCACAGCTAATGACTTGTTTGAGTAGAGCACTCAGGTGCCTACAATCCCTTTAGCCATGACTATATTCACTATATGGTTACAATATAATTCATTAAGGACACCAATTGACATTTAATTGAACTTTTTAGGGATGCTCACGTGACCTTTAGCTACAGTAGATGAGATGACATGTAAACCCAATAAGTGCTAAAGCTAATAGTAATCCTCAATGGTTGATGTGCAGTGACATAGGTGTTTTACATCAAAATTGTTATATTTTGTAATGTAGCACTGCTAGAATCAAATAGAATCTAGGACCGCTTTATAAACCTATATATATATATATATATATATATATATATATATTTGCCTTCACCAGAGTTCATCAGTTTCGTGTGCATACACACATGAACAGGTCACACAGTACACCTAAATAACGATCACACATGTATCAAACTTATACAGTAATACCAACTCAACATCTGATTTAATTCTTACTTCAGTGTTCATAACATGAAATTTATATTCTAATGAAATTTGCTTTCCTCAACCTTTTTTTTTTCTTTTCAAAACAACTGTCAGATGTATACCTTTGGGGAAAGAGAGGCGTGTCATTGCAGTCATGACAACAAGATGGCAGTGTAAACTAAGTCAAATCCCCTGGAGAATTTAGCTGGGGAGAAGACACATACAGTAAGTGAGGTGTGTAAAAGAGTGGGGGAGGACTAGAGTGAGCTTTAAAAATGATGTGTCTGCTTTACTGTCAATCTGATGGCACACTGATGAAGGACAGTAGAAAGTGAGAATGGGGGGGTGTGTTTCCCAAAGCATCGTTGATTAACTATGGTCACAGATTCCATTGAACTCTGTTGGTAACAACGGAAATTGTGACCATTTGGAGTGACAGTAGTGCTGTCCCAGTGTTGTGAGCATGTGTATATACTCAAGTTAGCGACTAGTAAATGAATATTTTGTGGGGGGGTGTACCTGCATGAGCTTGTGTAAGTGTGTGTGTGTGTTTGCATGTGTGCACCACAGCTATTAGAATCCATTTGAGAAGGGGGTGAAATTATCACCTCTTTGCTGTTCAAAATTAGCGTTCCAGTAAATTTTTTGTATTGCCAAGCATTATTACACAACAGCAGCATTTAGCACTGATTACCACAATTACGTGCTACTATAAAGGCAACCGTTTACATCACCTCTTACACAGTAAGAAAAAACAGAAGCAGCATATTCTGTTTCTCATTACCATCATTCATAGGCATTTCTAATAATGCTCTTTGCATTTCTTTGAAAATGACATCTGAACGTATTAAAATCATTTGCAGTACCAACTGTAATTTAAAGCACTGCTACATTCATGTATTGGTTATATTTCAAGGTGTATTAATATTTCTACACCACTGTAGCCTCAGCCTGATAGTGTCAAATAGTACACATAGTGTCTGTTTCCAAACAGGTTTCCAGAACACTCGTTCCATTTCCTGCCCCAAATTGGCACTGTTGGCATCTATATCTGTAATTACAAATGTAGTTTTATTATTATATTAAATGCATATTTTTGTTTAAATGCATATATTTAAAGGTGCCAATTTGGGGCAGGAATATTTGTTTTCAGTCAATTATTACTATTATTACAATTTCAAGTATCAATTTTCTATTTTAATGTACACACACTGCATTAAAATAGAAATGAGTGATTCTATATTGTAACAAGTTTAACCTTTTTACCATATTTAAAAAAAAAAAAAACATACAAATACATTTTTCCAATTGCGCTATTCCACTTTTGTAGCTCTAAATAGATGGTTTACCCTTTGTTAACTCATATGAACAGGCCATAAATGGATATCAGCACTAAGTAGTCATGTCATGACCTCATCCTCATACCTTCTTTCCTCTCCCCCTCCATTCCTCCATCCTAAAGGCCCTTATCAGCCACTAGAGCCTTTATTAATTGAAATGATGCTTTTATCCCCAGTCCTCCCTCCCCTGCTGGTTGTGTATGTCAAAGCGCCACAAATTATCCCAATGTATAGCCCAGAGAACCGTGGCTAATGAGGGTCTGTCAGAGAGGGAAATGCACTAGAATTATCATGGCATCTGTAATTGAAGGAGGAGAAGAGAATTTGGGCCTAGACTAAGGTCCTGTTTACACTAGTGTGTTTTCTTTTTAAAAAACTACGGTGATGCTTCAAACACTGAGACTTTTGAAAATGCTGCAGACCCAGTATTCGTTTGAAAACTCTAGGATTGCATTTCAGTGTAAACGGACAAAAGCAAAGACTTTTGAAAACAATGGCGTTGCTGCCCACAGTCACACTGCGTATCCTTGACGACAATAACATCATGCTCACTGTTATACCCATAGATGTGTATAGGTAGATTTCTAATTCGTATTTGACTCAACATGAAGTTTAGTAGAAAAGTTGAATTTTTGAAGACTGTGTCCATGCATTTAGAATGAATATGGACTATAGCTTTCAACCTTAAAAAAGCATGTGATAGCACCAATACATCAAACAAGTATTTCATATGATGTTTCTAAAGACATCTGATTAAATATGATTCGACATTGCTACTTCTTATAAACACTCATGAATGCTCCAAGGAGAGCTCCATGTAATGATTTTCAGTGAATGATGAAGCTCAAAAGCCAAACCACAATCCTTCTTTCAAATATTCTCTTTCAGTAGAAAATAAAAAGTCATATGGTTTGAAACAATTCGAGAGTGAGTTCATGATAAGCATTTTCACTTTTGGATGAACTCTGCTGACAATCATGATCTCCACATTCTGAACACAGAGTTAATGGATGCACATTGATGCTTATGGAACGCCAGCTCCCCTAATTCATTTTGGTAAACACTGTCCGCACAAATGACGACTCACTTTGGGCCAGTGGGATCATTTCAACAACACTGACAACTCGGGCAGTCTAATTAATCAGACAGCTTCCAGAGCTAGATTATCCTCTCTGAGAGACGACGGGTTTGTGTTGAGACAGGGCCATGGTGGCGGTCCTACTGTATGACAAGCTGAATAAATGGCCTTTGTCATCCTATCAGAGATGCCGTTAAGCTCTCCTCTTGATTATCTGTCCCCGACTCCCAACTCCCTAATTAGTACCTGGCACGAGCCCTGATGTTTAAGCTCGATTAAGGCAATGCTCGTGTCTCAACAAAAGGTGCACTTTTCCAGGGCTGGTCGCTATCGGCGTAGTGTGTAATGTTAGAAGTCAAAATGGTTGGACTCATTTACCAGCATGGGGCTAAGTGCATTCTTGGCTCGGGAAGAGGTGGAGTTGTGTATGTGCGACTCCAGCCAAGGAGTCCATTTGTAATGGCCGAATGTTACTGCCCTGTGTCTTAGTGTGAGTGTCTGGCAATTCTACACCTCTGCCGTTGTGTGCTTTTATTTACATCCATGCTTCTCTCTTTTGCTCTCTTGCTAGCTTTTTTTAATTTGTCAGTTCAAATGGCAGACAATAAAAAAAATATGCTAATTGAAACTGAGGGACCACATGGCCCTTGAAATTGATTTATTTAGAAAATTAAGCTGCTTGGTTATTGTTCTGGCTTAAAAGAAAGGAAATCATATTCACACTCTCTGTAGATCATTTGCTTTTAAATGAATATTAAATGTTGTGGAAATTAATAAAATATTTAATAGTCATGGTCATTTCTGTAGTCAATTTATATATACACAATCGAAATATAAATGTATAAATGTTTTTCTTAAAACACAACTATAAAACGTGTGTGTGTGTGTGTTTTACCCAAGGGGAAAAAAGAAATAAAAAAGTAAGCAGGTACTCTAGCACTAGATTTTTTGGTCTATTGACCAGTTCTCACTAGTTGCTTATAAGCAAGTCTATTATTAACATATTGGCGGTTTATTAGTACTTATAAAGCACATATTGTGCACAACCATATTCTAAATCCCTAATCCTACCCTATAACTTACCTTATAACTCCCTTACTAACTATTAATAAGCCTTAAATTAGGAGTTTATTGAGAGAACATTTGTAGTTATAGTTTGCTATTAATGAGAATTGGACCTTAAAATAAAGTGTGACAGACTACTTATGTATTCCATTTACTTTAGTTATTTAGAAAATTAAGTGTTATATGTATTAATACATTCTGCACACCATTTCAAAATTGTACATCAAAAGGTATTTTACTTATTTACGCGAAGTACACCTGCCACCAGTGCCCCCTAAAAAAGGAAAAATCTAGTGAATGAATTAATGAATGAAAGAATGAATGAATGCAGTAAGTGTAAGGGTGAGCTGAGTAATTATTCCATCTTTCTTATGCTTTTCATTCTCTCTGTCTTATGACTAATGCCTGGTCCTGTTGTTTGTTTGAATTGCAACCTACGGCAAATAAGACCTTCACATTGGCTTCGCCACTCTGTCACAAAACCAAACATGCCGCTTTCCTGATGCCTCTCTCTCCTGCTGTATCTCTCTCACAGACACACACACACACACACAGACTCCGTAAGAATGTAACAATGTGTAGGGGGGCTGCCAGAATAACAAATCGTCTCTGCAGCTCATGCATGCTAATGTTATGTTGTAAGCAGTTTTGTTGACAAGTGCTAATACTTCTTTCATACTATCATCAAAAGCGGCAAATACAACAGCCATTACTCCCTCTCTCAGTTTCACAGACATGATGGATGGTGACCTTAATGCGGGTTAGCCGAGTTTTTGAAAGTTAAAGTACCCGCTATAAATCACAGAATTATTACAATGAGCTTTAATTGGTTAAGGACTGTTTACTTCCTAAAGAGCTAGAAAAATTGGGTTTCGGCATATTTTAATTTGCAAAGTGCATTTTCATTACGAATGGCACTTTAATATTGCCCTCCTTTATCATGCAAAATATGCAACACGCTGGCAATCTATTAATTGGGCACCAAAAAAATGCACTGCAAGCGTAAATCTATGTGTTCTTGTGTGTATGATTCATACGTGTGTGTGAAAAAGAGAAATGGCCGTGTGTGTGTGCATGCATTAGGATAAGAGACACTTCATGCCTGGATACAGCGTGAATGAAATGTGTGCAAAACATAATGCCTTAGCGTCACATAAAACTAATTAGACTGCTTTAAATACTGAGTTAGGGACATGTTGGACACTTACTGTGTCTAAGCCACAGAAAAACCTTCAGGTGCTATTGAGTTTAGTGAGTTTTTAGTTAGCATGTCGAATACATCAGTTTTGTTCTGCTATTTAAATATATTTGAGCATTATATTCACAATAATACATACTTTTTGGAATTCAGATATGTCTGATATTTTCTGTAGTATGCTGTTTGTTGTATGTTTTGGGGGTCCGGTTCTCTTCATTACCAATTTTAACAGATCACAGCGTTAAAGTCTGCCGGTTTTTACCTGTCATTCAGCTATCATGCCTGACAACCTGGCAGACCAATCAGACGCCATCCCCCGGGATGCGGCGTGGAGTCTTTAAGGATGCAGGGCAAAGTGCCGTTTGATTTCCCAATGGTCACACATATGGATAGAGACACACAAACCTGTCAGAATCGCATGCACACACAGATACAGTTCACACACTGCATGACAGATATGCTAAAGCTACTGTTACTCCAAATTGTGTGTCATATATAGTATTTAATTGTTTGAAAATAATGTAATGTATTTTTGACTCGTAGCCATGTTCTGTCTTGGCAGCTGAAGTCAGTCCAGTAAAGTGTTTGGGTTACAGCTTTACAAGTAATGCAAGTTACGTAATAATATTACTTTTTCCAAGTAACTAGTAAAGAAATGCATTACTTTTTAATTTTAGGGTAATATAACTGAGTTACTTTTTCAAAAAAAGACTCTTGACATGTTGGGAGAAATCCGAAATGCAGAGGCATTGTGTGCGGTGTGTGAATACAGTGTAGCTCTAAACTAAATGGGAATGTGCATTAATTCATCTCACTCTCAAAAAACAGATTTAGTATTCATCAAAATGAATTAAAATAAACTCAAATTACACAATTACACTCAAGCCCTGCCCATATTTAAAAAGTAACGTAAAAGTAACGCAAAACATAAGTAGTTACTTTTTTTAGGGAGTAACGCAATATTGTAATGCATTACTTTTAAAAGTAACTTTCCCCAACACTGGTCCAGTCTATATATATATATATATATATATAATTTTTTTATAATAATTTTTGAAAGGACAGTTTTGAAATAATTAATTCAGTGTAACAGTTTGTAATTTTAAAATGTGTAAAATAGTAACAATGACTAAGATGATATGATATAATCATGCTTATATGTACTTTGTGTATAATATACTTCATTTTAAGGTCCAATTCTCTCAAACCATTAACTATGACTTTAGCCTCAATAAACTCCTAATTTGCAAAGTATTGTTAAGTTTAGGTATTGGGTAGGATTGGGGTTATAGAATATGGTTGTGGAGAACATGATAATAAAGTACTAATAAACAGCCAATAAGTTAATAATATGGATGATAATAAACAATTAGTTAATAGTGAGAATTAAAGCTTCACCCTACTGTTTAGTGTCATTGTCGTTGAATATACATACATTACGCTTACTTAAATATGACTTAATATTATTTTCGAATGAAAAATCCTGTGAGACTCCAGTGATTCCACAGAGTACAGTAAATGAGAATATCATAGTGCGCAGCAGTGCAGATTATTCTATGGTCTAAAAAGACCAACATGACAGAAGAACGAGAGAGCGTGTGTAACTTTGTCACCAGGATCCAGGCTGGGCTTGGCTTGAAGTCCAGGGCTTGAAATGCAGAGTTTAGCCTCTGCATTGTGATCCAGCGCTTATGCGGTTTAGAGCAGAAGTGCTTGCTAGCTGCTTGGGATGTGACTCAGTCAATTGTGTGGCTTTTTATGCCGGATGAAAGGCAAACTTCAATGCTTCAGTTCTTTCATGGCTGCTGCACAGGCTACAGGGCAGAAAGCCCCTACAGTATCAGCACAAAGCCTTCCGCTCAACGCTTTCCCACAATTACATTCTCTCTCCCATTCTCTTTATCACAGCGCTTTGTTTACAATAGGTGACTAAGACAGTCATTGCGCTAGAGTTGCTTTGAAGAGGATTGGACGGCTCTCAAAACCTGACGAGAAAAGATCCTTAGAAACAAGCATCATTTTACTTTGTAATATGGGTAGTTATCTAATAAATTTATTATTCAAAAAGACATCAAAGACGGTCGTATCTGTTGCCATTCTTAACGTTTTGAGAAGAGCATTAAAACGTAATCAAACATTAAAAATGTCGAGCAATCGAAACGTTTTAACCAGAACATGAAACAGTCGGATGTGCCTTTACCAAAGACCTGTTTATGCACAATCTTCATTTTCTTTCTTTCTTTTTTAAATCATAAAGGGTCCATTTATTCACATATTGTGTTATTAAAGCATTGACTCAGGGGATAATGAATGCATTTTCTGCTGATATACATTGAAAGCCGCTTTATACCCGTGAGCTTGCTGTCTGCTAATCTCTTCACTAAAATAAACAAGCTTTATTTAAAACTGGTAGATTTTCACAGTACCTGTTTTCTATTTTTGAAATCCAAAGTAAGCATTTTAGGTTTAAAACTTAACCTGCTGGCTGCTTCATATAAACAGTGTGTGCTGAATATTTGTAACTGTACTGTTATTCCTCTCTATAGTGTGCAAGAGCGACTGTCATTTTTGGCTGTGTCCAAAACCTGCTGTCTTTTCAAGGTCTCTGTAATATTCAGTCTATTTATTGTCATCTTTCTGGCTGATTTTTGAGGGCAGCTAGTGCTTTGCTACATGATTGCTAAGGCATTGCTAGATTGTTCTGGGTTGTTCTGTTTATAGTTAACAAGCGTTACCTATTCTAAAGTCTTACCGCATCTTTTTGCTAGGAGACGTATTACAAATTAAAACAATATGTGTTCTAAAATCATCTCTAAATATCAAACATGTTTGATATCTTGCTAACACTTCAGTATAGGGAACAATTCTCTATTATCATGCCTATTAACATACTGGCCATTTACTGTATTAGTACTTATAATTCTGCATGACACTATTGTGCATTCCTAATTCTACAAAGTACTTAAACTTAACAACTACCTTACTGACTATTAATAAACAGCAAATTAGGAGTTTATTGAGGAAAAAGTCATAATTAATATTTTTTATTAACTCTTTGCCCGCCAATGATGAGATATCTCATCAGTTAGAACGCTTCCCACCAATCACAAGTTTTTACGGCAATCCCTCTTCTAGGTGTTTTACGGTAAGGAAAGCTCTAGCGCATGCCCTAAATGAGTTACTGGACTTCCCGGGTCTACTGATTCAGAGATAATGTAGATTGTAATATAGGACATATATATAGATTATGAATGTAGATCGTGTTTTGACAATTTTGAATCTGATTGTGATGAAGTAGGCTAGTCAGTGAAGGAGATGCCTCTAAATAGCTCTAGTTATGTAGTGTATAAATCTATAACCTTGCGATGTGAATATGTAGGTCTGTGTGTGTGTGATCTATGTTAAACAATTTGAGGTCAGTAAGATATTTAATGGTTTTTTAAAGATGTTTCTTCCGAATGTATTTTGCTTGAAAATGCAGTACTTTCGTAAAAAATGCAGTTTTTTGTTTAAAAACAGATTCATTTATTAGTTTTGATATGTAATGTGTTCATACAGTATATGCATAGCAGAAAATATTCTGAAGGCTGTTTAGTTTAGGTGAAAATCATCAAAAATGCTGGCGGTGGCTGGCAACTTAAAAAAAAAATGCTGGCAGAGTTATTGGTTAGAACTGAACCTTAAAGTACAGTGTGACTGGATGGAATCAAATGCTCAACAGAACTAGAGTTCCCAACAATCTTCAATCTGGCTCTTATTTTGAGCCTGATTCTGTGTCCATTGCACAAATGGAGTCATGGGTTGTTAATAAAGAAGAATAGTAATAGTGACACTCGTTCTGAAACGGTTCCTTTCAGGTGTCTTCATATAAATATATTGTTCATTATTTGCCTGAGTGCTGAATGGGTAAAAAGACCTTTTATGTGTTTTTTTTATCACCCTTATTTTCCAGAAGCATTAATGTGTCTTTTTCTGGACTTCATTCTGGGCATTAGAATGTGTTTATAGTTGCTCCACGATTACTTTGGTCTGTTCTTCTTCAACTTTTCTGGCTTTAAATAGCTTTCCTGTTTTGAACGCTACAATTAATTCATAGGAAGTTGTGCAATAATAATAACAATAAGCTCATATTTTAGGTCTTTAGATCTTCCTGCAACCTCAAATGAAGTTCAGATTGTCCCAGAGTGATGGAGTGCTAGCAGGTGTGCTTTTGGTCACACAAAGAACATGTTTGTTTAACTATAGCCATTTGTTTTTCATCGGTGTGGGTTGTAGGCTGGGATGAGGGCGTGTTGAATTAAGGCAGGTGGATTAATCACAGAGTCTTCCTTCATTTCATGGCTGGTCTGTTTTGCCACCTCAAGCGTGCAGCACGCAGTGTGACTGAGACTTTGGTTTGAGGTGAGCCGTGTGGTGTGGAGCGGAGGCTGCGGTGAGAGGGAAGCCACGGGGGACATTCTTTCACAGGCATCATGGCAGAACAGAGGAAAGGTTAAACATTCTGCCTGTCTGCTTCACCTGTGGACGAGCAGGAGGGGCTTGTTGAGTGAAAGGAGGGTCAGCCAATGACTAATCATCAATCTTGCTCTTGCAGTTCTTTTTTTCTTTTTCAACGCTGCAAAAGTTCTTTTCTTCAGCATTTCCTTTGTGATTTTCCAAGTAAAACATTTAAACATCCTTAAAACGATAGTTCACCCAAAAATGAAAAATTGTCTTATCATTTATTCACCCTGCTGTTGTTCAAACCTGTATGACTTTCTTTCTTTATTTTGTGGAATATCCCTAGTAAAAGAAAAAAAGAAAAAGTATACCACACATACATTTTCTTATTTATGTGCTTAAATCATCTGCAAGTACTTTTTGTACACTAAACTTGTATAGCAGACGGTTAAAGACTGATATCAGTGCTTTTGTTTTGATATTAAAAATTATTTTAGGCATAATATTAAACATGTATTGTGCAATAAGTTTAATTATGATTTTATATCAGTAAGATAAAGATAAATATGTTATGTAAATGGTTTTGAAGTATACTTAATATGAAATAAATGCATTTTAAATACTGTACATTGTGGCATAGGATTAATTTATTATTTTTTTAATAGAATATTTTATATTTTACTAGGGAATAAAAAATTTATTTTTAAGAATTGTTCAACTGTGTAAGTTAACTGCATCCTAAATAACATTGTATAGTTGACACACACACAAAAAATCTTTCTTTCTTTCCATCAGCATTTTCTGAATTGATGTTTCCTAACAGGCATTCCTAAAGGTTTGTGAGTATGAGCTGTGAGGATTAACAGCCTCTCAGACTTTTATGAGTGGTGTAGTGTTTGTAATTAGACTAAATAGATGAGATTGGGCAGGCAGAGTAAATGTACTATCCCTGGTCCAGTGAGATTTATAGTTACTGGATATTTTAAAAGGCCTTTTTAATGCACTTGTTTCGTGGTAGGACGTGCTCAGGATGCTTGTTAATGACTCACACTCAGCTGGCCAAACTGCCATATTGCTTTTGCTCTAAAATGAGCAGTTGATTAATTAAAATGCATGTTTTACAATATATTTAAAATATGTACTGGTGAAAAGTACATTTAGTGTAAGTTTATTTATATTTAAGTGAAACAACTGCAATTTCACTAACTTGCACTGCTGAAGTTGATTATATAAAATGTTACAGTAATTATGTTTACAGTATTTTAATTTGATTTTAACTGCTGGCGTTGAGTCATTTTTTGCGTGCATGCTGTGATTTCTGCTCATTTGAACTGAACGCAAAGCATGTAGCTTTTTAAACATGGATTCAATACAGTTCTTTTTATAGAGTAAGCCAGAACATTATAAATAAAATTTAATATAAAATAAAATCATAAATGTTTAAGTTTTAGAATTATCTATCCATCTATCTATCTCTCTATCTGATGTCTGTCTGTCTGTCTGTCAATACACTCCTGAATTACTTTTTTTTTTTTTAACCCCCTTAAGTTGGCTTTGTCCCACTGTTATGACTGTACTATACAGGTAGGCTCTTGTGACTGTGCCTCCTTTTGGATTGAGGTGACACAGTGTTGACGGCAGTCACTGACAGGCCAAAGCGGCCATAACTTATTGTTCGTTGATGTGCTATGACAAATCATGCGGGATGAGCAAGAGCGATATTGTGTGCATATATGAAACTCTGCACAGCTCATTTAGCTCCAGTGTAGCCACCTGGGTGGTGGTCTGCCTCAGCCGAGCCAGTCCTGCTATCCCCCCCTGCCAGCTGACAGCACTGCTGCCCAATATACAGAATCCAGCGGCATTAATCAACACAGACATCCTGACAAATCACCCGCCACCAGCATTGATCTGAAATTGAGAGTGAGAGCAACTCAGATTTAGAATAGAGGATACAGCTTGCCTTACTCAACATGCTCCTGTAAGTTTGTGAGCAAATCTGTGTACCCTATGCGGTGCATCCTAAAGTATGACAGCATTAATTATAAATTAATATACAATTAATATAATAATAATGACTAATATGGGCTATTAAAGTGAAATATTAAGTAAAATACTAAGTAATACTAATATAATATATTAAGTGAATTTTTTTATTAAATTGTGTTGGCATACAGTAAGAATGGTGTACAAAGCTGTAAAATTAATGTAGAGTGTTGACTGAAAACTTATTTTGATAAGTTTGACATATTGGTTTTGTTCAAACCTTAAAAAACAATGCAAAAAAAAAATCCAAATATAAAAAAAACAAAAAAACAGGATAGAAAATAATTTCATATTAATACAGTAAACTGTGCCCTATTTTTAGGGTGTCTTTTTTTTCCTTAACCTTTTTTTTTTTTTCAATTTAAACCAACAAATAAATATCTTTGTATATGGACACACACTTTACTAGTTTGAGACTGCCATTACCACACAGCATTGGGGTTAAAGAAACAGAACACATCTAAATAGGTGTGTGCAGCAGGAACAGCACTGCTCTGGCTAATCCTATGCCTCAGGTGGCTTTTCATCTATTCCATTCAGATCCAGAGCAAATCAAATTAAAGCAGAAAGTGGGTGAAATCAAAAAACGTCAACACAAAAACGCAGGACCGCTTTTTAAATCGGCCCCCATGGCCATGCTCCTTGTTTTATTATCTGCAACAATAGGGGAAGTTTTGTGGCATGCTTTCATTGAGCATATCCAGATTAGTATTGCTTTGACATTTGGGAGACTCGATAGCAATACTGTAATGCTTTCCTGGGGGAATGCAACTCGTATGAGGGAGACTTGTTCACGCAACATCTGTTTAATGGAATGATTGCCTAAGCTGCAGACAGTGTAGAACGAACACACACATATACTGTATGATATCCCATACTGCCTCGCTTCATCTGTCATGAGTTTTGTCCGGCTGGAGAAACTACCTAACTTACTTAAAACTAACCAAGAGTCCCAAAAATCATGACTACTTTCAGAGCAGTTTTTTTGTTTGTTTACAGGAACTGAAGAGAGAAAGCTCCTCTAAAATGGATATTGTTTTATTTATGTTTCAAATCATTTTCTGTTTTGTTTTTCATTTTAAAGTTGTGGTAATTTTGATGGGTGCTTTTGTCATTTTTTTTGTAGCAAGTTATTCAATCAATTCAATTTAGGTATCAGAATAAAAAAGAAAATATTTAGAAAGTAGAAAAAAGTAAATATCTGGAAATGTTTAAGTAAATTTAAATATATAAATGAATACTATATTTCAATAATTTCCATTATTTTGAATAATGAAAAAATATATTCAATTTTCAATTTAATTTAATTTAAAAAGATATTCAAGTAATTAAATTATTTTATAGCAATAGTTAAGTACATAAAAATACAAAAGCACACATCAAAATGAATACAACCTTAACATGAAAAACAGAAAAGGAAAAATTCCAAACATTAATAAAAAATACTACAATAATTAGTAATGTATTTATATATTTTTTTTAAATATTAGGAATCATTTAGCATTGTTTTATACTTAATTATTCAAATTAATTGATTATTAATTCAATTTACTGAATATTATTTTTAAATTATTCCAAATAATTTAAATTATTAAAATAGTATATTTATTTATATATTTAAATTTACTTAAACATCTCTAAAAACAAATTATCTTATATATTGTAATATTGGATTTAGAAATATATTTTATGTTATGTATATGTTATGTATGGTACAAAATTGTCACTTAATGTCACTTAACTACTTTTCTCATATAGAATAAATGGGTCTGTATACATGGGAACATAGCTGACTTTATATTTTTGGAAAACGGTCATCGTTGTTAGGGATTCTTCACAGTAAAAAGTTTGAAAAATCCTGGCCCAGATTCTTCTGAAACCATACGGTTGCCAGCAAATTTTGCAGACAAAATTTTCATTTATAGCCGAATTATCTCTTTAACCGGTTTCCATTATACAGGCAAATATTCAGAGTCTCCAAGCACCGAGCTCCTCCTGTCAGCTCAATGTTTACATCTTTCTCTCTCTGCTTCTCAATTGCTTCTCCTCCATCCATTTATTTTCCAGCATGTGCGTGGTGTGCGTCAGTGGTAGGCACCTGTTTAGGTATGCACAAACCATCTGGCTCATTCATCAGCACTCATTAATGAAAACGACTGAACACGACCCAAACTCTCTCACAGTATGAAGCCTAATACTGTATGTAGCCTGTTAGGCATGATGAGGTGACAGCTATTTTTATCAGAAAAGACCATGCAACATAAAGAAAGTCTTTTATTAAACTGATATGTAATGGCTAGGCCCCCCACTTGTCCTTTTGCGTGCACTTTGATAAATGATAGACCAATGAGACAACATAGTGGCTAGTGGTTAGCTAACTAACATTAGTCTAATACTTCCCCATTGGCTGTGACCATACGATTAAGAAATTGCCTAATAACTGCTAATTAATTCCCAGTAGGCAGCTTTTATATACTGAATGTAATAATCTTAAATCAGTTTTATCTGCACTGTGTTTAAGGGCAACCCTATGCTAAATCATGAGAAGGAGAATAGGTTTCTAATGAATAAGAGGCAGATCTACTGTAAGCGGTGGTCTTATTTTCTCACTGGTCCAATTAAACTGATCTGAGTTCAGTCCCTTCTGCGTGGCTGTAGCATTAATGAAGGTTTCAGTGCTGCCATTGAGACCCGTGAGGAATGTTATTAAGCAGTGGTCATAGTCACTCATTACTGGCCTCTACCCAAAGGGGTTTTACACCTTTACTCTGTGGTAAGACCAGCCATGCTGCCAACCTTGTTAATTCAAGATCAATTTGAGAAGATGTGTTAATTTTGCTTTCTGTCGCTTTACCAGTTTTACGGTTAAGACACGGTAAGAATCTTACCATTGCATTGATGTCTGCATTTTATTGTTTGACTCCCAGTCTTAAATCAGTGTTAGTCAGAGCTGTTGTTGTTTTTTTGTTTTATTACCTTACAAAAATTGTAATTAAAATAAGTTGTAAAATGCAGTACTTTTCAAAGGCGTATGGTGCTTATGCTCACCAAAGGCTGCATTTATAAAATACAGTAAAAACTGCTTTGTGAAACGTTATCATTTAAAACATCTCTTTTCTATTTTAATGTATTGGATATATTAAATGGAAATAATATATTTAATACATTTGAAAATGTAGTTTATTCCAGTAGCCATTACTCTAGTCTTCATTGCCACATGATATAATGTCACATAATGTTTTAACAATTTTTTGACAAATAGAAAATGTAAAGGAGTGGTATTTATTTGAAATATATATTTTACTGTCACTTTTAACTAATTTAGTGCATATATACTTGCTTAATGAAAATATTAATTTATTTTAGAAACTTTAAACATTTTGCCAAACTTTTGAACACCTTTTACTCCATCCTTTTACTCATGTACATACTATGTACTTATTATAGTAATTACAATTACTAGGTAATAACTAGGTACTAACCCTGAGACCACACCAAAACCATGCCCATGTAGTTACCTTATATTACAGTGCTTCATAGGTAGGTACAATATAAGAATACTGTAAGTATATGTAAGTTTGCATACTGTAAAATATAGTGCAACCATAAATATTATATCAGCACTCTGTATTTTATCAGTTGGTTGTTCATTTGCATTTGATTAAAATTATATGATGCAGATATAGTTGCATTTAACTGGTAAAAAATAAAAATGACTGTACATATAATTGAGTAACTTTGGTTAAATCCCTCTGCTACATGTTTAAATGAAAGTGCACCTTTTTAATATATGTAAATAACAATATAATGTAATGTAAGAGAGGCATCTCCCCTCTTAGCATCCTCCAGAGTGGTATTTGTCTGTTGAAAAAGCCTTGAAAGCTTCCACAGCATTGATGCAAATCCCTTTAAGGTGAGTGGAGTGCTATGAAAGTTTAAATACATTTATTGCTTATCTATTCCACGGCTCTGTCACATCATGTAAAGGCAAGTATTTGATTATAAGAGGGAAAAGAAATTGCCGGCCGATAGGCATCTGTAGATTAGGGGGGGCGAACATAACAATAAATTACGTAGTGTTTGAAAACATACACAGCCATAATTAGGTGGCATTTGATATTAAATGAGGTAATGGGATTGACTTATTTATCTCCCAAACACCCCAAAAGTTCCATTAGCGTGTGGAAAAATGAGCTGTTTGAAATGGTAAGAGCGCCGTAGCTGTGATCAGATTTGACTAAGCCCCCCTTTGCGAAGTTGAAAGACTGGCTTTTTGCTCGGAGATCACTGTACCCCGCTGGGAGTTTGGGAAGGGAATTGGAGATCAATGGATTTACTGGGTAATCAGTTCACTCCAGGCCTGACGGGCGAAACACCCGAGCACCAAGACTATTAACTAATCATGTCATTACGATGACCGCCACCACCCGCTCCTCTGTACTCCGACTTCCGAGCAGAGAGCGGATACAGGAGCGTTGTTGACGTCGAAAACAGAAGAAGCACGCACGCAACCGACGATTGAGCCTCGAGTCGCTTTCACATCCTGCTCGGGCTCCCAGAGTGCTGGTTATTTCCCTCTTCCTCTTCAGTTATTATGCTGTAAAGGTTGAACCCGATGCAAATTCAAAACATGGGGAATACGATGAATTACTTCCCCCCCTAAAAAAATAAAAAAAAAACCCTGAGAAACTTTCTCCCATATCAACATATTTATGTTTCTGCACTGCTAGCGTCACTCATGACTGCGGTCGTCCCCTGTGAGCGTACGTGCGCGTGTCTGGGTGTGTTTTACACTTAAAATATGCATCACTTACAAAGGGAGTCTGTTGAATAAATGATAGTCTACATCTTAGAGGCGTATCTAGGTGAAATCAGGATGGATCTCTTTTTGTTGCCACGCTCAGCTGGGAGCGGCGAGAAACAACTCGGGTTGCGTGTACGAATGTGTGTGTGTGTTTATAAATACGGAGCTTTGTTCATTCATTTATAAGGCCGTGGCTTGCCGAGGTTGGGGTTGCTTTGGGGAGCTGCGGGCGCCGGGGGTTTTGCAAGTACAGGGTGAGGCGGTGTGTCGGCAGGTCCCTCTGTGGTAAAATAAGAGCTGTCATACTGCTCTGGGGGTGCAGCGAGGGCCTGTCAGGGAAGACTGATTGCCTCCGCGGAGCTGCTTGATCCCTGGGACCCGGAGGCTCGCTGGAGCCATCAGCAGGTGTCTAGTGCTGCTGCTTGTTACTGCTTTTGTGAGTGTTATGACAGGAAGACCATCGCTGTCTGCTCTGGCGAACAACACACAATGCGATGGCTTCCCTTGTTTACTAACAATTTAGCTTAGCGTAAGTTACCTCTAATTGGCGTCGCGAGTACCGGCGCGAAGTGGCGAAATAAAAACGGGACAGAGGAGCTTCAGACATGTCAGGGGCCGAGCCAGCAGCTCTGTGACTAAGAGGGCTAATGATTTAGCTCAAGTGATGGGGGTCCTGAGCACCAGCTCGCTGGCTGCTATTTCTGTGAGAGGTGTCATCCAGACAAGGAGAGTGCACTCTTGACAAGAGACAGAGTCAAGGGCAAACAGAGCACTGCTGCTGCTTTATTTGACAAACTGCAGTGGAGGTTAAGAACTGGGTGTGTTTGAACGAACTCGCCACTTGGAGGGCGACCATGCATGATCAATGTCTGTTGGCCTCTTAACAAGAGTGCATACGCTCTCAGGGAACCGTCTGCCAGGCTTTGGAACAGTGGTCGCTCTCATTAATGCAACGCAAGTCTGATAAAGACTGCACTCTTGTCGGCTCAGTTTGCTCGGAATGAGAACGTGAACAGTTAGCAAACGTGTTGCGATGCAGGTTTAGCTTTATGAAACGGATTAAAGAATGATTACAGCAAGTCCCATAGAAAATGATGGGAACGTTATGTTGTTTTTGGTAGTGCTTTAAACTTTGACGTGTATTACAGTAAAGCCTTGTTCACACCAAGAACGATTACTGCTAAGATAACTATAAAGATAACGATATTAGCGTCCGTACCGCAATATGCTTTTTTTCTCCTTCTCCTTCAGGCCTGGCCCACCCTGGCCCCCCACCACTTAACAGCCAATGGCAAAATTGTTATGATATCCAATTGAGCTTCCTAAATTGTCATCCTGAACGCATGTATCCACTCCTGCCCACACCCACCAGCCTGCTGATAACGTATATAATTTTCACACATCAGGGAGCTGCTACCAATATGCACAGAATTTAAATCCTTTTGAATGAGTGCCTGTGCTGGTCACTTTTGATTTAGTGATCACGTGTACAGTGCTGTGTAAAGAGAGAGGATCTTACAAGATATTTGTCAGTGAGCTCAGCATCTGTTGATGCATGGTCTTGTTAGTCTTGTCAGGTGTAGTGCATGGTGTGCGCATGTGTATAGAGTGTATACCCGCTTCTAAATCACCTCTGATGCGCATTCCGTAATGTCCTGCATTAGCCGAATGATGACAGTCAACCACAAGAGTAGCTAATCAGATCGCATGTGATGTGAATAAATGCAAATATTGCATAAACACCCAGTGAAGAAAGTGATGCGGTCAGGACGCGCCGGCTTCCCTTTAAATATGATTGATGGTTGCGCCCATGCCCACTTTGTTCCAAGAGTGACATAGATACTGCCTCTTCAACTACAACTTCGAATGAAGACTCTTTCATAACAGAGCCAGTGCTCGAAATGTGCTGGACACTTTACCGGCACTTTTATCGTTTAATCCTTAGCACTTTAGAGTCAGAACGTCAGTATCAGAGTGACATGACAACATGACAGCCGGTACACTTTCTGTTCAGAAAAGTTAGGTGTTTCTAATTTAATTTTCTACCTGTGTTTTATTAGCATATACACTTCAAGAGGATCTTTTTTTTTTTTCTTATTTGGACTCGGTCTTGACTTGGACTCGAAACTTTTGGATTTGGATTTGGACTTGACTTGGACTTGAACCTCTTTGGACTCAGCCTTGACTTGTACTCAACTAGTCTGGTCTTGACTACTGCTCTGTAATCAAGAGATGTGCTCATGGCTTACTGCATTTTTGCAAAGCCTGCACCGGTGACTTCATATTTCACACAGGTCTGCGACCCATCAGGTATGCAAAGGCTGAGGGCATTTTTGAACTTTTGAAACATAGACCTGAACCTTGCTACACCACAAAGTGTGACAGCTCAATTGTTCCCCAGTACACAGCGTGGCATGTCGAAGTGATCTCTGCCAGCTTTTTGTCTAAAGCAGGTGCATGGGTCCTGACCATGTTCTCTGATGTTTCAGGACTAATCAGTTGAAAGAGTTTGAGAGTTTAAAACCGTGGCATGCATGTAAGACCTTTCTGCTCGCCATTTCAAGGGCAGCTGTTGGAAGAGCTGTCTGCGGTCCTTTGATCACTTGCTCTGCCGCTTGGCTTCTCTTTCACGCTCCCCCGTGCTCCTGAGGTACCGGGTCTAGCCTGCCTGCTGGCCCGCCAGTGCTGCTGTGGTGGCGTTTGCGCTCTGGAGATCAGAGTGGAAGAAGAAGGTGGGGAGGAGAGATGATGGATGAGAAGGCCTGGAGCGAGGTGATGGAGAGTAGCATGGAGCGAGAAACAGTCGCGGATGGAATATGTGCTGCACTGTGGGTGTTCGTAGATTGTGCTGCCAACAGCCGGAGTTAGAGATGTGTTATGTTCATTTTATAGAATATATCTTGATGAATAAATTGACTTATATTATTTATATTATTTTGATTATTTGTCCTTTTGATCTCTTAGATTTTAATGCCATTTTAATGGCCAAATTTATTAATATAATTTAATAAACAATTTACATTACATTGTTTTATTTTATGTTGACAGCAAGGAATATGTATTGGGTATAGTGGATAGATATAAGAAATATAATTATTCAAATGCTTGCATTTTATTACTCTGGTCAAACTACATCCAAACTATATTATGGTGTATTTTCAAATGTTATGTGAAATGACTTAACAGAATTATGCAAGGTAAACGAAAAATGTAATTATTGGTTGCTGTGAATCAGGGTATCTTCCCTCCATTTTATATCCGTTTTCAAACTAAAAAATGGAAAAGGAGAAACGGTAGATTTTCAGTTTGTTCAAAAACAACGAAAAAACGTGATTTAGGCTGGATTTCGTTCTTTGGTTCACGGGTAGAAAATGGATAAACGACATGAACGTTCGTCTTCCACTTGTGGGCGGTCATGACACGCCCCTTACCGCCGATTGGTCAACCAAATCTGAGCTTGTGACGTCATCATCAGTTCGTTCAGCTAAATAAACGTCTTCTGCTGCTATATCAGTATCAATTTGTTATCTTTCTTCAAATATTTCAATGCAAGCATTTCAGTAAAATTTAATTTATATTCAATAGGCTAAAAAAGCCTTTCACCCAGTGGGGGAAAATTCAGTGGAAAAAGACGCAGACTTGACAATCCTGCATCCATTTTTATAGTGTAATTTTTTTAATAGTGAGTCTTATAGTGTCACTAATTACCCCAATAATACTCCGAGTTTGAACGCAATAGATTAAAATATAAAAGTATTAATATTTGTGAAATAAATATTTCTGTAAAATATATTGATATATACTGATATAGCAGCAGAAGACTTTTATTTAGCTGAACGAACTGATGATGACGTCACAAGCTCAGATTGACCAATCGGCGGTAAGGGGCGCGTCATGGCCGCCCACAAGTGGAAAACAAAATTTCATTACCCAGTTTTATTTATTTTATTTTATTTTAATTTTTTTGCACTATGTATGCACTAGCATACAGATAACATCAGAGCTAACAGACATGGACTGAGATCCTCAAGAAAAGGTTTTGATAGAACCAAATTATTGCAGTCACACCTATCTGGCTCAAGCATTTTTCTGTATTCAACAGTACTTCTCAGATCTGTAGGTATTTGAACAACCTTTTCTCTGCAGAGCACCTCTGTGGTTTCCAAAGGGCAAAGCCATAAGCATGAAATGAACTGGATTCCTCACATCCCAGGGCAAGGCCAGAACGGCCGGTTCCTGTTCTGAGTGCTCTCTCCCCTCCGAACATCTCCTCTCCTCCGTGGCATGCATGGAAAGCCCTGACCTTTTCAGAAAGTTGAGCACTTTAAATATTTAGGTTTGGGTTATGATGGATCCTTGAAGTGCTAAGCATGTGCAAAGCCTCTGATTAGCGTGACTTGTCAGCTCGCCATTTCTTCGCCCGTGTTGAGCATCACATTGCTATTTGTTTGACAGACGCACATTTAAACAAACACGGATACCTGTCGGCAACTGTGCTGGTAGTCTGTTTGCCCGAAAACATGTAGAGGAGAGGAAAACCACTTTGCTAGCTGACAGTTAGTCTAATAGCCTCTGCTGTTCTTTCTCCTTCTCTCTCCTCCTAAATGGGGCTGCTCATGCAGTACATGGCACAGTGCTAAGATAGCCCAGAGCGGGCCGGACTTTAATGTGATAGGAACAGTGTATAGATGTACTCAGAGACTCAGTTACTCGACTTGTTCTTCAGGCTTGACCTGTGAGAAACCACTGGTGCAGATCCTACTGTGAAGATAGATAGCTTCAACATTAAATGACTTTCATGGGCACTGTCTGAATGTTAAAACTGGCCTATGTATACTTCAAATCCATTAATACATTTATTGATATATCACTTACTGGTATAAAATTCTAATTAAACTTTATCTGGACATTTCTTAATATTGTGGCTAAAATGTGTTTTAATGTGAATATGATCTTTGTCTTTAAATGCAAGTTATTTAAAGTTCACCTATATAGAAATAGTTCCACTTAAACAAACATGGACCTTAGTGCGGCTTCTGCACAATTAAAGTGTATTAAGCACAGAATTAGCATATTACCATACTTTAGGTATACCAGTTTAGTATACCAAAAGTACAACTGCAGGGTATTTTTATTAAGCACATAAATATGTAAATGTATTTGTGGTACATTAATTCTTCAGTGTCACATGATCCTTTAGAAATCATTCTACAGTAATATGCTGATTTCCTTTTTGAACTTTTCTTATTAGCATCATGTTGAAAACCCTGCTTAATGTTTTTATGGAAGCTGTGATTTATTTATTTATAGGATTATTTGGTTAATAGAAAGTTCAAAAGAACAGCATTTATTTGAAATAAAGACAATACATACAGTACAACACATCCGGAGGTCTCGGATTTCATCAAAGATATCTTAATTTGTGTTCTGAAGATAATCAAAGGTCTTATGAGTTTAGAAGAACGTGAGGGGGGAGTAGTTAATGACAAACCTTCATTTTGGGTGAACTAACCCTTTAAGTGAAAATCAATTTGGAGCTAATGAATTTATCTAGATTTTTAATGGACTGACATTGTTTCATTACATATCCGAAAATAAGTACTTCACCAGTGAAAAGCAAGCTTTTGTGAATTGTAACTCTATGCATAGAATATACTGTGTGCAGATATTAGCAAACAAGCACAACATGCAGGCAAACACGGCTGGATGGTGTCAGCGAGCGGATTTCTTCTGGACTATATGGAATCTGTAAATATATGGCTCATAATGCGTGTAGACTGATCTTTATGCAGAAGAAGCGCAGAGTCAGCAAGAGTGGTATTAATGCATGAAAAATGAGCCGCGCAATAAGACTGAAAGACCACATCACACCGGGCTTATTAAGATAGAGAAGCCCGCTGAATTACCTGCCTGACACTTAGTATTTGTCAGGAAACATTAAAAGACTGGAGACTCAGTGAGGACACATTAGAAATTCACTACTATGAAAAAGAGGCTCAGGTTTGACTTATTATCACGTCTTGTCACATAGTGAAAAACCCAGACGAGGCTCGACGGTATTACACCTGTACTTTTTGATTGATGACCTGAATGAAAAATTTTAGTTTGACACATTTTGATTTTCTACTGTTCTATGCAGGTGTGCATCCCATACTGTACGCCCAAAAGTTAGAGATTCTTCGCTGACATTGATGAACGGAGGTGCTTAAGATATATGCTCTTAACATCATAGGTGGACACAAACGGAAGTTATTGAGGTGTTTACTAGGTAATTTTACCAGGTATCTACATATTATCTCCTGAAGAAAAAAAAAAAAAAAAAAAAAACTGGACCCAGTTTTAAATTTGCATTTAACACTTCCCTGTGGCTCACGTTCTCATTCATCAAGCATGTTTGTCTCACTGACAAGCTGCAGACCACCGTCTGAATATCAATATCAGCTAAGACAACGACGGCAAGCACCGGGCGAGTAACCTTCAGCTAAATGTCATTCTGCTTAATCCTATTTGAAAATTAAACATTGAAAAAACCTTCACTTCTTCCTCCCCGACCCTCGCCTTCCCTCTCTCTTGTTCATTTCGGCACGTCCCTGACATTTGTAAATATTGTGTTTTCCATGTGTTCTCCATTATTTGTTATTTGTTTGTAGCGACGAAGTAATGACTGACCAGAGATGAGAGACTGAGGCCGTTTGACATTTGCCGGGGTTGTTTCCTTCTAGCGCTTCAGAGGGTGCATGCATTTCCTGTGCAGTTCCATGGCCAAAAAATTGGCTCTGTCGTTTGACTATTGTCAAAGTAACAGTGTATGAAGCACAGCTCAAATTTTAGTTCGGTTTCCTTGCTACCATTGTCTTTGGCTTGCTTAGTTGTGGTCTAAAAGGCAATTAATATTCAGTGATATCGATTTGACAGCACTGACACTCAGAACTTGAACTGAATTGAGAGAAATAACGATGACATTGTGTTCTGTAGAGCTGCTTTATTGTTTAATCAAATGTGTGCATAATTCATGAATATTGCAACATCAACACTGCTGCTGAGCTGAAATGAATCAACACTCAAATGACTGAAGCTGAATAAAGACAATGCTGTCTGTCTTAAGTACAGTTGCTTATCGCTGGATTCAACTTGTTTTGTAATAAATGCATTTTACACAGTTATAGCTGAATTAAAGCAACACTGAATTGCCCAGAACTGAATAACGACACTGTTTTATATGCTTAATTTTTGACGTGTACATACTGTAATGTGAAGCTGTTTTAAAACTATATCTGGTTTATATATAGCGCTATACAAATGGCAACTTGACTTGAATGAAATAGTGATGCACCAAAATTTTGCCAACTGAAGATATTTGTCCAAAACAGCAATAAATGTGAAAATCAAACAATCAATATTTCAGTCAATCAATTAATGTTTCTCAGATGCCACGTTTTAACTCTGCCAGCATCCACGTTGTACACAAAATGTCAATAAGCTACATTATCAATATTTTTTATAATTTATGAATATTATAATTTATGACTAGCTGGAAAATCATTAGGAAGCTCACTGACGACTTAAAAAATGAGCATGACATAATTTACCACCCTGAACAACGTGCTGCTAAATGTAGTAGCCAAAACTTTATTTTCTGTTTTGGTTTTGTGGCTAAATGAAAAGTTTAATTCCAGTTTCTGCATTTTAATGCAAACATAAATAAATCAAATTTGGTGCATCACTACTTGTACAGTACCCATCGCAAAATCCCTGATTCCATTGAAATGTCTTAATTTCACTTCAATTCCAATGTTAAATGTTTGCAGAACAATTGTTATAAAGCTGCACCAGTGAAAGACGATCTGTTAAACAGGACAATTGGACTAGGGTTTTCTCAAGGTGCCTGAAAACATGCTGCTGCAGATGTTTGGCAGTTGATATAGATGACATGCAACTTTCATACAAAGAAAGTACATATATATATATATATATATATATATATATATAAACACAACTCCTTATGAAAGATTTGATGTTTTGTATTAGCTATAATACACTGTAGTCTGTTGTATATTGTTATTTGGGCATTTTATCTCATAATTGTGTCTCCGAAGACACTGGTGCCCCAGGGCCTTGCCCGAGGACCGCAATCCTTCTATGTCACCAATGCAGGAGAAAAAGAAAGTGAGAGGCGACAGAAAAATAAATGCGCAAAACCCACACACACTCATCTGTCGAGCTGTTGCTGTCAGGTTCAGGCCCAGTGGTTCTGTTAAGGTGACTCTGACAGGAGGAAAGAGACGCCGCTCTGATAGGAGACATGCCCGAGAGGGCCCCATGCATCAAACGCACATATTTACATAAACAAATCCTCCCCATATAGACTGTAATTACCACAGTGACACAGCCATCCATAGAGGAGAAAAGAGCTTGTCTGATAGCGACACGTTCACAATGACTGAGGTGGAAGCTCGATCAATGCGGCCACGTCGCGAGCTGCTTTATACTCACAGACCAAGTCCTTTGATAGGCTTTTGTACCACTGCTGAATATATGGACACTATACATCATCATCTGAAAAGGTGCCTTCACCTCAAACGGAGAAAGATAAAAGGAGGAATGCACACACTTGTGTGTAACAAACACAATTGTGTGATGTTAAAAGATGCTCTTTGCGGTGAGGAAATAAGCATTGGCATACAGATAATGGCTGTGATTGGACACTATAGATTATCTTCCCTTTTTACACTTTTTCCCCACTTAAATGGTTAAACCATTTATTAAACTGTTTTTTAACCAAATAAATATTTTTTCAAGTTCTTGAAAGAAGTTATGGCAACACTTTACAGTGCGGTTTATTAGTTAAAAACATTAGTTAATGAACAATACTTCTACAGGATTTAGAAGTATTTTTTTATGCTCAAGGGTGCATTTATTTAATAAAATATACAGTAAGAGCCTTAAATATCTATTTTAATGTATTTTAAATGTATTTTATTCTTGTAAATTAGTGCTGCATTTTCAGCAGCCAATCATCAGCCACAGACTTCAGGGCCACATGATCCTTCAAAAATCATTTTAAAGAAACGTGTGATAAATGTGTTCAACAAAATATTACTCTAAATATCAAACATGGTTTATATCCATATGAATGGAATCATAATCTGAAGCTAATAAAATCCCTCAGTGTTCGTGATTTTCTGTAAAATCTGTTAACTCTGACTGGCCACACTCTGAAGACTGCAAATCTAAGCAAAAGTTGAGTATAGTTTATTCCAGTCTTTAATATCCGGGTAGACTAATAAAAAGCCCATATATCCTGGATACTAGATGTTGATTACTACCAACCAAACAAATTGAAACTGGTGATTTCATCCAGCTCTTGCATTATTGTGTGCAATATGTATCAGAAGTGGTAAACGGGCTTTGGCAGTGCTACCTGAGGCTGATACAGTATGTTGTAAAATGTTATCTTTCACATCTTTGTATACTCAAATATTACCCACAAGAGATTGACTGTGAAGTTGTAAAGGAGTTGTATGCTTAAGGAAGATCTGTGTTTTACCAGTGTTTTCTAGAGCTGGCTAAACTGTTTTTTGTGTTTGTGAAATGCAGGTGGGAGATGCAAGATGCTGCAGCACTGGAGAATGAAGAAAAGATTTTTGTGGATCAGTTAAAGAAAATATACTTCGACACAAGCCAAGAAACATAGCAAAATCCCAGTGACTGTACTGTATAACAGGAGAACCAAATGACCAGTGTAAAAAATAAAATGTATCTAGCTGCTAAGATGATTGTTAATGGATGTGAAAATTACAGGTGCAGATCAGTAATAAAGAAAAAAAAAAACACTGTGAACTCTAGTAAATCTCAAGGTTTTGATTAAATATGATTTAATCCACTCTGTGTTGGATGCATGCTCATTTGAAAAATGTACTCCACTGATCTGTTAAACAAATTATAATTTAACAGTTATGATTTTAGGGCATTACTTGCTGGAAGGGGAAAATTACAGGTGGTGTCCTTTTAGTTTCGTTTCAGTCAGGCAATGTTTGTATATACTATATAATATGTATACATAAATACACACATACAGGATAGATTTCGAAAATATTTACATGTATATATTTGTTATATATATTAGCTACATTTAATATAGAAATATAACCACTGATCTATATAATGTTCTCTATTATAAATCAGTGAATATAACATATTTTTCCTGAATATATAAATGCACAGTGAACACATTTAATATGTAAAATATATATATATTTATTTATTTTCTTTTTCACACACACACACACACACACACACACACACTATATATATATATATATACTTTTATGTTTTATTTTTAATTAAGGTTTTAGTAAAAAAAACTGCGTTTCTGTTTTTCTGTCATATAGTTTTCATTGATTTTTTTAAACTAAAATGTTACTTTCAGTTATTTGACTTCATCTAGATAAATTAAATAAAAACAAATAAAATGTCACACTGTAAACTATATCTGAAATAAAATTAATCTGTTTAAGATTATAGCCTTTTAGTATTTTTTTTTCCACAATGCCAGAAATGAATAAAAAAGGGATTATGTGGATTATGTACTTTTTATTTTATTATAGCCCATTTATTTTTCAAAAATCTGCATTTCATTCACAGTGATTGTACAGTGATGAACATACACTATATGCAATTGATAATGTTTGAATTATTCACACATATGTGAATTTTATTTTAGAAGATTTAAACTGTATTTTATGTATAATGCAAACAATAGCTTTAGCTTAATGCCTATTACTGTAATGGAAACGTTTGTACATCATATCCGTGCGTTTAGTACAGCTCTTATGTGTCTGTGTGAAAAGCGGCGCTGTCTGTTTAAATCCCGCCAATCAGCTGGAACGTGTGTAACACGCTTCCGTTTCCGAGGAGACGGAAGCGTGTCTTCCTGTTTGGCAGAAGGAGGAAGCAGGATGTGTGAAATCTCACATGTGCTGCTTGTTATGGTACGTGAGCGGAGCGAGATGCATGCAAATACGTATTTAGCTCTTCAGCAGGGTGATCCGTGTCTCTGCTTTACCTAGCTGTGCTTGGTGGAGTTTTTCTCCCATTTGTGTGATGAGTAGTTGTTTATAAACACTGGCTGGGGTCCATGCAGGGCTTCTTTTACTATGTTTACATGCTCCGATCATGTCGCTAACAGCATATCGCTGCTTTCATTGTGTTTCTCGAAATGCAGACACCGAGATTCAGATGGGAGTCTCTCACTTTAGCACGCTTGCTTTTACACTTGAACCAAGCTGTTAGCTTAATGCTAGTTACCACCACAAAGACAGTCTGACCTGTCAGATCAAAGTGCACTGTCATTAAAATACGATTAGATTCAACGCAATGACTTTTCCATTTGACTGCTTACACACGAACAGAACTCAGCATTAAAATCAGAACGGTAACATTAACGTTAGCTAGAAACTTTGAAAGCGTCAATATCTCTGTCAATAATAATAACATTATTTTTTTATTACTATTGTTGATTGTTTGCACTAATTAAAATTACACGTACTGTAGTTTCCTATCAATAAATGCATTTAATATATTATGTTTGGCTAGCTGTTGTGTCACAGGACAAGTTTGTCTCATAAATTATTGATTGTTATTGGCAGTTTTAATATCATTAAAACATGGTATAACTGATCAATTGAAACATAATATGCTTTATAATATGTCATATGCCTTTAGTGCAAACGTCATTTAAAAAAAAAAATTATTTACAACTGACACCTCTTTAGCAGTTTGACAATCAGTCTAATGTTTGAAATATTTGAATATCACTGGTTTATAATTTAGTAACTGTTATTATTACACTACTTGTTTATTATGCATTAATACACATTTCTATAATGCATGATATGCATTCATGTTAATTAATTTACAACCAACCAAGGCAAACTTTTTGTGATGGTGTTGTAACAGGAAAAGTTCATAGCACTAGAAGCTTGTTGTTTGTTTGTTTGTTTGTTTATATATACATATATATTTATTTATTCTTGATCAGGGTGACATGCAGTAATATTTCTATAGTGGTGTGTCCATGCCTGTCAGAGCCAGCATCTTCTTCCTCTTCTGTTTAGTTTGGATAACTATGGCCCAGCTCTTGGCACAAGAAGAAAAAGAAAAAACTACTGCACTAAAAGGTAAAGCTATGTGTTATGAATACACACTGTACTTGAATACATGTATGCTTACAAGTAGAAATTAAATACTAATTAAATAAATGATGTTTTGTGCGCTTATTAACTTTTTAAATGTAAAACATTCATTTGTTTTGTAGATTTACTGTCCAGGATAGATTTAGACGAGCTGATGAAAAAAGACGAACCTCCGCTGAACTTTCCTGAAACTCTGGATGAGTTTGAATATGCCTTCAATGAGCGTAAGACGTTTTGCTCATCTTTACTCGAAACATTTTTAGACACAGTAAATTATTTCACACTATGACATGCGTGCCATCAAATAGCGTTTGGGCTTGTACTTTAATAACATGATTTTGTATCGTGACTGTGGTTCTGAAGGTTTGAATGCATTAGAAGTGTGCAGAGGGTTTCATTGGATATTGACAGCAGGCAGCAGGCTGTGATAGCGCTGTCTGTTTCAGAGTCTCTGGAGTCTGTGGCAGCTGAATGGACAAGTTGTGCATGCTATGGGCTGTCAGTGGCTTACTCAGCCTTGTGCTCTGTTTGACGGCTAGATTTGCATAACCTGGCTCCTCTCTCTAAAACGCCTCCTGTTAGCGTCTGGAATACCTTATATCAGTCTCTCAGTGAAGAGTATCACTTTTATTCGATTTTATAAGTTTCACTTTGTAACTTCTATTCCCTGCTCTCTGAGATGAATGTAGAATGGCCATTGAGCTAATGCATAGTCCTGAACATTGGCGTGTTAATGTTTTTGTCACTTTGCTCGAATAGGATACAAACTAGGCTCTAAGGTCAACCAATGGGGTGCAGAGCATTTAGAAAGCATTAATTGTTTCACTAAAGATTATATGAGCCAAATTCAAAGCTGTGTAAATGTAGTTTAGATCCTTGATTTGAGTGATGCTAGTTTCTAGCAATAATTCTGATTTTACATATGTAAATATATTTTAAAAACGAGCATCAAAATTATTTATTATTAATGTTGTTGTTATTACTATTATTTTATGAATTTGTAATAATTTCTAACATTTATAAGTCAAATTCTGTCAAGAGTACTTGCAGTTTTTGTTTGAAGTTTTAATTCACTAGAGATAGATAAATATGTACAATAAATTACAGTTCTTTCTTTCTTTCTTTCTTTTTTTCCTTCTTTCTTCCTCTCTCAAATAATGGGACGTGACAGTGTACCTGTGGAAACTGCTTATTAATTTTTGCGCATTTTTTCCTCTCTCTTTTATTTTTTATTTAATTAATTACATTTTTTTTTTTAAATCTGGGATCTAATGAGATATCCCTACAAAAATACATATGCATTTGAAATGAATGTTTTTTTCTTTCTTTCTTCCCAAAATCATGTGGCTTGATGACTTCATCCCAGTCCGCCTTCAGCTTGTTCATTACTGGAAATCCAAGGTTATGTATACCTCATTAAGCTAAAAATGGAGAAAGCATGCTAATTATGCCAGGTTAAAGCAGGGAGAATAAGTTGAAGGGGGATATTCCTCAGAGAGCTTGTGTTATGAAAACGATGGAGCTGAACTTCCACTGCATGTTGCTTTCATTAGATCCCCTCTTCCTTCTGTTAGGCACTTCTGGTAGTAGTGTTTCTCTTCACCCCTTTGTGAATGCATAATTGATTTTTAAAGGTTCTTTCTTTTTTTTTTTTTTTTTTTTTACACTAGCTCTCTCTCTCTTTCTCTCTTCTTTCCACTGTCTCTCTCATTCTTTCTCTATTTCTCTTTCCCATCGTATCTCAAAAGAGCGGCCATGCTTTCAGAATTCATCGTTGATATACGGCCTTTTAGTGGTACATGTTGTTGAACAGCTAACGATGAAAGCGAATAGTGTAATACTCTCTGAGTTAGCCTTGTTGGATTTATCACCTGCTAACTGTGCAAAAAGTGCTTGAGCTTTGAGAATGAGTGGAATGAAAGTGCTTTTGCAATCTTTTATCTTCAAAGCTGTTTTTTCCTTTTTGTGGAGCCATGCACTTGGGTAACTGCAAAAGTATGATGCCTCAAGGCTATTTGGGTTAAGTGTATATGCTTTGAGTATTTTAGCTTCACGCATTGGCAATCAGAGAGGTCACTATTAACACTGGATTTAGTCTTAATTATTCCTCTGTGTCACCAGTAGAATCGATGGACCTGTCTTTCTCAAAAATCTATTTGGAAATGGTAAAAACCAGTTTGTTTATTTTATTCAGTGTTGTATTGTTTGGTGGAATAGAATTGTATTAATAGGCATGCAACAAAAAGTGAAAAAGTCTTTATTTTGCTTTATTTTTCTTTACTAATACTTGCATTAATTTGATTAATTAGAAATTAATTGAATTGAATTAAATCTATTTATGGCATTATTTTTGAAAGCATCCTTATTTTACAGCATTTTTATACAAGTGTCTAAAACTTTGAACAGTACTGTAGCTTTGCAGCTAGGTTTTTTTTCTTCATCTTGGAGATGTTGTCACAGTTCTTCTGGATTGAGTCTGTCTCAGTTTGTTCTGTATCTTCATGTGATTCCAGACTGGATGATGATCAGATCAGATCATCTGTGTGGAGCACTGGCAGTTGTCAGACAATAATCTTTCTGTATTATTACAATTAATGACAAAATTAATGTTTGGAAATGTAAACTGATATTTCCAACTGACAAGCTACCGCAAAACATAGAAATAACACACTTAAAACCTTTATTGCTGAAAAGACTTTTGCACAGTACTGTAATTGCTGTTATTTTGAACTGTTCTGATTATCAAATAATCCTGTAGCATACATCATAGTTTCCACAAAAAAATATTAAACAGCACAATTGTTTTTAACAAGATAATAATAACCAAATTACCAACTCAACATATTCGAATGCTTTTAGAAGGATCATGTGACATTGATTTTAATTTTAACAAATTAAAATAGTTAAAATATTATTTAAAAATTTTATGATATTCTGTGTTTTTGTGGGTTTTTTAAATCAATCAATCAAGCAAGCATCCATGTTAAATATATATATTTCTTTTAATAAACATAACTCAAGTCACGACCCAATTTTTTTTAACAGTGATGTATATAAATGCTATTGGTAATGTATTTTAAAGAATATCAATGCATGTTCAAAAATGGTATCTGAAAAACACTTTTGTACACATTTTTATACCATGTACAAATATGCATGGATATACTATATATATATATATATATAT
>JAUCMS010000095.1:15644169-15655336 GCA_032357445.1 Enteromius radiatus | reverse complement strand
CTGAAAAACACTTTTGTACACATTTTTATACCATGTACAAATATGCATGGATATACTATATATATATATATATATATATATATATATAATTGATAACATACAGTTAATAAATACTTTATATTTGAAATATTAAGTATTTAACAGTGCTTCAGGTCTGCCTCTCCCTCACAACGGACTAGCTAGTTTGGGACAAAATGTTAATATATGGTTTTAGACTTGTGTAAGAGAGTTATTTTTAATGACATGGTTGAGCTGGACCAATGTTGTCAAAAAAGTGGATGGGATTGTATATATGCCAGAGATTTAGCCCTTCCCCTGAAACTCCATTAGTCCTAACCAAGCATGGTGGTGTTGTTGTTTACCTCATCCACCTCAGCAGCTGTTTAGCAGCATCAGTACTTGGCAAAAGCCAGGCCTCATTGTCCAGCCTTGGCAGAACAGTGGTATTCAAGTGGGTCACTTTGAATGAAGTCGGCTGGCCCGCTCTCAAACGAGCCCCTCAAAGGATGCTCATAGGAGGGAACAGTTGCAGTGGTCCAGCCACACTCATGCACGCGCACGCTCTCAGATCTCTGGTGGCTTGAGGTACAGTGGCGGAGTGGCTATTGCAGCACCAGCTGTCTGAGAAAGGCCTGCCAGACGTCCCAGAAGGCTGAAGTAAGGGGGACAGGAGAAGCGTTAGCCGTTCGCAGGGCTTGTACCTGCCAGATGGGGGGACGCCAGCCAAACGTATTTAATTGCATGAAGGGGAATGATGCACATCAAGCAGGCCTGAGGTTCTGAACTGAAGGTCACAGCCTGACAGGTAGAATGACTTCTGTGTCTGTGGACTATAGGCGACCCTCAATGCCTCATATACTACGTCTTTCAGTGTTTCATTGAATCTAAACTACACATTGAGAAAAGGTTTGGCTGAGGTATTTGATGCTCCTCAGACTGCAGGTGCAAAATGGTTGGTGAATGTGAAGGTAAAGAGTGATTCACTTGAGTTAAAGCTTGCCAGTGGTGTGCCCTTGCTGTGAAAACAACAATGCTTTCATGTGTGTCATGGCCAATCAAAAATGTCTTTTATGTTGGAAAACATTCCTTTTTTTTGTTGGTTCACAAAGGCTTTGGCTTCATGCCGTCCCTCACACTCCACTTCAAGATACTCTGCACTAATATTGTCCTTAATATTTCCTTCATCTGCTGTTGAAGTAGAACTGTGGGAGAAATTTTATAGGGAGTTTAAAGATGATAATAATAGCCTTCAGTCTCAGACCCAAGCCCCTCAAACAGTGTTATGAATAGATAGCAGAAGTCTTTCTCATTGAAGTACAAACTGTTTGATTATGGTAGCCCTTCTACACAAACCAAATTCAGGGATTCTTAAGCACTTAAATATATCACTCACTTTTTATTTATTTTTTTTAATCAAAATTATACAGTTATGTATTTTTTTTTTCTTTTCTGTAGATGGTCAGTTGAGACACATACAAACAGGGGAGCCATTTGTCTTCAACTATAAAGAGGACCTGCATAGATGGAACCAGAAAAGATATGAAGCGCTGGGAGAGGTAATGTTGATAATTAAAAAAAAAAGGTGCATAAATTATATTGTGATATAAAAATATGAAATTATATTGCGTTCGCTTCACAAATCAGATTGGGAATTTAGTATTCTAGAACATCTTTCAGTACTGATTTATTTTTTTGTGCTACCATTTAAACGTTTGGGGACAGTCCTATTTATTTATTTTTTATTTGTTTGTTTATTGACATTTTATTAGCAAAGAGGCATTATATTTAACAAAAGTGACAGTAATACAATTTTACAAAATATGTGTCTTTCAAATAAATGCTTTTCTTCAACCTGAAAAAAACAAGATCTCAGCACTGCTGTTTTCAACATAGATAATAATAAGAAATGTACCTAAGCACCAAATTCACATATTAGAAAGATTTCTGATGGATCATGTGACACTGGGACTGGATTAATGGATTCAACTGAAATAAATAAATATAAATGTAATATATTAATTTATTTAATTAAATTAATGGGTAACACTTCAGAATAGGGGTCCAGAATAATACGTTAATTGATGGTTAATTTGTTCACAATTAAGCATTAGTTGGCCAAAAACACACTAGTAATTAATAATTAACCTAACATTTTAAGGGCCCAAATTATGCATTAGTTAAGCACAAATAAACTAGTAATTTATGATTAACAATTATGCATTAGTTAAGCATGAACACGTAAATAACTAACGATTATCTGTACATATAGTAAGGGCATATTAGCCTTTATTTACAATTCATTAGTCATTTTAAAGACTATAAACAAACAAACAAACAAAAAACTACAAACATATTAATGCTATAAGCAAAAATAAGCTAGTAATTAATAATAAACTGAATGTACAGTAAACACATTTTATCCATTATTAACAACTTAAGACACACACACACCTATATATATATATATATATATATATATATATATATATATATGTATATATACACACACACACACATAATTATGGCACCTATTGAGTAATGTTCAAGTTTATAGACTAAAGAATAACACTGTTTTTTACTGCTAGAATGTTTTTTTTAATGTAGAATTTAAAAAATAACATTCAGTGTAATAAAATAGAAATGGTTAACGGTTAAATGACCCATGTGTTTAATTAATAAGTGGTAAATTAATAAGTTTAATTAATAATAATGTGTTTAATTGATAATAATGGATAAAATGTGCTTGCTGTACATTCAGTAATTATTAATTACTAGATTATTTTTGTTTATTTATAGCATAAATGTTTGTCATTAAAATGACTAATGAATTGTAAATAAAGGCTAATATGCCCTTACTATATTTTCAGTTAATCCTTAGTTATATACGTGTTCATGCTTAACTGATGCATAATTGTGAACATGTTAATCATAAATTACTAGTTTATTTATGCTTAACTAATGCATAATTCTGGCCCTTAAAATGTTAGGTTAATCATTAATTACTAGTGTGTTTTTGTTAAACTAATGCTTAATTGTGAACAAATTAACCATTAACTAATGCTTAACTAATGTGTTATTCCGGGCCCTTAAAATAAAGTGTTATCTATTAATTTAATATAGTTTATATTACTATGTTAATTTATAAATTACAATTAATTAAATATATTAGAACAGAAAACAGTTATTTTAAGTTTCAGTAATATTTTATTTATTTATTTATTTGACTGTATTATCAAATATTTTCAGTAAAAGACAGACAAACAAAAACTTACTGACTCCAAACTTTTAAAGTGTAGTGTATATGCATTTATTTATTTATTTAATTTTGCTTATTTGACGGTCAAATATACTTTTTTAAAACCACCAAAGTTTATTTGAGTCACATGGATTTTCACATGGAACATTTTTAAGGTGTAAATGTGGTCCTTCTGACACGTTCTTTTTATCTTATTTTTTGGATGTTGTGTTTAGTCTGAGTGAGCTCTGATTTACAGCACTCTCACTGTTCACACCTTCACGCTTTACCAACCTCTACTCCTTCCAAGCTTCTTCCACTGTCACGCTCCAGGGCTGTGTGCATGTTAAAAGCTTTAGGGTTTTTGTTGATTGTTCATATTTTGATGCGTATCACATACTGGCTTATTAGACTGTGTGTACTTGTGTGTGCCTTCAGGAAAGTTTATTTTTCTTTTTCTTCCGTAGCCTGCATGTGGCTTTGAAAGTTCAATGCAGTTCACTGAGTCTTAAGTTAATTTGTGTATACATGCTCTTAATTATCTTTGTTCATTTACATCTGTATTCTTTGGCTTTATTTGTAGTGCATATTCGTTTGATGTTCAAAGGAAAGAGATTGACTCTTTTAGGATTACATGAGCGTTTTATTTCTGGTCCAGGTACGGTCCTAAGAGAAATGGCCCTTTAAGAACAAAACAAAACACTTCTCCCCTATTATCATTGCATATCTGTTTATGTGGCTAAAGCATAAAGCAAACGTTTCAGAGCTGAACAGCGGGTGACCAGATTTCATGATCTTCTCTTGAGTGAATTTAAAGAAGAGTGGAAGTGAAAGCAGGTTGGGTTTTGTGATATTGTTTTGAATTTTAAAGGATTCGGTTGAGCAGGGTAAGATGATTTTGTGATGTATGTTTGCAATATAGATGCATGTGATATCAAATCACTGGTTTGGCACCTGATATTAAAGTGCTGTTTGTGGTAGCTTGCATTCAGGCTAGAAAGAAAATAGTTATACCTCATCTCTTATCCCTGTGTAATTTCCAGCTACCTTGCAAAAAATAGATTGGAGGCACAAAACCATGGCAATGTTTTTTGTTGTTGTAAATTTCAACACATACTTTGGCAGTCTCAAGCTCTTAAACAATTAGTCTTAGATAGTACAATTTACTCCACAATTTAAAGGGAAGGAAAAAAAAATACTTCACTTGGAATAAAAACTTTGGTCACAGTTTAGAATAGGTAACACTTAATTATTAAGTTAATTATTCACTATGACTTTTCCCTCAATACATATTTAATTTGTTGCTTGTTAATAAGTTTAGTAGGTAGGATTGGGGATGAGAATAAGGCATTAGGCACTAATAAATGGCTAATATTCTAGTAATATGCATGCTAATAAGCAACTAATATGTGTAACCGTAAAATAAAGTGTTACCAAAACTTTTTGAATATGCAATGAAATATAGCCATTTACTCTATTTATTTATATGGTTTCTAAATATGTTAAATTCTTAATCATTATTATTTTAGTCAAATTAGACCTATTTCTCTTCTGCACATTTATGCTTTTTTTTCATTATGAAGAAAATAAATGCAATGATACATTTTTTTTATCATTTTGACAAGGCATTCTTAAGCATGCATCACCATATGTGAATCCATCCAAAGAATTTCTGGTTTTCCCCTGCAATCAGCACAGAATGTGACAGAAGTGTGTGAATTCAGTGCTGTTCTAGCCATAATGCACACGGAGGCCAGATTCAGCTGAAAACTTGATTTCTTGCTCTGACTGTCTCTGTCTTGTGTCTGTGAATGCCTGTGTTGGTGGTGTGTCCCTGTGTTCCAGCGTTCTCAGATTTGAGAGTGTGAATGTGGGGTACAGAAGTGGGCGAGAGTCTTTGTGAGACTGGAGGCAGCACCAGATGTCCAATTTGCACTTCAGCTGGGCCTGAATGAGCTGCTGGACCACAGGTTTACCCTGACAGGTTCACTGAGAGAGAGAGAGAGAGAGAGAGAGAGAGAGAGAGAGAGACAGGCACAAGTATCTCAGCCCATAAGGTTTGATGATTATTATTGGCATGTCTTGTATTGCCAAAGCAGTGCAAAATAAGGAAAATATGTAGTAAAAAGATAAAATTGAATATCATTTAAATGTATTTAAATTGAATGACAAATTTTTACACATTTAATATTAAAATATTCAGTAGTTGGGAGATAAAATGTGCCAGATGCGTAAGGGTAAACCATGTCAGTAACATACCTGATAGCTATAGTGACTTTTATATTCAAATTCAGAAAGAAATATTACATTGGTCTTGTTGGAAAAAAATATGAAACAGAGGCCATGTTTCTTCAAAGTATACAAGGAAGTTCTGGCTTTCAAAGAAAACGATCAAGGATATTCCCCACAAAGTAAAGCATTGAAGAAGTTTCCTCTCCAAAAAGTTGAAGTACAAGAAATAACATTTCATATTTTTTCTGCAACCTTGATGGGTGAAGTGTGGAATAATAATGTTTTGTTTATTCAGTATAATACATATTTTTTTTTGCTCATTTCCTATTAAGAAATTATAGTTTATAGGAGACATTAGCCATAGCATAAATTATAATCAGACATAATTATTTTACAAGCCATAGTTCATCCAAAAGGAAAATTCTGTCATGATTGACTCAAAGAAAATGTTTAAAATACAAAAACAATGAAATATGTTTATAATAATGTACAACATATATTGTTGAACGTGCATGTTGGATTCATTCATTCATTGGTCCATCATCTAATTAGATGTTTTAAGTGCTGTCAAATGATTAATCGTGATTAATTGCAAGTTTTTGTTGTATGTATATATATATACAGTGGGTTTATCATGAAAGGGGGTGCAGGAGACACGCATGCAGAAGTGTGAGATCATTGGCTGGTTTGCATCGCTGAACATTGGCAAGTGGTTTGCCTTAGAGGGGTATGTGTTCGTATCTTCATGTTAGCTGGGGAGGGAGGGGGTGGCATAGATGAGGGGCTTTCAGATACTCTACGTGCATTTAATTAAGTTTTTTTCTAAAATTGTATGCAAGCATTTCTTAATGTGTGTCTTTCCTGTCATAGTATCAAGTGTCTGTTACCTTTTGCAAATGTGTGTCTCTCCCTCAATATATGTGAGTGTTTTGTTTTGTGTGTTTACCTGGCCATTTTGTTGACCTCCCTGGCAGTACAACGCTGTTTATGCATTCATACTTTGTGTCTGACGGCGTGTGAGTTTGTGTGTGGGTGGCAGGTACTGTGTGGGTCCATGTTGGTATGTTCGCAGTGGGCGGAGGGTCATGAACATTACCTTACACACACACACACACACACACACGGAGAGAGTGTGCGCGGAAGGCTGTAAGTGACTGTTCTCAGCGCTAGGTGACACAGTGTGGGCTCAACTCCAGATGGGAGAGCATTAAGCTGTTAATAAATGAGGATCTTTCTCTGCATCTGTGGAACGACAGACATACAGTATTCTAATGAAGAAGGGCTGCCCAGATGGCTTGATTTCATAGATAACTCTCCCCTCTTTCTCACATTTTATACTGATTGGCTTTATACTGCGAGTGTGTGAGAGAAACATTGACTCAGAGGGAGTGTTTTTTCTTTTTTTGTGCTTTTAATTGAAAGGACATCGGACAGTGAAATAAGAGGAGTTGAATTGAAAATTGATGCAGTTAACCTTTTGGTGCTTAACTAGTACTGCAGCATAAAAGGCTTAGGCTAAAATGAGTGAAAGTCAGAGGTTTCATTATGTGAGGAAACACAAATACACGTCATGTCCTGCAGATAGACACACACAAATACACACTGTGCAAGAACATTGCTTTTTTAGTGGCTACAGGCCCACACAATTGTATCAGTCATGCTTGTTTTCTTTTATTTTAAGAACAGTTCCTGTAAAAGCAGCTGCAAGAGATGAAACCTGAATTTGTGTTTATACTGTAGAAACAACATGGAATCAGTATAGCTATTTTACCTAAAACTATTGAAAATTGTTTTCATTAATTGAAATGAATCAATTTTGGGTGAAACTTTGAAATATTGCCTTGACTAACTGAAGTAAAATAAGCTGTGCAAATAAGAAGTAAAATAAATTAATATAAACATAAATAATAGTTTCCAAACTGACAGTAGTATGGTTTGTCTTTAACTAGTCGTTCATTTTCATTATGGCATTGAATCACAGCAGCAAATATCAATTCTGAATCTTTTTTTTTTCTTATGCAGTAATCTGTTAATGTACACTTGATATTTTTACATTCTGAAGTTAAAGTCTATGTAAAGCCATACTGTCCATTTTACTTTTGTGATGTGACTTGTTACTGTATGAAATGTGTAAAAAGTAGGAATAGAATATGATTTTTTGAAATTGGGAATTTTTGAAAATGGGAGTTACATATCGGAATGGAGCATAACCTGTCTTATAAAGAACGTGAATGCTTGTGAATGTTGCTTCATGTTTTCTTTAATGATTTGAATGACACAACAGACAGAAGAATCACACAGAAGCCTTATGGGACTATCACATGAAGTGCACCCACTTTCTTCCTCTAACATCAGCGAAAAGTTAAATATTTAAAAAGAGAAACAAGAAAAGGGGAGTCCAACTGAGCTGTTTCTTTCTCAACCCTCTCTTGTCATGAATCAGCATTCACATCTTCCTCTTTTGTCAACCTTGTGTTTGTGTTTTTCTGTTTTGGGGATTTGTCTTTTCTTCATGTATTCTTTATTCCTTCCTTTTAATCTATTGGTAATTCCCCACTCTTCCCTGTGCTGTCACTCCATCAGTGTGCCGTTCTCTCACTCACTGTCATTATCCAAACAGCTTTGAAGTCATTCATTCACTCCATTCTACCCGAGTAGCTTTAAAAGACTCCGGCGGTCGACTGATCTGAAGTCAGTATACAACGGCTAAGACAAACAAATCTTGCAGTATTGATTACCCTTCACTGTCCAGTGTCCAGTCGGCTCATTATTCCCGGGGTCAGAGCGGGACCACCTGATAAGCACCTGTCCTCATTTTTCAATTCCTCTCGGGATTGCCATCATGCAAGAGGTCAAAGTTTCATATGACGCTCCTCTGTTTTTTCTGTGTGGAACACAAATGTCTCATCACCCGAGTGCTGAGGTCAGCCGGACGGGGGAGATTGAGTCGTAATACCTCCATTGTGGGAGGTCTGTGTTTTTTTTTTTTTTCTCTTTTCTTTCGCTTTATCGCTTTCCATGACTTATTCTGTTCATCTGGGGGCCCGGGAACCCCCTTCTTCTTGTTTGAAGAGGATTCCTGCCGCATGGGAGTTTACAAACAGATCAACTTTCTTAGACAACAGTGCACTTCATTAAGACCCTCAGCTGTGTGTCCACCTTATCGCTTGCCCACCCAGACGACATGCTCTGGTCAAGGCCGCCGTGGCGTCTCTGCCTTTCTCTCGTCTCTTTCCATCCGTTCCTCCCACGCTCCCTCTTTTCTCAGCTGTGGCGTCTTGCGTGAGCTGGCAGAGGACGGTGTCTGTGGGGGGATTAGCGTGACCCCCCCTGCTTTCATATGCTCTGTCTCCCCACCGCTCCCCTGCAGATCCCCCTGCTAAGGCTCTTCCTTCCTCTCTGATCCTCCAGATCCTGGCCACCACATCAGCAGCAGACAAACAAACCCCCTCCTGGAGTCTGAGCCTGGAGCTGACCTTGTGTGGTCACCCATTGTCCTATTTGAGACCCATATCATTGGCAGATGAGGCATAGCTGTATTTATGTATCTTATATGTGGGACCCCAGGAGTGTGACATGTGGTTTAGTGTTTTGCTGGCTTAGAAGAAGATTGTATGGAATAGAATGGTGAATTAATGTGATGTTATGCAAATAATGGTATAGGCCTCTTGGAACCCCATGTCTGTCAGCCGCTACATAAGACTAATGGTCCCACAAATTCTGTACACACATCTATGGAATTCTAAACAATTGTTTATAATGTGTTTTTTTTTTTATTTAGATAGGACAGTATAGGTCAACATGAAGAAAGGGGGTGAGAGAGAGGGGGATGAGATTGGGAAAGGTCCTCAGGAATTTAGGAATTGTACACAATAGTTTTAAAAGGATTATATCATTATGAATGAATTTCTGCTGTACTATTACATCAGACTGTAAAACTAAGAAAGGCCTACTGACCTGGGAGTGTCAGAAGTCAAATTTATCAGAGATAAAAACTCCTGCATCAATGGTCATGTGACGTGTGTTTTTTAGGTTGTGTACTGTAAACGGAGGTCGTTTCAGAAATGCAGCAGAAATGCTTACAAAGGAAGAATCGTTTTAAAACGTGTAAACCTTATAGACTAAACCTTGAGACTTGATTTGGACCTCAGAGACTTGTCAGACTTGAACTTGTCTGAAATAAATGTTGTTCTTTAAATTTTGTTTTTAATAAAAGAAAAAACCTTTCATGGTTAAAGTTTCTTGGGCAACACATCAGCATACTGGAATGATATCAGGCTAGTTGTGTAATTTATTTATTTTTCTAAAGGGACAAAAATAGTGAGGAAAAAAGTTCAACATTTAAGGAAAGAAAAATATGTTTGTTGCAAATATAAGTGCATTCCTAAAAAAAATTGTGTAGTAGTTTATTTTTTCACTGTGCCAAAAACTTGTATAAAAAAATTGAAATAACATTATAAGTGGTTTTAAGAGAGAAAGGTAAAAAGAAGAAAACATTTAGAAAATGTATGATTTGACCCTTATAAAACATATATTGGTAGCTGGAAGAAATGTAACTCTTTCAATAGGAAAAGCCAAGGGGCAAGAATTTTCTGAATGACAGATGATTTCTTTTTTTTTTTTTTTGCATTGTCTTCTGTCGAATTCTATGGTTGTGGATTCCGATCTACCATTAGCTTTGTCCATCTAAAATGTGTTTTTTAAATTCCAATTCAAATAAAAAGCCCTCATTTTGAGTCTGTAGTTGGTGTACGCTTTACATGACAACATTCCTCTCCAGCGGGTCTGTGATCACCACCCTCATCACGTTTAGAGGGGGAGGTGAGGAGCACTTAGCGTTCTTACCTGCAGGGTTTTCATTATCAGACTAATAAGACAATATTAATTATGCGACAGCACAGTGCTCTAATTACAATGACAGGCGATTGTGCTCTCCTCTCCATGTCAATTTATCTATAGGAGGGCAGCGAAGGCAAACACTAATATTTCATATGATTATTTAGGATATTAACTGTGAGAATTGATTCTCTGTTTCTCGGTATATTGGCCTGGGGGAACTCCCTCAGAGACCGCTAGCGACATGCAGATAGTTTGAAATGTTAAGGTTCAGCAATTTTGATTGCATCACCTGTGAGGGATGTATGAAGGAGTGAACTATGTGAACCCGGTGTTCCCACCACCGAACATACGCTTTGTATGAATTCTGCTCACGGGGTGTTCTGTGAGTCTGGGGGCAAAAAGTTAAACCTGTGAAAATAATCTTGTCTGAATACTGCACAAATAATGTATGAACTATTCAAAGTTGTTTTGTGAAGAGAGAAAAATAGCCCAGAGCTGCTCAGGGATTGTTTGGGGCATTTCTCAAGCTCTCAGTGAATTGTACAAACTCTGTACGATTTCTAGAAAAGTCATATTTCTTTGGCTGTTTCTTAAGATATAATGTCTTTGTAAATAGACAGTAATGGTTTTATGAGATATCTTGTCTTTGTAAATAGTACAAGTGAAAGCCAGCAAAACAAGACAGTGGCTGCTTTTTAAGCCCTTTTTCTTCCAAGTTCTAGACCACAAATCACAAATGAGGAGAAAAGATGAGGATATCTCCCACGGTTCGGTTTGTATCACAGTTTTCTGGCCACGGTAACAGTTCGGTTTCGATACATCAATATTACTGTACAGTACTGTATGTGAGCTCTAACATAG
>JAUCMS010000095.1:15577923-15640423 GCA_032357445.1 Enteromius radiatus | reverse complement strand
CTGAAGAAGGAGATCCTCCCCGTAAGTAATGCCTTTTTTCCTCCTCAATACTTTAGATGGCCACAATTTGAATCTAAACAGAATTATTGCACACATTGATGCAGTTGCGCTTGGCATCCTATAAGATTACAATGGTCTATATTGTGTGAAAACGAAGTTTCAGAATGATATTCTTCAACACTTCTCAACTCTCCAGGAGAAAATTGCATTTGTTCTGATGGTAAAATTGCATACGCTCAAGGAGATTCCTGAGGTGTGGTCACTGCATTCATATGAGCAATAATGTTATGATTTCTAGTACACTTTTTAAGAGGCGTATCATTAAACTACACATCATTTTTGATAGCGGGTGTTTGCACTTGGTAGACATAGAATTTATGTCCTTTTAAAAGCACTGTAAATTACTCTCCATAAATCACCTGAACAATGCTGGCGCAGGCTTTTATGAGCTGTTTTATTTGTGGAGAGTATTTACCAAATGATGATCTTAGAGTCTATATTGTTTTTCAGAGAGTTTCATGGGCAAAGCTACCTGTGACCAACTGCATTTAGCGCTTAATCCATTTATCAAAGTCCTTTTTAAAGAAGAGTAAACACAAAATGCATCGTGTAATATTTAAGCATACGATTTTATGCTCATCTTAAAGTTTGCCACATAACTTATCAGTACACAGGAAGCATACAGCATGTAAATGTCAAGATGGATTTGTTGCAATGTAATGAAGTCATCAGATGCAGACAGACAGCGGTTGATGTTTTTGGCAGCTGGCGGTGTATAGCTCAGCATTGAGCGCCGTTCATTAGAAATGATCCCAGGCTCTGACTCACTCTGCTGTTTCTGAGAGTGTCCTGGCCAACTTTAATAAGAGTACATATAGTTGTTGACACACATCAGGGAATTGAGTTGCACAAACAACACAAAAACACCTTTTATAATCGGATTGAGGTTCACAGAGTTTACCAAGTTCGACTAAATGATGGTGGATGTCACAGTAGGTTTCTGGTTTTACTTGGTTATAGACCACTTTGTTAATTTTGGAATGTAGTTTGAACTATTGATTTGAAATGCCTTAAGTATATAACTGAAGATTTTTAATTGGCTGTAATCTTTTGCCCTGTCATATTGGTGACTGGCATCTCAGTTTGGAGCTAATTGTAATATTTATATTCCTTCAGCTTGATGCAACTGAGGATGAACCAAAAAGCTTTATTTACATGACCGAGGATGCCCTCACTAATCCAGAGAAGATCATGGTTCTCATCCAGGGCAGTGGAGTGGTAAGGGCAGGCCAGTGGGCTCGACGCCTCATCATTAATGAAGACCTCAACAGTGGGACTCAGATACCCTTCATTAACCGTGCCAAAGAGGTGGGTTTTATTTTGTCTTCATCAGTAGTAAAAAAGATGCACAATGTATACAAAGTTACTGTACTTTCACTTTTTGTTGCGAAATATTAATTATTATTTATATATAATTATTGTGTGTGCATTGTGTTGGCTGTGTGCTTTATTTATCCAGTATATCTTGTTCTGTGATCAGATGCCAATCAAGTAAAAATGTGGCAACTTTAAGTTGTGGTTTAAGTTCATACATACATGGGTCAAAGACGTCAAGAAGTCTGCATCAAAAGTGATTTTATGTCCATAGAAAGCACATTAAATGAATTACATTGTCATTTAGTGTAACAGAAATTATGTAAATATTCAAACAACATGCTTATTCTGACATGTACATGTTAAAATATATAAAAGAATAAGGGAGCATATTAAATTTTATTGTGTTTTAAATTAGTACAAAAATTATTACTGACAAGTGGGCAAAACCTAGGATAATAGCAATTTTTTAAATGTAAAATTACAACTAATTAGTCTTTTAATTAGCATGGCATCCACTGGTTGAATGGCCATATATCGTAACTGGCCCATTTGTACTTGTAATGCACGATTGGCAACTGGTCGGTTTTTTTTTTTTTGTTATTTTAATTTGTAATACTGTTTCACAATTTTACTGTTCTTACTAGTAGTGGGACAAAATACTGATATAGCAATATATTATTGTCTTTCTCTATGCAATGCGAGAATCATTAAATTGGAACCAAATATTGATATTTACAATAAGGAGCTCTAAATAGATTTCCCTACTTCCAGTGTCTAAAAATGTTGGCGTGCCATTTTCGAATTCTTTCCAAACTTCTTGTGCAAACAAAAATCTCACTGGATTATTACAATTATTGGGCAAATGAATGTTTGAAATGTACATTTATGTTTCCCATCTACTACAGCAAAAGACAGAAATAGCTGATTTAAAACCATTTCTTAGCTGGTGAAAATACTAACGTTCTAATAATTTTGGCCACCAAAAGTTAAAAAAGTGTGAGATTTTAATAAGTCCAAGAATAAAATGATTAAGTTAAATCTGATCTGCAGAACTTTTTGTGCTGTTTTCAAACAGTTAAGACTTGAATAAAGAGAGAACACTTGCACTTGTTTTGCATTTTTTTATAGTTAGATATCATGATGTATCATTATAGGATTGTCTAGCAATATATCGATTATTACAAAAATTGCTTTATCATGATATTGTCGTATTGTGAGCTATATATCGTGATTTGTATCATATCACGAGGTACCCTGTGATTCCTTCCCTTAGTTGTTACTGTATTTTTAATCCAATAAATGCAGACTTAAATAATCTTAATTATTCAAAACATTTTACCACTAGTGCACATTTTTGTGTTTGCATTGTGAATTTAAAGCGTAATAAAGTCTTTTTTGTATTTTGTATTCATTAAAAACATTAATTTCTAATATAATTATAGTTTATTTCATTAAAAATGAATTTAGTTTGGTGTGTAAAGGTATTGGCAGGGTGTGTAAATATCTGAATTGTGGCCTGCCTGGGCCAGTGGATAGTTTAACATCAATGAAAGTATTATTACATGCTTGTAGTCTGAGCAACTTCTGTATCCATCTCTATTTTCTCCTCTGTATCCCTCTTTATTCTCTCCAATCCATAGATATTTATTTACCCAGAAAAAGGAGCTGTTTTGCTGTTACGTGTGTACTGTAAACTGTAATTTAGATTTTCATTTCTTTTCTCTGTCGGAGGACGTATCCCCGAGTGGAGTTATTTCCGTCCATCGTGGCTAGTCGTTTGTCACGCCGCCCGCCGCTACCTGTGTAATTTCATCGGCCCGTGCGTTCAAATTGACTTAAGGGAGATCTCCCTCGCTCTACCATCTAAATGTCATAAAACACACACACAGACACACACACTCCTACACTAATGTCTGCAGGCAAAGTCACTTTTCGTACAGTGCCGGGAAAAGACGGACAGGGAAGGCGAGTCTGCTTGTATGTGTGTGAGACAGTGGCTTATTGCATTTGCGAAGAGGTGCGTTCTGGGGGCGTACTGTGACGGGTTAGACGGAAAGAATGCACGTCGTGCTCTGCCGACCATTTATCATGCTAAATAATGACCCCAGCTTTGCTGTGACATCATAATAATAGCATTTACAGGAAGAGAGATTCCTGAGTTTGTTGCGTGTATATCAGTATGACAGAGGGAATGTGTCTGTCACTTTGCAATATCTGTATTGCTGAAGGGGTGCTGATGCGCTGTCTTATTCTTCAAGTGACGGCTCATGTTTGTGATTTCCTCTGTGATAAACAAGGCCACCTGAGGCCATGTGCCGAATATGCTCTGATCCGAGATCAGTCTGTTCTTTTAGCCTGTGAGATGTGTTATTCTGATGGGAATTGGTTACATGCTTACGAACAGATTTCATTGCTCCCTGATCTGTCCTGTGAAGCTTTATTAAAGATTGTTGTGTAGAAATAAGATTGTAAAATAAAGCAGGTTGATTCGGAGTTGCTCCAAAATTTTATGTGGGCTTTAGCAGACCGTTGACTTTATTAGCGCATTGCGAGAGAAAACTCAGCAGGAAGACAGCTCAAACTTTTATATGAGTACAGGAGCAATTTTTGAAGCCAGACCAGAAATAATTAACTGGTTTTGTAATCAATAAATAACAGAGAGAAAACTGTAACTTGGTACTTGGCAACAGTAAGATTTTTAATGTTTTTAAAGATTTCTCATCTTCTTACCAAGCCTGTATATATTTGATCAAAAATACAACAAAATCAGTCATACTGTGAAGAAAGAAAGGAGAGAGAGAGAAAAAAGAAAGAAAAATGCACACACACACACACACACACATATATATATATATATATATATATAGTGTCATCCACTAATATTGGCACACTTGGTAAATCTGAACAAAGCTGATCTGATCTGCAATGTTTATAATTTCTTTCAAAAAATTTACAAAATTCTAACCTATCACTGAAGTAAAACAATTGAAAATGGGGAGAGAAACTCATGATGAAATAAATGTTGATCTCCAATCCATGTGGGCCACAATTATTGGAACCCAATTATTGCTACAGTACGTCCTTTCCCCAAGATAACAGCTCTGAGTTTTCTCCTGTAATGCCTGTGTGGAGAACACCTGCTAAGAGAAACGAGACCGCTCCTTCATCCAGAATCACTCCAGACCCTTCAGAATACCAGCTCCATGATGGTGCTTCTCCTCTTTTGTTCACCTCACTCATTTTCTGCAGGGTTCAGATTAGAGGACTGGGACAGCCATGGCAAAAGCTTCATTTTGTGCTCAGTGACTGATTCTTGTGTTTATTTTGATGTTTGTGTTTGGATTATTGTCCCAGTGGAAGACCCAACCATGGCCCAGTATATGATTTCTAAGAAAGTCAGTGAATTATTGATTTTTATCTGTTGGTATTTGATAGAATCCATGATGCTATGTGTCTAAACAAGATGTCCAGGACCTCCAGCAGAAATATAGGCTCACAACATAAAAAAATACAGCAGTACTTTTTTATCCGCATGTTCACCAAACCCATCTTGAGTGTTTGCTGCTAAAAAGCAAATATTTTAGTTTGATCTGATCATAGAAGCCAGTCCCATTTGAAGTTCCAGTCCTGTCTGACAACTGAACATGCTGGAGATTGTTTTTGGATGAGTGAGGAGAATTTTTCTGTGCTGATGTAGGGGCTGTTTGACTATTTTTTTAAAGGTTTACTGACCCTGAGACTTAACTATTTTCTGCAATTCTCCAGCTGTGGTCCTTGAAGAGTCTTTAGCCACTCAAACTCTACTCCTTGTCACTTCACTAATTTGTGAAACTCAATTATCTTTTGCAGCATATAAGAAATATAATCTTTGTTTTTTTCTCATATTGTTGATGATTAAGGGAATTTGGGCTTTATTTTCCCTCCTATATATATTTCTGTGAAACAGGAAGCCAGGGCTGGATATTTTCATGTTCATAATCACCCTGGAGTGCTCAAAATTGTGAATATGAATGGGAATATACAATCTAGATATTTTGCTCATAAAAAAAATCTAGGTGTTCCAATAATTGTGGCCAACAAGTATTGGAGAAATTTTTACTGTTTTTACTGTTTTACTTCAGTGATAGGTTAGAATTGTGTGCTTCTTTTTTTGAATGAAAGATCAAAAGGATAAACAATGCAGATTTATTTTCACAGCCACCTTTGATCAGATTTACCAAGGGTGCCAATATTAGTGGAGGGTACTGTTCGTGTATGTATGTATTTTTAAATGTAATTTATTCCTGTGATCAAAGCTAAATTTTCTCCATCTTTATTCCATACTTCAGTGTCACAGGATCATTAGTCATTCTAATATGCTGTTTTGCATATAAACATTTATAATTATTATTATCATCAATATTTAAAATGGTTGAGAACATTTATTTCAGGATTCTTTGATGCAAGCATTTATCTGAAATAAAAATATTTTGTAACTTTAACATACACTATACCATTCAAAAGCTTAGAATCGGTATTATGTTTTTTTATTAATTAAAATTAAAAAATTAAATTAATTAAATTAATTTAAAAAAACAATAAAGACTTTCTGTTCATCAAAGAGACCTGAAAAAATTCTAGTCTGCTGTTTTAATATAATAATATAATATATATATATATATATATATATGAGCAGCAAATCAGAATATTAGAATGATTTCTGAAAGATCATGTAACTGGAGTCAGCTTTAAAATCACAGTAATAAATTACGTTTTAAAATATATTAAAATATTAAGCAGTTATTTTAAATATTTCAGGATGTTACTGTTTTTGTAAATTGGATCAAATAAATGCAGGCTTGGTGAGCAGAAGAGACAATTTTACTGTAAAATGTTTGACTGGTAGTGTATTTATGTATTTCATGAATATAAAATAATAATATACCATTCAAAAGTATAAAAGTTTGGTTCTGGTGTAAAATGTTAATGTGTTGTAATGAAATGAAGAAAACATTGCATGACCGTTAATTAAAGTTTTTTTTTTTGTAAGAGAAACTCTATAACTGCTGATCCAGCTGCTGCGTGTGTGCAGGACTTTAGCTGGTCACATACCACTGACTACGTGCTACTGTGTAAGAGAAGATTGTGTATTATTCCCACAGTGGTGAGCGTGTGACAGACTATGGGCATCCACAGAAGGCCGCCGTGGCAGCGTTGGGAAACAGGGCCAGAGTCTGACAGCTGGGTTGCAGAAAGAGCGAATGCGTATGAACTTGTGTGTGTGTGTTTGAGAAAGAAAGCAAGCTTGCTTAATGACAGCTTATTCCTTCATGAGTTTAACTCCTGACAGTCGACAGCTCTGCCTGTTGCATCATGGTAGCAGAATCATTACCTTGTGACCTGTCAGAAGCAGAAGAGAGCGAGGAAAAAGCTGGAGAAACGAAAGACTTTGGGTTTTGACTTCCCTTGTATTGCAGGGTCAGAATTCAAGTACTGTAAGCCAGAGTTGTGGGTGATCTGTGACCCCTAAAACAAGACCAGTTTAGACTACTGGCCTAAACTAGCTCAATGTTTATGCGAATACAAGGACACGTGCCTGGCGTGTATAAATGTATTGTTTGCTGCAGTATTTTCAAATGGCTCATATGAGCACCCCCCTCTGCTCTCGCCTGGTCTCGGTCGCGCACTCTCTGACAGAGCCGGATTGATTGCTCACTCAGAGCATCTTGTTTAAGCCTGCAGTTACTCTGACATTGACCCAGCCAAAATGTAGCCGAGGCTAACGTGAGGACGTGACTGGAAAGGTGAGAGGATTTTTCTCTCTCTGTCTCTCTGATGCAGGAAGCTTGAGATCTTTTTCCCTCTAGTGGCTCTCAGGAAGCATGAGTGAAAACGAGCTCTTGACAGAGGCAATAAATACAGTATACTGCAACTTTTCCAACACCTCTCCCTCCCTCCCTCCCTCTCCCTCACAGGTTCACTCACTCGTTCCCTACTTTATTCAGTTTTTCTCATCCCTGTTATCCCATCCAATCTTATTTTACTTATCTGTAATATACAGTTGCAAGTTTTTTTTTTTTTTTTCCCCTATCCCTTCTCTTTTTCTGACTACAGTATGTTTGGAAAGGAATGATTGCATACTGCATACTTTGCTGAACTATATTATCTATAATTCTTATTTTTATACAGTGCCTATGATGAAACACCCACCTACATACAGTAGCTCAGGGTTGGGAAGATTTTTGTTTTGTTTTTAAATGTTTTAAAAGGCTGTTGGTCTCTCTTGCCTACCAAGCCTGCGTTCGATAAACAAAAATGCAGTAAAAGCAGAAATATTGTGAAATATTGCTACACTTTAAAAATAAGTGTTTTCTGTTGTTAAAATGATTTCTGTGGTATCAAAGCTTTCTTTCTTTTTGCAGCCAAAATTTTTGCAGTTTGCTTAATTGGTGCATTTGTTGCTTTTGAAAACAATGTTGAAACAGTTGTGCTGCTTAATATTTTGTTTGTGGAAATCAGCACAAAATAGCAACATTTATTTGAAATATTTTGTAGCATTAAAATAAATGTCACTTTAAACCAATTTAATACATCCTTGCTGAATAAAACTATTACTTTCTGATGCCAACCTTCCAGATGTCTGTTTTGGAAGATTTAAATTGGTAGATTTGACAGTGCGAGCTTGTTGCATCATGGGATATATTCCTTCAAATGCATTCGGTCATCTGTACGTAGAGAAAATTAGCATTTTTTGAGTATGCAAGAGTAGTATGCTATCCCACAAAGGTATCTCTCGTCCTCCTCTCGCAATTCTATTATTTTCCAATCTAGTTTTCTTTGTCCTGTTCTTTCCTTATCCATGTTTTCTCTGCTCCAGTCTCTGGCCTGTATGTTTGTTTTTGCTGTTGCTTTGACCCGAACCCCCTCAGTAAACTCTACCCCCTTCCTCCCTGACCCAAATCGACCTCCATATAGCTTTCTCTCTCTCTCACACACACACACACACACACACACACACACACTCATATCCCAAACCTCCCCTTGCTGCTGACAGTCAGTTGCCTGCTTAAAAAAAGAAAACGTCAGAAAAAGGAATAAAAAAGGGCAACTGCATTTCATTAAGAATAAAGTCTTTAATAAAAAATAAGATCCATATCCCCCCATCCCCCCCTCCCTGTTCTTGTTAGTCAGTTAGAAGCGACTCTGGAGACTTGCTAGAAAGAAAGAGGGGGTGTGGTGTTTTCAAAAGTGTGTCAAAAGCCTAGGGGTTTGTATCTGCCCAGAATTTCAATGGGAGGCTGAAAGGGGGCCGGGAAGCGGGCAAACTCAAACACAGGAATCTTGTTTAATTTCTGTCATGTTGCTTTTTTTTTCACCAGATTGATGTCTTTTTCAAAATCGGCTCACTATCTCTCCCTCTCTCCCTCTGTCATTTGCAGATGCGGTGCGATAGTGTATGCCATCGCTGTCCTCCTTGCCTGAAATCCCTTAAGTTTCCTGCTTCCTTTTTTCCCCTTCTCTTTACTGACTGGGGACCTGTTTTTTTTTTTTTTTTCTTCTGCATTTATGAATATCAGTCGATCCATAGCTCGCTCGCTAAGGGCTAGCCTTTAGCATCAGAGATGTTACGCTTCCTGTATGGGGGGGGGGACTGGTGCCCCCTCCATGACGTTAACTAGATATAGAAGCGTGCATCGGGATACTGGGGGTAACTGTGCCCCAGCACAGGGGTAACGCGTTCTCCATCTTGCTGGAAGGTGCAGCATTTCCTGCAGTTAAAATCAATGAACTTGACACCTTCAAAGGGCCATGTGAGGGAGCGACTTGCTCTGGGGTTAAAACTCTTTTAAATAGCCCCCTGCGGGAATCACCGCTGTCAATAAAATGCAATAATTACCACACCCCAGCCTGGGAAGAGTGCAGGCAAGCCGGGCTAAATTAAAAATTGATCAGAAAGAGGAGAAAACATTATTTTTGTGCCCTATTCCCCAGTCTTAACTGTGCAGAGTCTCATCAGAAGCAACTGGCTGTGGCTTCTCCTACTTCCTTTTTTACGGTTTTCACCCCTCTCTCTCTCCGACGAGCGATTTACCATGTCGTTAGATGTTAAAAGATTTATTTGCCATTTAATTGTCCTGATGGTGAGGTGTGTTGCAGATGAGGCTAGGTTTATGAGTTGGCGTTTCTCTTTGCAGATGTGAGCATTGAGAGCGCCTTCAGCGTTTATTGATTGCCGCCTAATTTTGTCTGACTCGCCCCACCTCCGTAGCTTCATCTGACAGTCAGAATAGGTATCAGATGCACATCCATATAGCTCTGTGTCATCTTATTTTCACACCGACACATCTTACCTAAGAGCAAGATGTTTTTCATTATATACACATGCATAAATGTATTCAAATGTCACTCGCTCATCGTATCCCACCGGAGATTGTTCTGATGCCGTCTAGACCATCAGACAAGCTGCTCACATCACTGCGCAAAGATTTATGGGCCATCACTTTGAGTGGGATGATATCATAGAAAGGGGATGGTGTATTAGTAAAATGCTATGGTAATAACTGTGTTTTTTATAAATTATATTTAAAATTAATACAAATATATTATCAAATAGCATTTAATTTAAATAACATGTGAAGCTATATATATGTGTGTGTGTGTGTAGGTATTATATCTATATTTAAGACATTTACATTAATAAAATATATGCAGTGTTAATGAGTGATTATCATATGAGTATGTTTTATAGCTATATGTTATTGTGTAGTCTTACCACCCTGTCATTAAAGTTGTATTAATAAACGCTTTTTTGTTTTATTCAATTTTAAAAGTTGAAATTTTACGAGAGATAGAAGGGTCTTCGGGGGTCCTTTCTGTAATATTTCCTGTTTTGGTTTTTCTTACGGCATGTTGGTTGCACAACATGAATTTTGTAGATCCTACAACTTGGCTTTTTTCCTTCAAATATTGATAAGCAGTGAGGAAATGTTGTTCAATATATGTCTTTCCCAATAAATAATCGCAGAAAAATGGAGCCTTACTACTAAAAAATTTCTTTATCTATTTGTTGTAATATAAGTCAGTCATCACTGTGATATTGTTATATGTGCTACAAATAAATATTAAACTGAATTTAAATTTAAAAAAAAAGAAAACTATAAGCATTTTGGAAGAGGTTTATTCAAGTATGTTTATTTTATTAGTAGATCTGAGGGACCACAGTACCGTAGCAATACTACATGATACCACAATATTGCTACATTATTTTATTTTTAAAAGAAAGCTTAAAACCTTTAATGGACCAAAGCAAGAAAACCGTTATTGGGGATCATTCACTCATTAACAGAGTGCTGATAATTAGATTCTGCTACAAAATGAACTGATGATATGATGGCAGAGGCAGGCGGCGAGGTGTGTGTAGTAGGTTGTTCTGTGCTGCGGGCAGTGTGTGAGTGTCCCAATGGGATGGCCTTGTTTAGATTCTCTCATACAATGCCTGTGGCAGTGTATGAGGTAGGTCTTCGCTCATTCTCTCCCTGGGACGACTCTCTGAGGCTGAATGAAGTGTTTGTGTGAGTGTGACAGAGAGGGAAGGGAAGAGAGAAGGAGAGCGGTATAAAATATAACCCAGTACTATTAATAGAGTCTTTTTTATTGTCCTGTATATCAATCTTTTAACAATGTACTCGAGCAGAAATCTGACCTCAAATGAAAGCTGCCCATACCAACGTATCGATTAGAATTTCTCCTTGTGTTCTTGGCAGTCTTAAGGGCTGTTGTCCTGGATCTGTAAAATTTTTCATGCCGTCCTCTCCTCTGTGCTTTGTCGAGGTCAAGGTAACACACTCGCCAAAGTTTTTGCAGGAAATTGAGTTTATGGGGGAAGCCAAAATGAAGCCATACAGATATCCGTGGAGGACCGCTCAGTAGGTCAAAGTTCAACCTAGCTGTGAAAAAAGAAAAAGAAACATGCCAGAGTTGCTCTTCGGGCAAATTGGCCCATTTTGCGAGAGCTTGATCGATGGGGAGGAACCGTTGGCGCAAATAGGGGTTAACTGGGTCTTGGTCATATTCTGTGGTTCAACGAAAGAGAAGAACAAATGAATGTGTGTGTGTTTTTTTTTTTTGTTCACCCCACATTACTGGAAAATGATAATAAATATGGGAGAGGGATGGCTGTTCTCAAGGACCTTTGGCTAACATTCAGATGTCCAGAGACCTTCACTTCCATAAGGCTAGTGCATGATAATGAAGATGGACCACATGGCCTCGTTCCAAATGTTTTGAATAGCTGCCGCTCCTTTATGAACACAGCTCTTTAGAAGGCAGACTGGTTCAGAAGATATTGTTTTTTTAGCATCTGAATTGCTTGAATGTGCAGTATGAATGATGAGAAGGCTTTTTGCTTAGAGATATAAAACAAAGATCTTGTTTATAACAACTGTAGCTATGATTAACACTAAATTCTCATTGGTTTTGTTACAAAAACATCTCTTTATATGACAACTGTAAAAACAATCGGTCACACGTTTTTTTTTGTTTTGTTTTTCTGTTTTGAGGCAAAAAATCTCACCAACTGACATTTTCAGTTGAGCCTTTTTCTTCATCTTAACAATATGACATATGTCAGGAAATAGAAAGCATGATAATAATATATAGTAGTTATGGGCATTTATTTGTTCTTTTTTGTCATTTATGTATGTATGTAAAGAAATTAATACTTTTATTCAATATGGATGCATTACATTTGTCAAAGATTACAATAAAGACATTTAGGTAACATCTGCTAACTAGTTGCTTATTATCATGTATATTATTAACATACTGGCTGTGTCTTAGTACTTATACAGCACACATTCTTCATGACCATATGCTACTGTACATCCCTAATCCTAAAAACTATACCATCTTACTAACTATTCATAAGCAGCAAATTATGAATTTATTGAGGCAACAGTTGTAGTCATTAGCGAGAATTGGACCTCATTAAATTACATTTTATTAAATTAAATCCTAACATTTTTCCATTTCAAATAAATACTTTCTATTCATCATCCAAAACATCACAAACATTTATTAAACAGATCACCTGTTTTACACGTGGATAATACTAAGAAAAGTTTATTCTGAATCATGTAACATTTCAGCAGCATTTTAGGTCACTCTAACAATCAGTGCTGCTTAGCCTCCTAAAATGAACAAAGCAATGTCACCCTACATATGGCGTATAATTGACTAAGCATATTAAGCTTGTACATTTGAAAACCATCTTCAAAATTGCATTTGTTTTGTCTTTGGTTTGTTTATGTCTGCGTCTTTAACCAAAGGTGCTATATAGTGTCAGAATTACACATCCAAAGGTTAAATTAGTGGCTGCACCACTGACCTCCTTTTCTGCTAACACACACCTGTCAGACAGACGCCCAGAGAAAGAGAGGCTTTTGTCAGGAAATATTCAGCTCTATTACCACCACCTGTGAATGAGCTCCTGAGACCTGGGAAAAAAGCAAGCTTCTGAAACAAATCTGTGTGTGTGTGTGCAGACCTGTCACTCGCTCTCTTGGCTGAAAGTCAGAGTGGGAGCCGTGGCGTCGCCGGGTGCAAGCGTGGGGGAGACATCAGCATTCGGGCGATGTCACCAAGCCCCCGTGCTCCGGGAGCAGCCAGACGCTCCGACAGGCGTACCTGCTTCCCCTCCGAGACACAAGCGCACACACACACACTCCAAGTGTCCTTGAGAGTCACTGACAACCTCTCCATAAGCATAAAGAAGCCAAACTCTGTCATTGCCAGTATCAGTCCCTTGGTGGACGTGTCTGTGTATTTGAAGGGCTTTTTTTGCCTGGTTGTGGACAGTCAAAAAAAGTGATATTAAACCTGACTGAAAGTGTCTAATTGACTTTTGGAGGAGTCCCAGAGCTTTGAGGTCTCAGCGATGGAAATCTGACTTGGGTAGTCCCACTTGAACAGGGCGAGTCACGTTCACATGACAGTCATTGGCACTTCTGGAAAGATCTCTTAGCAGTGTCTTCCTGGTGCTCCCCAGGGTTAAAGAGTTGAGATTACTGTGGACAGACACATGGCTGGTCTCAATGTGTCACTTTTCAAGCAGCTGCTCGTACTTTTTTTTTACACTCATGCCAACAAAAGGTCATTGGTGAATTTTGGATGGACAGGCAGTACTTGTGAATTGTTGTTTTATTTTATCCAACTGAAGTAATGTTCTTTAGCATTCATTTATTGCAAAGATATGGTTCATTCAGCTTAAACCAGGATATAATTAAATAGGGATTCCTTAAAACTGACTAGTCATTCAGACGGTCCATTGACTATACAGTTTAAACAATAAGTAGCTTTTGAACATCCCTAATAGAAAAAGAAAATTAGTACACGTAATACAACCTCACCCAACAACTAAACACACACAGTAAATTTTACAGTATTAAATAATTTTTAATGAACAAAATTCACTTTGAGAGATGTCTTTTCTTTTGCAGTATAGCTCAGGAGCTAGATTTAGACTAACATGAGGCCAAGTGTCAGTGCACATACTCTTAAGAGACTGCGGCTGATAAGCGGACCCCCAGGGGAGTAAAAGTGCTCCATTCAAGTGTGTGTGCGTGTGTATGTGTGTGTCTGTGTAGACACATTTCCACCAGTACGAGGCCCAAAGCCACCTCCTGTCAACTGTACAGACACACAAGTTCTCACTCCACCCAGAGATTGTGTGTATGTGTGTGTGTCTCAGCAACAGCACCCTGGGCCTGGATTTCTGCAGGATCAACAGGGCTAATTATAGTGATGCACTGACACCTTTCTAGTGCCTTTTCAATCACCTCCCACTGCCAGGTGCCTCACTGCCTCAAGCTCCCCCTTTGCCTGTTTGTGTGTGTGTGTGTGTGTGAGAGAGAGAGAGAGGGAGAGAGCTTATGAGTGTTTGCTCAAAAGTTTGTGTGTGTATGAACAGGAGTTAGTGGTGACGGTGGTCGTGGGTGTGTGTTTTTATGTGTGACTGGCAAAGAGTTGGTGAGAAGTTTGCAAAGGTGTATGCTGGAGAAGTTATGAGATATGTCTGAAAATGCTTGAAATATGTTAGTTGCTGTATTTAGAGAGCTGTAGCCTATTTTTGGGGGCCGTGCTTTTATATGTGTGCTTATTAGTGTGCATGTTGTCCATTGGTAGACAATGATAAACCAACCATTTTGTAGGTCTTAAAATAAAGGTACAGGAAGTGAGTGGCATTGTTTTTCCCCCACAAAATTTGTCCAGTTAACCTATTAAAAATTTACGGTAGTGCACGTTGGCCAAAACATGCAAGGAAATGTGTTGTGAAAAAAATATTGTCACAGTCACAGACATTTGCATTCGGATGGAATTCGATTTCTCAGAGGATCACTGAATTTGCTGAAAAACAGTAGGCAATTTAGGATTTATGAGAAAAATTATGAAATTAAAATTGCAAAGTACATCATTGAAAAGCTAATTTCTCTAATGACCCCATGTAAAACTAGTCCTGTCCTCTAATAGGGCTTAGGATTTGGATGTCTACATATGACTGTATGACAAAAAATCAGTATTTTGAAAAATGTCATATCTGTTAAAAAGAACATAAGGGGGAATACGCACTTTATTTAAGCTTGTGTTCAGCCATTTGTGTTGAATGTGCTTCCAGTGTCATTCGCTTGTAGTTGTTTTTTTAGTTGTACAAAAACACTTTCTGGTCTTTGCTATCATATGATTTTAATTTATCATTCTAAACATAAACACTGGTTTGTAACACAAATCATTTTATTTCCGTGCTGATGCTGATAGAATCGTCATCAATTTTGGGTGAACTCTACCTTTAAGTAGGAAGGAGTCTCTAATGGGAAACACTGATGTTTTCTATCGCTCAACTAACTCATGTCACTTTTGTGTCATCTGGTGCCACCACTGGGTCATCAGGTCTGCTTCGAGCAGTGACGCCCAACGCACACATAAACATGTCATCATCCTTTTCTTTGTGTTGACATACCCTGTGTTTCCTATAAGCTCACGTAGCTCTATCTTATCCTCCGCTGTTATTTAAACCTGACAACAGCACCAGAGTCTGTAGTCGTCCATGTCATCATCATAGTGCTATGTGTCATTACCCATGCATATGCTGACAGTGTATCCCTTATCCCTCTCAGGACTCTGGTGAGCTCTGCTGACTTGTTTGCGCTTATGTCAAGTTTTTTGGTTACGAGTCGCACCGTACGCTGTCATGTGCTGTCACCCTCTTCCTCCCGAGGTAGTCAGTCATCGGAACGGCAACCCCTCAATCCCACGTTTGGAAATCAACACAGGCATGTCATCAGCAGAGCCAGTGAAGGGGAGAAGAGCTTCCTGAGGCTGAGAAGATGCTATCGCACTGTTTTGCTGTCGCGGGAAAGCTGCACCGGTGGTCCTTGAAGTGCAACAACCCTGTCTCTCTCAAAAGCTCAGGAAGAAGGAGAGATGTAACTTCCAACCCCCCCTACGCCTCCACGACTGGAGTCTGTTATCAGTATGCATGTGTGTAGCTACGTGTGCGTGCATGCGCTTGTGTTGTGTTGGGCGGCAGGGGGCTGAGAGGACCAGCTCCGGCTATGCCTCTTTATTGAGGGTCATTGTAGTGGAGGACGAGTGGCCGTGATAGCGTCTATGGCCTTGCTTTTGATGTTATTGAGCTGCTCCAGCACAGAACTGGTGATAACTTACAAGTCTGATAAACATTCAGTGTCCCTGTAAGCCTCCTATGTGCGTGGAGGGCCAGAGAAGTGATCCTGCGCTTTGTTTGTCCTTCACAGGCAGTTATTCAAGTTTGAAACCCCTCGTCTGGTCTCCCTTTTAACCGACTTGTGTTTACAGTGAAGCTGAGTAGTCACAAAGTCATGTTCTACAACGTGTACAGACAAATTGCCCCTGCGGCTTTTTCTGCTTGCTGACCTTGTTCTCCCTTCACACCCTTGAAGCCCAAATTCCATTTTGTTATTTGGGGCTGTTTTGTGTTTGTTTTTTCAGCTTTACCGGCTTCCAGAGTCAAGAGGATGGTTTTCAATGCCCCAACCCTTATTTTTGGTTTTCTTTTTCCCCCGTATTGCATGAATTTACATCGCCTTTTTAAGTGATTTTGTTTACTGCTCCCGTGTATGACCTTGCGCTTTTCTCACAGGACTTTGCAACACTTCTCAGCACAAGGAATTACAACTGCCCTCATCTCACTAGGCATAGTATCTTAAATTTTTACTAGTCTTTTTCACGCTGTATTTAGCCATGCAGCTTGCTTTGCTCTCTATGTAAACATGGAAGGATAAGATCCCGAAAAGCATTTGGAAAAGTTATGTAATCTCTGAATTTCTGAAGTGGGTCAAAGTGGCCTTGATGGATTACCATTTGCATCATGCCCTGCACTTCCTTATCCACATTGTGTCCTTTTATGAGCAAAGGTATGTTATCTCTACATGTTGTGGACTTAACTGTTATTAAAACAGCTGGCTCCTGCTGAAAGTAAGAAGAGATCCATGGTGCCAGGCCAACAACAAATTTACTTGCTTGGTTGTAACAATTAAGCTTATTGACAGACTAATGCACCTCAATGCAGCAGGCCAGAATGTTTCTGTGCCATGTACTTAGTTTTAGAGTAGTTAGATAGAACAAGAGCAAGATCTCTCTTATAGTCTGGCCAGTATGAGTCAACTGCAGTGCCTGTGACCCAGTTCCAACCTCTTCCACTCTTTTTCCCTCCCTCTCTTTCTCTCTCTGTCTTTCTCTCTTTCCCCCCCGCTTCCATCCTCTGTGCTGGCACATCTCGCTCTTTGAAGTCCACAGGCTGATCTCCCTCTACAGGAGAGAGAATGCAAAAAAGAGAAAGAATTAAAAAAAATAAACAGAACACAAATAAAAAGCAGAGCACAACTATAATTTCAGATGCTCAGGTACTGTGCCCCATGGTGTCATGAAGAGGCAGTGTGCCGCAGGTAGCTCCATTCCCTTGGCACCGCTGGTTTATTTATCCTCTTTTCTGTTTTTTGCCAGCTGAGCAATGTCACGGGATCTGACCTAGAAAGGTCCAATCGCTCTCAGTCAAGCCCTCAACCTCCTCCTGTGAGTGCGACGGTGCCAGAGACTCAGTCATCTCTAACAGAAAGGGTTGGGTTCTTGAGTCTCCAAGGCTGACCCACTTCCGGGAACGTGGTGGACTGTGGGCACCCTGTTTATCTTTTAGGGTTGGAAGGGTTACTTTAGAGATCAGTTTTTGGGGAAAGATATAGAGTCAATTGAGTTACAGTAGCATGGCTGTTTCATGTTTTATGTGATAATGTACAGTACTGTTGTTAGAGAGGATGGATCTTGTATCACATTATTTTGTGTTCCTGAGATGTGCTCTTCCCGAAAGACTTTAGGTCAAACCCAGATTGCTTGGTTAACATCTGAAGTCCACTTAAAGATTCCCATGGGCTTGTTTAATTCTGTCAACCAGCTTTTACCTTGCCCTCAGCTTGTGCCTATTTTCTTCTTGTTATTCCGCTAGTGGTCATGACTCTCGCCAGATTGATTTCCAAGCATCCATTTGCGGACACCTTTGGGTTACCACAATATCAGTCTTTTCTGCAGTGCAGAAACGTAGCTTGAGGCTACCGTGGGAACAATTGTGTATGAACACAAAAACAATCGCAAGCAATGCTCCTCTGAGCTGAAGACAGAACACGGCCGGGGAAAGATGGCTCTTTGCTCTTCAACCCTCGGCTGCAAATAGTTCATTGTAATTCCCAAGATAGCGGCAAGCGGTATGAAGCCCCTGCAGTGCTGCTCTGCATGGCTTTGTGGTTCTGGAAGATGGGAAAATAAGCACCGTTCTCCCTAAACACTGAAACATGCATTCATCCCCCATATAATCAACAGAAGCGCCCTGAGCTTTGGTGGATTTTCTTTAAGGTTTGTCTGTCTGCCTTGCAATGTTTTATCAAGCCTTTATGCTTCCTGGTTTTGGCTGTAATGGGCAACTTGTTTTCCACTATAGTTTGTAAACCTTCATCCAGTTGCACCATCACTTTTCTCTAATGCACACACTTTTATCTCTTCTCTTGTGTTCAGAGGGAATGCATAACAATTCGCTGTTGTTGAAGACGGTTATCAAGTCTCTTTAGGCTTCTGTTTTCAGCTAGAGTTTGGCAGCTTCTTTTCTTTTACATTTTTTAAGTTGGCCTCAGGCCTAGAAGAGCTCATCAGCGGTGCTCGGCTAGATTGCACACACATACCTGCAATGTTATTTCAAATGGCTTAATTAGTTTCTGGCTGCATAGGCTGAAAGATTTACATAGCACAGCACTTTATTCACTGCGGAAAATGATTGAGACCATGTGACTTCAGCACTCGATGTGTGTGAATTGGCTTTCTGGGTCATGCTCCACCACTGTCTATTACCTTTTGGAATAGAATTCTACTTTATCACCTTCACTTGTTGGGTGATGGTTTTTTTCAACCTCTTTTCTCTCCCAGGAATTTGCTCTGTGATCTTGTACTTTACCAGCTCTTATGATGGATGGTGTTTAATTGAAATACCTCTTCACTTTAAATAATTGTTTCCAATTTGAACATCATTTTAATCATAGCACAAACTTTTCTATACGTGAAATGAACAACAATGCTTTATTCAGTTACATTTTGTATGATAAAGATTTCCAGATATCCAAAACATTCTATCTTTAAACAAGCCATTAAATTAAGAATTTAAGAATTTGCCTGCTGCTAATTAACATGAATTTGAATTGGCCACATTTTACATAGTCTGAATTTAGAATGAATTCTTCTGCCATAAGTCTGTCTGGAATGCCCTTTAAAGAAAAAAAAAAGTTTAATTGTCTTTGCAAACCTTAATTATATGATTTTTTTTTTTTATTTTGTATTATGTGCTTCCTTCAGTCCTACTGTAGTTACAATTTTTTGTTCTTATTGTTTTCAATTCAGAAATGTAATTGTCATTTCGAAGGAATTCCTGTATTTAATTATGAATGGTACACAACTCATCTCTCAAACCCTCTGTATTTTCATGGAAGCTTTTCATTTAAGGGGTACATTGAGAAAATGCCGAAAGATGTTAGTGCGGTCCTACTGTGCTGTTGATCTCAAAGTCATGTCTTTTGTTCTTTTTAGAAAGACAAGAGAACAGGAAAATGAAAGTGTTTCAAAGCTTGTGGAGTCGTGCCTGACTGCTTGTGTCAGGGTCCTTGGAGTCACAGACTTGAATTACAAATGCTCTCATTTTAAGCCTCATATGTAGGACTTATTATATGATCATCATCAATTAATCCTGTTGCTTCTATTGTTAGTCTTTTCCTCCTCCTTTTTAAACAAGAAAAGCCCCCCCCCCATGTGCATGGGTGCATAACTTTGTCAGGGGTTGGGGGGTAAGTGCTGTTCCATTTGGCTGTCCATTGCTCCAGGCTTAAGGTTAAAAAAATCTTGGATTTCACAAATGAAGTCTGCCATTGCAGCCAGTGGCATGATGGGCACTTACATTAACCAGCTTTAATTGGGAGAGTCGTTTACCTTACAGGCATGGGGATGGTACATTTGGAGCTGAGGAAATTAGAGTTGGTTGTGAAGGGCAAGCTAGATGTTTTAGAGAAGTGTGTGTTTGTGTGAGCGCTCGTGTGCTTCAAGGTATGTATTGAGTGTGCGGAGATGGGGTGAGGGTCACAGCAGACCGGGGAATGATCTGACAGGGATCATAGTCTGTCCTTGGGAGATGATTAACATCAGCCCTTTTCCAAAGTTACTCCCCTTGGGATGGCACGGCAGGAATGTGATATTTTGTAACCGACAGTAACTATTTCTTTCCTTATTTCTTATTTTCCTTACTTCAAAAAACTTGCTATGCTAGGATGCGTATCCCATTGAAAATCTTCGCAGTTCTCGTCAAATAATTAAAGTCAGTGTTCTGTTATTTTAAGCCAGAACTTTGTGGTAACTTTTTTTCTTCTCTGTTCCCCTGCCACAATTCACTCAAGTTTATGACCTGCTGGTAATCAGCATCTCGGTTTGGCAACCATCCCACTCGCCGGGGTCTTCAGTTCGACAGCAAAACTTGACACCTTCTGGCCATTAAGAGTGCATGGCACCTTCCATCAGGTCTTCTCAGACTTGATCATCCGGCTTCTTCTGTTTCCTTACTCGCCCTCACTTTTGACACTTGCAGATATGGGCGCCCTTGTCTGCCTATCAGTCACAAAGTTCCTCCAAGAACAGTAGGGGAGCTCACTGAGGCTGTCTCTGCTAAAGGCATTTGGTGTCCATCAATGTTGGAGATCCCTGGGATAACCTGACATGGAGAGATGTGGGGCTCGCTCTCCAGTGCCTCCCTCAGTGCAATTCCTTCAGTGTGTTCTGTCGATTTGCTCTACTGTACTGACAAGCGGGCCAATCTCTGCTAGTCCTCGGCTTCCTGCCTGCCATCACGCTGTGTTTGTTTTAGCTACCGTTCTATTGCTGCTCGCTTTCCCTTTTCCCCCCTTACTCTGCGGCACTCTCAAATTCATTACAACATTCCCTTCCTTTGTCTCTGTATTTTTGTGTGTCTTGTCAAATAAGTGTATTCGCACAATCCAGGTGGCCCCACAGTCAATTGGAAAACCTCTCACAGCACGAAATTGTGTTGAGTTTTTCTAAGCTGTGTTATTGCGGTTTGCTGGAAGCCCATCTGACAGCAGCTTGGCAAACTAGCCTGAATTCAATGTGCGAGCCTATATATTTCTCTCTATCTCTCTTTTTTTTAACTCCTCCGAGAGACGTTTTTTTTTCTACCAGCCATGCAGCCACAGCTGGTTTTGTTGTTTTAGCCAAACTGAAAATGGCAAGAGTATGACTGAGAGGAATCAAGGCATTTGTTTACTCAAGTTAACTCATTGCAGTCCCACAACTCCAGAGCCTGAAGGTGGACTGTCATATCCCTCTTGTTTTATTGAGTATGTCACAAGAAAGAAAAGGCCACTGTAGATAGTAAATTAACATTGACATTCCCAATCATTTTTAATCCGATTGCATTTCCGTTCAGTATGTACAGTACATAAAATTCCTATAGTTTTGAGATACCACTTATTACATTTTCAAGCAATGTCTTTTCTTTGTGTGTATTATGTATGCTATCTATTTGGCTGTGTATGTTAAAATTGTGCATATTGTATTTTCATTTATTTATTTGGTGACCCTTTATTTTAAGGTTCAATTCTCACTATTAGCAAACTATGTAGAACATGCTCATATACAATATTTGCTTTAATAAATACTAATAAACAGCCAATATGTTAATAATGAGAGTTGGTCTCTAAAGTGGGTCCCACTGTATATTAGGTATCCTTACCTTACCCTTACCACCAAACCTGTCCCTAACTTTTCCTATATCCCACCTCAATAGCTACAAAAATGCTTTGCAATACAATATGACCACATTAAGTACATTTTTTTATGTAAGTGCATAGTAGTTAAGGCCACTTTTTTTCAAAGTGTGATCTTAAAGTGTTACTATTTATTTATTTTGTGTATAAATTAATGAATGCCACTTGACACCTGACAATAGTCGTTGGCATTTATCACACAGTTATTGTTCACACAGTGCATTAACCACTTGTATATACTCTAATAGCATTGCGTTCTCATGCTTTCATGTATCACTTTTTTTTCCCACTTGTCTCTGAATCTCTTAAACCCCGTCCTTAAGATTTAATTAACATTTTGATCCAGGGGAATTAAAGGCGAGCTCTCTGAACAGTGGTACGGTGGCTTTTGTTTGGGCTGGAAAGTGTTGCAGAACATGACGCATGCGCATACTCACTTAACATCTTCTTTTGGCAAACATGAGGCACAGGCAGTTTGTCTGAGCGTGTTTGTTTTGTGATCTTTAGCGTGTGCGTATGTGTGTATACGGGATTCTGGGATTCTTTTACAGCAGGTGCTAAAACAAATAGATTATGATAAAGCTTGAGAACGGGTGAAAGGAAAAAGTAACCCTGAAGGATTGGAAGTGTGAAATTAGGATTCGGCTCAGCACGGCTGTGAGCATCCATTGTACCTGACTCATCAAATGAAAAATTCATCAATTAATCCTTTGACAATAAAGCTATACACTGCAAAAATCGATGCCTGATTGACTCCCGCAGCCGACCCACAGAAAAGCAGAGCCCTGAATTCAGTGTAACATGAAATGTCTCATCCTCCACAAGCGCATTATTGAGCTTTCAAGACTAGCGGCTGGGAAATATTTGCCTGCTCCGTGGGATTGACAAAACCATTGAAGGATGAAAAAAAAAGAGAACATTTTAAAAAATAAGGGCAACAGGTGTGCACTTTTAAAATCCCATGGCCCATGAAACATTTCCTTTCTTCACCCATTGATAACAGTGCATTTGGGCTTTTGGCTTTACGTGTAGCTGTACGTTTTTGTGTGTCTGTTCATGGAGCAGCGCACTAGGGTATTTGCGAGCGATTGTCTGAACCTAATAAAGTCGTCAGCTGGCTGTAGGAAAACAGCTGATGTGGTCCCAGGAAGGCAGCCGATGGAAAGCAGTCTGTGATCATCCAAAGGTATGATGGGAGACCACCACGAACCACATGCAACCCCTTTCTCTCCACAGCCCGAGATCAAAGCGCAAGCCCCGGTAATGCTCCATCAATTAAAACGCCCATGTATCTCAAGTGCATGAAAAGAGTGAGGTAGAGGGAGGGAGAACACAGGATGCTGCTGTATTTGACTCTTAAGGTTTTGCTCATGGATACGTTTTTGTCCTTTTGTGAACTTGTTGTTCTCATCTCTCTTTCTCTCTGTTATATATATATATATATATATATATATATATTCATATATTTTAGCATGTTTCTCATTAGTTAAAGTAGAATTAGTGTACTCTGTGTAAAATCTTGCATTGCATTTGTAATGCAGAGAGTGGTGCAGAGAGCCTGCAATAACCTACATACTGCACAGCTCGCTGTGTTTATTACATGTGCATGCATAAAGATTAGGAGAGGGATTTGCTAGGTCTCCCAAAATACAGTTTCATCATGATACTTTCCCTATTTTGATAGATAATGGTATTATTTTCAGTTTATTGTTGTGACATGTTGCAGCTTATTGTCACAAGCTTTATTATATTGTATTATATTTAGTGCTGCCAAAAACGATTAATTGCATTCAAAATAAAAATAAAAAAATCTATAATATTTATGTGTGTGCTATGTATATTGATTTTGTATAGCCTATATATAAATAGACACATATTTAAGAAAAATTTTATATTTATATATTAAATATATCAATATAAATATATGCATGTAAATACATTATGCACTACTTATATTATATTATAGATAAATATTTATTTTAAACTAAATATGCAAAAAGATTTGAGTGCATTAAATCCCACATTTATCACAAACTGCATTGGATGTTTTTCGCTAGCTCTTTAAAGCAATAAGCTTTAAAAACACAAGACAGACTTTGAATGCAAATAGGGTATTTTAGACCTTTGCAGATGTGTTATGGTAATTTCTGCCATCAGGAGAAAAACTCTTTATGAATAAACTAGTGGCATTGGCTTCTTTTTGTAAATATTGAAGCATTTGCTATAGCATTGAACTAATAATGATGCTAATTATCATTAGTTTATTGATTAGGTGTTGTGAAGGAATATCACAGCAGTATACTGCATTGATTTCCCACCTCACCTAGTTAATGCTTTCATTTATGTTTGCACTCTGTATCCCACCAGTGACTCTGCAGTGTCTTTTATTCTCTCTCCTGATTGAAACGGGTGACACGTTTAGATGTGGTGAGTTCAGTGATCTCAGCCATTGACCCCTTTAGGCCTAAGACAGCACATTAAGATGCCCACATAACGTTGACTAGTGCTTTTATCTGCTCTAGATGAAAGAAACATGAGCAGTTGAGGATGAATGAGGAGAACGGCAAAGTTTTGTTTTCCTGACTTCAGCAGATTTGGCCTGTGATGCAAGAGAACTGTTTTATCAGGCTCATCTACGCTGTGAGCTTTTTCTTCTCAGAATAAAGCCAAACATGCCAGAATAACTGCATCTCTGTATCTTGGCCTTCTTTTTTATTGGACATAAAGCAAAGCAACAAAAAGTACAAAGCATGATCCATGATATTTGCTGCTTTTGGTATACACCTGTTAGTTGTGTATTAGCATGCCTATTACTAGAATATTAGCAATTTATCAGTGCTAATTAAACACTGTTGCCTATTCTAGTGTTCCTCTAGTTGCCTATTCTAAAGTGTTACTCTTGTTTTATATATATATATATATATATATAGCTCCTTTAAGTACCATGTAACATGCTTTATGAATATGGTAATTACAGTATTTAGCACCATCACTGAAAAAGAAATAAATAAATAAAAATAAAGTTTCCCAATTTATAGGATCTAATAAATACAGTAAATTAGTTGTGTTTTAATGTTAAGACCCCTTTAACATTTGTTGATTGTCGCTGTTCTTCAAGTTTTCTGACAAATTGAGAAAACCTAAAATATTTTTGTTATACAAGAGTACTAGAACGCTTTTGTAAGTCTCACAGCTTTATCATAGACATGGAGGGTTTGTGGTGTCATGGGCAGGTTAGATGTTTCAGATGTTGGTTGGATTCAAATGGAAATTGCAGCGGCAGGTTTAGGCAGCTGCTTGCTGTGTATGTGGTGTTTAAATTCAGGGCTTGTGGGGTGATTAAGACCTGTTTGCTCTGGTATCTCGGTGCGGATGCTAGCTAAAAGAGCGTCCTTTCTCTGTGTTTTGTCAGCCAGCTTAATCATAAAGCCTCCATAAAGCCCCTGTGGTCTCCCAGCAATGAACCCCACTGCCTTGGCATCCCTGTTAGTGCTTTTGTTTTCAAATGCCATCCATCAAGTGTTGCATCTACATGCTTCTACCAATAAGTTATTGGCAGGTCCAGATGAAACCTGAAAAAGTGGTAAAAAATAATAGTTCTTGTTGTAAAGCAATTACCAACTAAAGGTCTGCAGAAAGATTTGTATTTTCCTTTTTAGTTATGAAACCTGTAAAGCATATGTGATTGAGGTGACTTTAATTATTTAAATTATTACATGAGATTCAAAGTATCACATTTAGTTTTGATGATAATTTGTTGATTTTGGGGAGGCCATAAGAGAAAAAAAAATTGGGAGGCACTATTTTAAAGCACTTCCTTCCCTGTTGATTTGAAATAGGATTCCTTTCTGTTCCTAGAGTTTACCTTCATGTGTTATATCTGTAACTGTGAGATTGGGCGGATGTTTTCTGAGCCCTGCTTAGAATATAAAAGCATCTGTTTCCTTTGGTCTAAACTCATCTGTTCTTTAAATAAAGTTAATGACGCGGTCCAAAAACATCAAGGCACTTTTGAATAAGTTAGGAGCTACTGTGCTATTGTCAGATGAAAGGGGCTAGCTTAAATTAGTTGACTTTATTTAAAGTTAGGTTATGATTTCCATCTCTAGGTTTATAGCGAGTATTTTGCATATGTGTTATTTATGCGCTTTGCTGTGTGTTTCGATATGTAGGCACACAAGATGCTTTTTACATCCTTGAGTGCAGTACTTCTATGCCGGACACTGGACTCTTAATCTTGATAGTTTTTTCTAGTGTTATTTGAGGTCTAAACCACTCTGGAAAATAGAAGGGCAAATATGATCACAAATTGCATAGTAGAAGGATGTTTGAGAGCAGGATCCTGTCAATTATTTATCATGTACACAATACCTTTCAGAAGTGTTTTTTGCTTTTTTTAACCCAAAATCCTAAATGTTCAATTATTTTTACAATTTAAAACTATTTTAAATGTTATTTATTCCTGAAGCTGAATATTGCTGAATTTTCAGCAGCTATTACTCCAGTCTTTGGTATCACATGATCCTTTAGAAATCAATCTCATAAGTTGACTAGATGCTCAAGAAATATTTATTCTTATTGCCAATCTGGGAACACAGTTGTGCTATTCATATTTTTGTTTCAAACCCAAGTATTTTTTCATCTTTTGATAAATGCTGTTCTTTTGCATATTATATATTATTGAAATACAAAAGAACAGTATTTATTTAATACAAATAGAATAAATTATTTGAATATTTTGAAATAGCCTTTACCTTCACTTTTGATCAATTTAATTCATCATTGCTAAATAAAAAATATTCATTAATGACTTCTGAATGGTAGTGCATATGTTAAGTTCAACATATTTTAATATGTTTGTATAAAAAGATGTTTATATATATATATATATATATATATATATGTGTGTGTGTTTGTATATGTTTTTGATTTTTGCTGATGTCAAAGGTTGTACATCCAATCAGTTGTAGTTTGTATCCTCAAACGTTTTGTTTTGGTTAGTGTTGGACATCAGTGCCAATCCAACTCAATTTGGTGTTGGGTCACCTTTTGATGTCCAGTGAGAAAATGTAATAAATTTAATACACAGACATCGGAAGGACAAAAGGAAGTAGCTAATTCCCGCTCCCTCATCTCTCTGATCAAAACCGCCGTGCATTCTGGCCCAGGAGGTGTGTGGGCTGTTATCTGAGCCAGTCTGTGTGCAGATCTTAATGTCAGAGCGAAGGGTACCAGGGGCCAGTCAGCACATTCTAGGCACAGAGAGCTGGCAGAGAAGCAGACGTTAGCTCCAGGCACCTCGTGAGCGTTTGATAGCACTGCCTCTTTGGGAGCCTGCCTGTTTTTCTGTCTTTCTTTCTTTTTTTTTTTTTTTTGTTACAGCTCAAACACAACTGTCTGCATCTAATCTTCTTCCCGCTTTTATCATCAATTCCACTTGTTTGATTTTCGTTGGGCCACCCCCCTCGCCCCCAAATCTATTTTTTCTTCTTTCTTGTTTTCTCTGCATCTGAAGCAAGATTTGCCTGTCTTATGGTGAGATTGTATTTGCTGTGCTGAGGTCTACAGATAGGTGGCAGTATTCTCTTGTACAGTGACAGCTCTGTCTTTTCCTTTCTTTTTCTCTGCCCTCCCTCCCTCGGTTTTTTTTCCCCCCTTGCACACACTCTCTCTCTCTCCCTCTGCTTGTTCACATTGTATCTTAGGGCTGCAAATTAACCTGTCACTTCATCATTTGACAAGATCTTCATTTTTATTCATTAGGACCTGGGTTGGGCCAGAGTGTGTCTGTGGTCATTTGCTTCCACTGTCTCTTTCTCCTTTCGCCGTTCTTATTTATTCCTTCCATTTCTCTTATTGTGCACTTTTTTCTTCTTTCTGTGGCTGGTGTGGTGGCATTAGCCCTTGTTAGGATTGCGCCCTGTGTGGCTGCCCCTGAGAGCAGGATGATGTTAAGGTACTAAAGAGCTGGTAAGCTGACTGTGATGAAAAGATAAATGACTGCATAAGTAAGCAGAGCTTTGGCCATGTTTGCTCAGATCTAGGGGAGATTGTCGAGCCATAGTACTCCTGCTTTCAAGAAATAAAACAACGTTGGGTTTTTTGGGAGCAGGGTGAATTGATGGTGCATTGGACCTTATCATTTAGTACTACGTTATTATTTGTTGATTTATTTTAGATTTAATTACCAAATAATACCAAATATCAGCAAAAGTAGTCATAAACAAAATCCTGATTAGAAATTTGTGAAAGTATAGTCATTTGCTGTATTTGCATAGTGGCATGCAGTCATCATCCAAGCCAAAATAATACAAGCAAAACACTATCATTTAATGTAAGTGCAGAAAGTTTTCAATTCAAAAAGCCATGGCCTTAAATGTTGCATACACTATCTTCCAATGCAAATAATATCTAAACATCTTTAAATCAAAATACATTTATTTGAAAAGCAAAATGATGATATGAAGTCTTGGTTTCTGAGAAACTGAGCAAAATGACAGCTTTAAAACAAAAACAAATATCAATGGGGGATGAAATAATGTTTTCTTTTTGAATTAAGTAGATACTTTTGAGCTCATTGGCACATAATTGTTCTTGTTTTAATCATAAACTCATGTTATTTAGAAAACAAGACCTATATTAAGTCTTATATATTAGATTTATATCATGCCATTTTGTTTAAGATAAACACAGCACTGGCATTAGATATTGTTAGAATGTATCTGAATGTTAGGCACTCTTATTAGACTAATTTGTTAAAAAATCACTTACCAAGCTTATAGAAAACATGAACAGATTCCATAACTCTGCCCTGACAGTCTAAAGTTGCTAAATGATGTAACTTGCACATTAACATTTAATAGACAAATTGCAAATTGCAGCTCAAATAGCACACATTTGTGTCTGTATAAATTATGATGTGTTTTTACAAGCTTCTGTTCTGTTTTTAAGCCAAGGTTGTCAAATGACATAAAGTTCTCCTTTAGGGGCTAGTATAATTACAACTAATACTATACTAAAAATAAAACTAGTTTTTTTTTAACAACCTTGAATTTTAACTACAGTACATGTAACTGTTTAGAATGTTTACTGTTTAACACACTTTTAAGGAAGCACTGCAGCGCTGTGTGATGCTCATCTGCAAGTTACTGGTTGTCATTTGGTTGGTTAGCAGCAGGTGTGTAAACTATATCTTGTTCATGGTGAAATATATAAGTGATACACTATCATTAAAGTGTTCGGGTCCAGTATACATTTTGGGTTACACTTTATTTTAAGGTGTCCTTGTTATAGTGTAATTAAGCGTTTAAGTACTGAGTAATAATAATTAACTACATGTACTTACTGTAGAGTTAGGATTAGGGTTTGGCTTAGGGTTGCTCGCATGTAATTATGCATAATTTATTGTTACAACACATTATCCTACAAAAGATTTCTCTTGAAGAATCCTTAAAAAAGTATTAGAGTTGCAATTACTATATTAACCAATACAACAGTTTTCATTGGTAATAATAAGAAATGTTTCTTGAGCAGCAAATATTGGAATGATAGCTAGAATAACTGCTGCTATAAAATTAATCTTTGCTGAAGCATCTTACCATCCCCAAACATCTGTTGGAAACAGTGTTGTGTGAATATAGCTGGACACTACTGTACAATACCAGAGGTATGAAATGTTCTGCCTAGCAATATAACTCTTTCTGAAAAAAAACTGAACTCTTTATCTATAGAATTGAGACAGAATCAACTCTTGTAACATGTGGCCACTGAAATGAGAAGTGGAATGAGCTTTTAGAAAGAAAAAAAAAAAGAATCAGCTATATTTCATTTCTCCTTTGTCTCTCACATCATTCTGCTCTTTGATGAATCCTGAAGGCAGTGATAGTTTTGCTTTCTGTGTTTCCTCTTTTCTACCTCTTATTTGGGCCTCTCTGGACACCGAACAAATATAGTCTGTGAAATATTTAAGTCTTAGTGTGCGGCTGAGGCAAATAATAACCAATTCTACGGACTATTACCGGACACCTGGAGACCTCAACCGCCTTTCCTTCTTTTTGCTTCTCTTCAAAAAGAACTGTTTGCCGCAAATGTTAGCAAACCCACCCCGGTCTACCGGACTAAGCAGATTACCAGTAATTGTATGTGTATATGTGTTTGAAAAGAAGAGAGGGAGGGATAGAGGGATGGTTAATGCTTTGAATAAGATGGAGAACCCTGCTGGCTGTTTTGTCGTGCCCCAGAGATCAGTGCTTGGAGGTTGGGTCCTGTAGAAGGGGCCCCAGCCATTGGGGCCGCCAACACGCTGAGAGATGGTTTGATCTTAGCTGTGGCAGTTCTGTTTTCGATCAGAAAGCTGGAGCTCCATGCACTCCACGTTTACAGCATTACAAAGCAGGATCTAGATGATATGAAAATTAGCTTGCTTCTTGATTTATGTTCTTGTGTTTATGCAAGAAGTATGTGGATTCTGAGCACTATTAATAGGGGTGTGACGAGACACTTATGCCACGAGACGAGACACTGGGTTCACGAGAACAAGACAAGGCGAGATTTTTAGACTTTTTAAAAAATAAATCAATGATAAAATATATTGGGAAAACTTTTATTTTATTCAACAAAAACATTCCAAAAATATGTAGGTGCATTTTGTAATCAACTTTTTGGAATTAAACTATTTTAATGAATGCAGTAATAAACAACATGTGAACACTCGTCACCGTTTCCCTACACTATTGGTATCACACACATGCGATGGAACACTTGAGGGCCACAGCACAACTAGTGGCATATTTTTGTAGGCTATATTGTGTTTTTAATTTAACACTTCACGGCGGGTCTATTTTGATGATTTTAAATGTAGCTTATGCTATGAATTACGATGCGTTTATAATCTAAATGAGTAAAATATTCCCATTAATGGTGTTCACAGAAGACAATAAGGAACATAATTGTAACGCCCTGAACTGTGTGTTGCTGTTTTCATTCCCCATGTGCTCTGTTTGACCTATGCTGCATCCGAAATCGCTTACTTCCCTACTATATAGTATGTGAAAAACAGTATGCGAGGCGAGTAGTATGTCCGAATTCATAGCATTTTCGAAAATCAGTAGGCGAGAAGTACCCGGATGACCTACTGCTTCCGGCCGAATTCTATAGTAGGTATACCATGGATGCTTTCCTATCCCATGAGGCTCCGGGAGAGGAGGCGTCATGTTAAAAAAATGGCGAAAAGTTGAGACGCGGCTCATTTCAAGTGTAAGTAGCTCAGAAAAAAAAAAAACTTTATTTATTGTGATTAAATTACACTTGTTTAACACAATCTAAATAAACGGATGACTTATTGAAAGTTTAAATTGTCGCACTGTTGTGACGACGCATGACACGTGACAACATCAATATGGCGCATGTAGTACGTCCGAATTGCATTCATACTACCCACATTTATACTACATAGAAGTAGTACGTTCAATTTTAAATGTAGTACCTACTTAAGCAGTATGCGATTTCGGACGCAGCACTAGTTTCTGTCGTCTGTTAATTATGTGATATATCATATCATTATCAAGTGTTCCCTTCAGTTTTGTCCATGTTGTCCGGTATTAAGGTTATTTTGTATGTGGATTACCCTGCCTGTTTGTTTGCCCATTTGGATATTAAAAGATTGTTTGTTTGTGAAATCGAATCTTTGCTCGTGCTTTACTGCACCCACATCGTGACAATAATAAACAATGGTGCGCAAGCGTGGGACAGAGAGTGCAGTGTCTGAAATCACTGGAAAGCATATTTATCATATGCGCATCACAGATCGTGCAGATGGAACGGACCATGTACCGACATATACTTCAGCTATCTGCATTATGTAATTTTTGTCATCAGGAGGGCTCGCGGACAGGCAATTTTTTGAGACGGCACAGACTGTCCGTATACAATAGTGTATGCGCGAGAAGAATGCTGAAAGAGTGCAAGTCAATTGGTGGCATTGCGCATGTATCGAGCTTGTCCGTCCGCATTAATGCGCGATTGATTATACTTTGAAAGCTGTGTGGATGCTGCCTTAAGTCTGCATACACTGGACGCGATAAAGCAACCATTGAAAACCATTTGGAATTTGTGTCAGCATGTCATAAATAGAACTCGGCAGCAGTTTCCTGTCAGAGATTTGACCAGTCGCATCTCGAAAGACACTTCGTCACACCCCTAACTATTAATGGTCGTTGGGTTGATGGGCAAATTATTTTCATTTTTGATTTCAGATTCATTGAATTTAGCAGAGGAAAAATAAAGTGAGAAGAGAGAAAGACAAACCTAAGATACACATTCTCTGAGCGACTCCACATGATTATTAGACCTGACCAGCCTTATTTCCATTCCTTTAGAAAATCCTCTCTCTGGATGATGAGCTAGCTTGACCCTGAGAACATGAGCTACACAAATGGCAGTTCTCATAAGCAGATTCAACTTTTCAACTCTGTATCTCTCGCCCTCTACCAGTTTAGAGAGTCAACCGCTCGGAAACAACATCTTACACAAAGACGTAGGGGTGGGTTTAATTACCTAATCCAATGGCTTTATATTCCCTTTTGCATTATCATCCACAACACCTGGATAAATATTGCATGAGTGTAACTAGATAAATCTCATTCTTTAAGGAATAGTTCACTTGTAAAAAACACATTTGTCATCATTTACTCTTTTGTCATATCATTCCAAACCCCTTCTGATTTTTTTTTCTTCTCTCCAACACAAAAGGAAAGGTTTTAATACTTTTCCAAGTTTAGGGTGACCATCTTTCAAGCTTTTCAAGTAAAAAGGAATGCAAAAGAACTATAATACTAACCTGAAAGTACCCAATTCTTTAATGCATTAAATCTTTAAGTGTTTCAGTAAATTATTTATATATTTCAAGGCTTGATATCCATTCTTTTCACATACTTTATATCTATAAAATCTAACAAATCTGTAAGGTTTACACTATAAAAAAGAATGATTTGCTCTTATTTGTGGTAATGCTTAGAGTAATACCTTTAGAGCATTTATTAGATTTATAAATCATATAAAAAAACAACAACGCATTTTTAGCATTTAAAGTTGCAATGTTAATAAGTTGAATATAATTATCACATATTCCCCTATTTGCCAGCTGAGTAAGAAAAGTTAATTCATGATACAAGATATGAAAGCAAGTCTTATTTTACTCAGCTTCACTTCTAAGGTAAATTCATCTTAGACATTTCTGATGAAAAAAAGAACATTATATTCGGTTATACAATAAAGTTGTTTTCATTTCTCTTTTTTTGCATTTTGTCAAATGGTAGCGTGTCCAATAGTGAGTTTGTATGTGGGGCGGTGTGTGTGCGCGAGCGTGTCTGTCCTCTGCACTTTAATAGATGTGCAGGAGTGAATGCAGCCTCACAGCTCCCTCTCTCATAATGGCCAGTGTGGAGTCTTTAGCCCGTCTGAATCCGAAGCCTTTGCTGATGGATAATTGCACTCCCAGCCTCTTTGCCTCTTCTTTCGCAGCTGAAAACCAAGCTCATTGCAGCTCATAAAGAATCCCCCCGCTGAAGAAGAGAGCGGGAGGGTGGGGGGAACGAGGGAAAAAAGAGATCCCAAGTTGTCCTTGTGCATAAAAGTAGATTCTGCACTTCAACACCTTTTCAAATTAATATTTGTGATGGGTCTATTCTGCGGCCGAGGTTTCTGTTCTGCGCCCTTTGTTCCTGCGTTTGATGTAATGGAAGAGAGGACAAAAAGGAGATGGGAGAGAGAGGGAAAATGGTAGTGAAGTGGGTTTAAGGGGCTGCTTCTGTGAGGGCTGAAAGGCGAGTGGTGTGAATGGAGGCTGGGAGTGTTTAGGCCCATGCCTGAGCTGTAAACAGACAGGTCCGACACAAAGGTGCGCCGCAAATGAGCACATGCTTGCGGCCCGAGCGAGACCCGCCCCCCCCGCCCCTTCTCTGCGGGCCGGCCGTTCCTCGTAGCCATCTCCTGGAGACATCTGGCCAATCGGGGCCACGTCCCCCTCCCGTCCGAAGACCCAAATTGAGCCCCTCCCCTCGTTTCTCAGCCACGCCGGAATACCTTCTTCTTCTCTTTCGTGTCTCTGCCTAGGCCCCAGTGCCTGGGCGGTTAAACTCTTTTGTTTGGTTAATTGCGATGAGTATAATATACTAGTCTCTCGGAGGTCCGCTTGAGACAATTAGACAATCGCCAGCTTTTAATGAGACAGCACCCAGTCACCCAGTGGCCCCCCTCCTTCCTCCTTCAGTGGCCCTCTCGCTCGTTTTTTCTTTTTGTTCGGGGGTGGAGGGGGGACGTGCTGGAAAAGGGGATTGCCTGCGAGTCGGGCTTCCCTCAGAGTAATCAGGCTGGGAAAGAAAGAGTGGAGAAATAGACAAGAATAAAAGAGGGGTATTTTGTCCTCAATCAAACTCTCATGGGCAACTCCCCTGCTTCTGAAAGGCCGTGCGAGGCTTGCGTTTCGTCGCTTCGGAGCGCGGCCGTGTCTGGGAATGGCCAGGTAATGAGCAGCCATTATCTTCAGCTCAGGGAGTGAGACGGGCACTTTACATTGTCACTTCTATAAGCAAGAGGGATGGCCGGAGGGCCCGAGATGACGGAACGCACCCAGGGTCCGCTGCTCCCCCCTGTCGGTTTCACCAAATGGGGAAATAATGTGTCGTTTGAGAAAAATAAATAAAGAAATGGCCGATAATAATAAGCCACTCATTACATCCTCTCACCTCACCCCCCCCCCCATCCTTATTAATTAATAACCCCACTTCATGTCATCAAGTGTTTGAGATTCACAGGTCCCAATCTACGTTTGTGTAAAGTTGCGAAGGGCAGTGTTTCTTTTTTCCCCCATTGTCCCTCTCTTCTTTTCTCCTGTTCTTTCACCCCTCCTTTTTATTTTTTTCTTTCTTGGCGCTAATCACACTGTTACGACAAAGACGGGCTCCATTATTGCATCTGTGGCCGAGAAGAAAGGAAATGAGAGAGAGACAGGGGTTGGTCGTCGCCTGACACAGGACAATTAATCTTCCCGTAAAGCGTTGTCAGGCGGCTAAAACGGACACAAATGGATGGCCGGCATTAACCGGGGGAGTGTAGGTAGGGATTTTAACAAGCGTTTACGAGAGTCCATTTTCTCGCTAATGAAGAGGGGAATAAGTGACCCGCCACACCGGCGACATACACTTAAAGCTCTGTCCTCCTTCATCACCGAGAGATGGACGGAGACGGGAAAAGAGAGATTCCTGTTGTCTCTGTTGGCGAATGTGAGATCTTAGGGCCTCGACTGGCCAAAGATCGCAGCGCCTGCCCTCGCGCGACGGCCTCTTCGTGGCCTCCCGCTCTGCCTCTGCCTGGCCTGCCAATTTAATTAAAGCTTTGCAGAGTCTAGCCTCTGCAGCCAAAGAAGCTGTCCTGCCCTCCAAAGAGCTTGTTTATTTAGAGCTGATGAATGCTTCAGCAAGTAAGCCACTCTGAACTTTTAATGAGCCTTCCCGTACCCAGCCGGCAGGGAATGAAAGCGAGAGGTCTGGTCAGAGGCTCGACGGAGGGTTGACCTGAAATGGCATTGATTATTGGCTGTACTGAGAGAGAGGCGTCTGTGCGTTCAGATCTGAAAGAGGAAGAGGAGTGTTGAGGATGAAAAAGATGCCTCAAGTACACGTTGTTAACTCACTTACCAGCTTAGTGTCACAGAGGCTGGTGCTTCTCTTTGTTGAAGGTGAACACTTAAAGGAATGTTGCGACTCAGTGCTGTCGATTACCAGAGAAAATGATTTTTGCTTGTCTAAAATGGGGGGAAATGGAATGGCTATGGTTACAAATGTGTTCGCGTGAGACTGGCGTGATTGAAGTTAAGAGTCTTTAATAATATTCACACAAGAATGGATATGATGGAATAGGTATTAGTTGGTAATGCAAAAGTATCAAGTTCACCCACCTAGAAAAGTAGTCCAACTTTCACATTTCAATGGTAAGTGCATTGCTTTAAATCAGAGAGTTAGAGAGACTTCTGTGTTCTCTAGTATGATTTTAAATAGAAAATTCCTTAAAAAAGTCTCTTTAATTACTTCTTCCTAATTTATGAGAGTGTTGAAAGGTGAAATTTATGAGGATTTCTTTATTCTCCTCTATTTTGGCCTTCCCTCTGTATTACATTGTATTTAAAAAAATAATAAAACTTACAAAGTCCTTCTTACCAATAAGCTTAATTTTTCAACTTTTGTATTTTTTTTGTTTGCCTGCTTGTTTACCTTAAAGAATTTCAGTCACCAAAACCCACGGCTTAACCTTGTTTAAAGAGCAATTGAGTTTTATTATACAAGTTTATAATTGAAAATGACAAAACAGAATAGCAGTTTTAAAATCAGAATGTTTCATTTTTGTTTATAAATCTATAAGACATTTACATGATTTCCTGTTCCAGTCTACAGCATCCTTTAGCAAATATGAGAAGTTATACACAACCTTGGGATATTATTTATTTATCTTTCTTTACTACATATGCAACATAAACACACTGAGTTTCTTTGGATCTGATTGTATGAGTATAACTGTGACTTAAAAATGAGTTCTCTCTTGCAAACCCTCACCTCACCTGCGCACGTTCGACTCTGGGGAGCTTGTCTCAGTGTATTCTGAACTTTTTCTCCCCCCATCCACAGCTGAATGTATTTTACATACGAGTCTATTTTTCAGTGTCTGTCTCTTGTGATCATGTATACTGTCTGGCAAGGTGTCATCGAGCCACCGGGTCTGTGTGCTGCTGTGGCCACATTCAGGGAGGACTCTCTGGGACATTTCATGCTCTTGGTCCCAACGGCAGAAACTGAAGACTGGGGGTTTTGAATTGTTAATACGTGTGCTCTTTGGCAGGTACTAGAAATAGAAAGAAAAGACACAATTGCTGGTTAGTGGAGGATGGAAGGGAAGCACGGAGTTTAAGTAGCTGCAGACCGCTTTTTTGTGAGTGCCACCGATACTACAAAACTATTATCGTTTCCAAGCTATGGAAATGTCTGAAGAGGGTTGTAGTCAACATGTTTGTTTATAGGAGTGGGTTTATTTGTTTTTAAATTTTTTGCTCTGCTACATTTTCTAGCACAATAATGAGACATTTCATGGTCAGTGTGATGGCTGTGCTAGAAGTTATGTTTTTAAATAGACGTTTAAAGGCTGAAGCGAAGCACAGGATGGACTCTCAGACCAGCGTCCATCATTAAAGTGCTGTCACTCGCTGACCTGAGATGTCAGAGCTAGCGAATTCATCCTGCTGGCATATTTGTTATCGCCGGCTGTATGCGTTCACGACTCTCAAGGGGTAAGGAGACGAAGACGAAGCAAACAAGACGTCAATGTTGCATTGCCGCCCGCCCGCCCACCCTCACCCCTCCCCTCGCTCGGCACCCAAACAGTTTTAATTATATCTTCTCCCGTGTAGTGCGCCTCAGTAACCAAGGAGCTGACATTGATGCATGTGCTGATAAATCCACAAACACTGGAAACGAGATTAACAAAGATTTTGAGGAAAGGGTGACAGCTAATTTTGCGCAGTGGTCCATGTCTCGTTCAGGAGTGATGTTTTGATAGAGAACAGGCTGAGAATTCAGCTTTCGTGTGGTGGAGTGGGATTAGATGGTAATATCAGGAGTTGCGTAGCATATGCACTTTTTAAATTGTTTTGCTGGTATTTTTCCTTTTTTTTCACATTCCATGCATCTTTTTGCCAGGTAGCCATTCTTGTCTTTCTGTGTTTTTACTGATGACGGAGTAACGAATGCGTGTTGTGTAAGTAGAGAGGGTTTGTGTAAGCTTACCTGGTTAAAGGTTTTGCAGAATGGCTATCTACTGCTAGTTTTGATATAAAAGTAAACAGGACAAATCTAGGGTACTTAATTGTGGCTAGGCTAAGTAACAAATCCGAAAGGCCAAACAAACCACTCTGCAGTTGTATTAGTAGCCTAAAGCGGTTTTATTTTGTGTTGAGCGATTGGATCATGGGGCGGCCATGTTGTTGGTCACATGACTAACAGAATGCTCTCCAACACACTGTATCTTGGTATCTGGACTGTTGTAAGAGTCTTTCACTCATGAAATCACATAACAGTGAAATTTGATCATCATTTACTCATGCTCATGTTAATCCAAACCTGTATTCATTTCTTTCTTATGTTGAACAGCTGGTGAGTGGAGGTCAATGTGACATAAGAAACTTATAAACAACATATGATTATAACAGAATTTTAGGATGAACTGTTCCTGTAATCAGTGTGGACAGTGCATTACTATTATGTTACTTGTTACTTAATTTATTAGAAGCTCCTTTTTCCTACACGATTCTGTAGTTGTCCCATAGAAATTGTAAAACTGTAAACGTATACTGTAAAACTGCAATTTACAAACAAAAAAAAATAATGTAGACTGGTAAATTTAACAAAGCATACTGTTTTGAGTTCCTGTAACATATACTGACAACCAAATAGATTTTCCACAATATACTGTACCAATAAATAAAAAGTCGTCATGGTAACACACAACACTTCAGTAATGAAATAAACATTCATTAAACAACTGAAGATCTAAGGTAATGTACACCACTCTAATATAAATAACAAATATCTTAAAAAAATAAATTTAAACAAACGCTAATAAAATGATTTCACGGGTCCTCTGTGACTTACTTTCTTCTGAAGAACACAAAACATGATTTTTTGAAGAATAGCATGACCACTCATAATTAAACTGAATGAGGACATGCAATGTCAAACCTTCAAAAATGTGTAGAATGTGTAGCAAATAAATTAAACCGGTATCTAATGATCACGAGTATCAGGAGTTTTTTTGTACCATTTTTGATAGTTAATGGTACGTTTGCTTAATTTCTGAAACTTAAATCTCTGTTCATTCCTTTTCATGTATAAAGAGCAACCAGCACAATATTCAACAGTTCGACTGGTTATTTATTTCTCTCTCTCTCTCTAGTACACTATTAAGTACTGCTTTGCCTCCCAATGAAGCTTAGCAATGAAGAAATGGGATATGTTTGGGTACTTACATATTCAGCTGCTCACAAGATGAGGATCTGATTTAGGCCTGATGTACCTTCTTATGTGTTACCTTTATAAAGACCATGTCCTGTATTCATATAATACACAATTTCATTTCTGAAATGTAGACAGCCGTCACCGCAAAATGTCATCTCTATGTTCCCTTACATCTTTTTTCTCCCTTTGTTGGTGTTATCACAAGCACTCATCTTATCTGCAGCAGTAGGGTTTGTATATTGAACAAGACTGACCTCTGTGTTTTTGAACCTGCTAACTGTCTTTAGAGGCTTGATCTGCCGTCTGGAGAGAAAGGTATCGCTTCGCTTTATCCTTTCTCTCAGAAGACCAGAGACAAGCAGATAACAATCATATCTGCCACTACTGATTCCTCACGTCTCTGTCAGCTGCGTGTGTGTGTAACGGGGGGCTTCTGAGACCGCTGGCAATCCTCCACTCTCCACCCTATTTTGTGTCTATATGGCAGAAACATCTTGTAGTTTTCTTTTTTTCCCTTTCTCATTCTTTTCTCTCTCTCTCTTATTTCTTTCTCTCTCTCTCTCTCTCTCTCTCTCTCTCCCCGCAGCCTTCCCTTTCAGAATCAGTTCCCCATCTTCATTTGCAGGCAGCTGACAGCTTCTTTCACTTTTCTTTGTCATTTTCCCCCTTTCTTCTCCCTCTTCTTTTTTGCTTCTTTTCTCGCCCTTCTCCATCTGCTTAGCTTTTGTTTGCTCCGGCCCTCTCTCATCCCAACTTGATAATGAGGAATGTGGTGTGACCCTGACCTCCATTGGTCTGGCGATGACCTTCGACCTCCACATGTTCTCCTCTGTCCTATTTTTGACAGTTTGATTAATTACCCAGTCTTATGATTTATGAGTAAGCAATATGTAAACTAATAAAAATAAACAGGTGAAGTTCAAAAAGTTTTTTTTTTTTTAATCTTATTTTTTAATCCTTTGTGCCATTGTTGTATTCATGTTTATGGGAAAGAGAGTGTTCTCACCGCTCATGCAGTCAGTTGTGAAGTGTATTTGTCTTTATTACACAGCCCAACGTTTGTTTGAAAAGCTTTGCTCCAAAACCTATTGAGCTGCATAGTTTTCTGCAGTAAAAGTAGGTGACTGATTTGAAGTGCTTTTTTTAGACAACAATACCACATGCAACACAAATTAACACATGAAACACTAGGGAGAGTTCGTTGTTAGCATGTTGCTAAGCTAGCAGTGCAGTAGTCTAATTTAAAAGGTTTTTTTTTTTTTTCTTGATAAAATTTAATATTTCACCAAGGATGCGTTAACTTGACCAAAAGTGACAGCCAAGACATTTGTAATATTGCAAAAGATTTTTCTCTCAAAAAAAAAGTTAAAAGATAATCAAAGAATCTTGGGGAGGAGTAAAAAAAAACATTATGATGGTTTTCCCAAAAATGCTAAGCAGTAAAATGTTTTCAATATCATAAGAATTAATTTTTTTGAGCACCAAATCTGCGTTTTACAATGATTTAAGGGCCATGCAAAACTAAAGACTAGAGTAATAACTGCTGAAAATACTAAAGAATAAGTTTAACATTTAAAATTGATTTGATTGAATCTGATTCTGATACTGATTTCCTTCAGTGCAAAGGAGTCATGGGCTTCCACCTGAAAATTTGACTTTCAGAATGCAGCATGTTTTTGGTACATCTTTTTTGTGGGATCATCTATGGTGCTTTAAAATACAGCCTCTGTAAGCAGCTCAGCTTAGCTTTTGGAACAGAGCAGATGAGTTTCCTTTTCGATGATAATATATAGATATGGTAATCCTGCTCGTTTATAGGCGAAATCCTTCATCTTCACATAGGAAGTAATATTTCACTGTAATATATTCTCATTTAATCCAATGATCAGTGTCACCTTGGAGACCACCAGTACGTCTTTTAGCTCTCCTTCTCCGGGGCCACAATAACAAAGTAGAGGTCAAGGGATTCCACTTTAACCCTTGACCTCAGGAGGTGGCCACAGTCAGTGGTGGTCAGTAAGATTAATACCCTGTAGGACACTCATTATTCATACTCAGCCAGAGATAGATTACACAGGAATATGAAGTTTGAGTGCGCTGTTCTGCTCAAGAGGCCTTTAGCCTCTGGTCAGTTGCTAAATGTCTGGCTTAGTGCTAATGCTCTTTTTATGGCCTCAGTGTGGCCTGCAGTGTTGGACATTGTTTAAATCAGCATAGACTTAAGTTAGTTTGGTCCAGTGGAGTATGATTATGAGCATGTGTATTCTCACTGTAAACAGACCAGTATCTCTAAAGATCCTGATTATCTGCGAAACTAAACTGAACATTTTCTTTTTATTTTAGCATTGCATTGCATTTTTGTTTTGTCTTGTTCTCTGTTTTTTAAGACTGAACTGAAAAAATCTATGTGCAAACCAATAGCTAACTTAGCTTTTATGCTGTGTGACTTTTAATGTATGCATGTTTAATAGCACTGTCGCAGATCTGTGCATATGTTGGCAGGCTTATAATAAACCACTAATCACGTACAGTATCGTTAACCTGTCAAAGCAAACGCCCTTTCCATCTCACCCTTATGGAATAGAGTCACACTGTCTGCTCGCTTTCAGTGTATGGTAATTTACTGTATATATGGAACAGTTTGAGATATCATGGGGCAGCTATCACTGATCTATACCACCCATCTCCCTCATTAAATGTGTACGTGTGTACAGGGGGGAAACAATATATAAATATAAATCATGAAGCTAAAGGCATGCCAACTGTATCGCTTAATTATTTATATTCCTCCGCCCCCACACCATAAACACACCTCTGTACCTCAGCACTACCACACTTGCAATGCTACTGTACATGTGCAACTGGTTCCAATGGATGGTTTCATACTGTATAGCCCCTTTCACACTGTAGATTGGTCCTGGAAAATTGCCAGAGTGCCTTCAGTGTGAACGAAAACCTGGATTGGGGACCTAGCACCATTGCCGGGTTCAGTCCCGGAACAAGCTCTGTGTGAACAAAACCCAGAGCCATAACGGATGTGTCATAGTGATGACATAGTTATTGTGCGACTCTTTGAGCGGGTGTTTTCAGTAATAACCCTGTAGTGTTAAGGACCAATTCTTGCTATTAAACTAGCATATATATTCCATAGAGCACATATTAATGCCTTATTCTGCATAACCATAGTTTACATATCTTAACCCTACCCAATACCTGAACTTAACAATCATCTTAACTATTAATAAGCAGAACATTAGGAGTTTGAAGAAAAACTCTGAATTAATAGTCAGTACAGTATGTGTGCACTATTCTAAAGTCTTATCTGTATGTTTTTATTTGCATTTATTAAATTATATATATTTTTATAAATGATAGAAAAAAATATATTTGTTTATATACTTATACTGTATACACATGTACATATATAATAATTCATGTTCTAGATGTATTTTTATATTTTATAGTAAGAATGCCGTTTAAACCCATTTTTCTTGAGTAGAAAAAGACTTAATGTATGTATTAATATTATTAATTTATTTATATTATTTATTTTTGTTTGGTTATTTATTATGTGTTTGTATAATATCATTGTATTTTATTTTGACAACTGTTTAAAACTTTGAAAGGTTTTGATTAGTGCTGTCAAACAATTATTCATGATTAATTGCTTATAAAATAAAATATTTTGTTTACATAATATATGTATGTTTACTGTACACTACACACACACACACACACACACACATATTTATACAGAGAAAATATTTCCATGTATATTAATATATAAACATCATATTTTCCTTAAATAAATGCATGTATTTAAATATACATAAATATACACTCGTATAGTATGTAAACAATTATTCACATTGAATTGATTGACAGCACTAGTTTTGATCCACTTTTAATATTGTGTGTATATATAAAGATATATTCTCATCCCTTAAGCTTGTGTCAAAGGTTGTGTATTTGGATGTCAGTATTGTAGGTATTTAGTATGTAGTCTGCTTGTAGGTCAGCATTGTTTTTACAGTGGTAAACAATGTTTCCCTTCTGCCAGAGTCACTTCCTTCTGAGCGATTGACATGTTGCCCTCCTGTAAAAAGTTGACAAATGATTTCTGTAACATTTACTTACACAATCGATAGCTCTGACAAATTCCACCTGCACCATGATTAATGCTACACCACCCCTGCTTGCCATCTTTCTCTCTCCCTCCCTCACTCACTGTTTCGTTTAGTCTCTCTCTCTTTCCCCTCTTTCTTTCCCTGTCTCTCTTGCCCTCAAGGGGTTGCACAGCTCACTGAAAGCAGATGTGTGTGTTTGTATATGTGTGTGCGTGTGTCTTCGATCATGAGCGAGGTTTCCCAACATCTCTTTGATAAAGCCAAAGCCCCGAGCTGTAACTACAGTGTTGTAAACAGCGGGACAGCTTAATCACAGCCATGCGTCTCAGTCAGCTGTGCCGCTCAAAGCCTGGCTTATGTCTTTCCTCTTCCCCACTACCACACGCAGTAATTTACTGTATGGATTTTAAAATCTCCAAAGATCTTATGCTTCACAGTCATTTAATGGACATTTACGAGGCCCTGAAAGTCCATCCAAATAATGTAACGCATGCAGATGTACTGTAAGTCTTGCCTGATTCCTGCTGTGAATGGGTGGGAGGTACGCATGTGAGTCATTTTATATAATATAATACGTGTAAGTGAATTAAATTGGATGCATGAACAATTCTTTGTGTTTAAAACTAAAGGTTCCCAAGTCAAAATATATTATTATAATAATGACAAATCTCAAATCAGTTAAAAAACATAAACTATATGACTAATATTACAAAATAAAATGCACAGTATTGTGGTGACTGGATATTTTGAATGTGATTAATCGTGATTAATTGTTTGACACATATATATATATGTGTGTGTATACACGCACCAATCCTTTTTTTTTGGTTATATTAGTGGTGTGAAATGATTAATCATGAATAATCATATCAATTTTTAAAAAAGTTTTTATTCTTTTCTTTATTTTTCTCTCTCTATATATATAGAATGATCAACTTTTTTTGCATTGGCCATAAATTCAATACCATTGCATCACAATTAGAAAACAAAAATCCTTAAAGATACTTAACTCTTATTAGAAGTCACAGTAAAACTGCTTATGTATGTATATGTGTGTGTACTGTATATATATATATATTGTGCTTACACATTAGTTTGTGTATTAATATGACTAGTGTAATTGCTTGACTTGGGGTGAAAGCGTTCTTAATCTCACGGAGAGAGAGAGAGAGAGAAAAAAAGAGGAGTTTTGTGTGTGGTATATTTCGCAGAAAAGGATAATGGCCTCTCGCACGGTAGAAAAGAAGCCCATGTAGCGCCGCTGACAGACAAGGTCACCCAGAACTGTGGGGCGTGGAGTAGAGGTGGCCTTGAAAGGCAGGCCTCAATCTCAGCCTCACAGGGCTCGGGTTTATAATACTGTATCCTGGATTTACATTCACCTAGAGGGGGCACACCACACCGACCTGTAATGAAAGACTGTAATACGGACCCGCGCTGGTGCCGCTCACCGATTGTCTCGCAGCGTGTGGGAGGGAGGTCAGTCGGTTTGTCTCGTGTGTTGCTGCGCTTCTGTATTCGTAAGGGTTATGCAAATGTTATTATTGTTATTACATTTGCTCGATATGCTTAAGGGTGTAATTTTTTAGTTTTTGTAATCAAATCTTTTTTTCAATTCACATCTCTGTTTGAGTTTTTTGTGTGTGTGTGTAAATATGTGCCGACCCTCCTCAGATCATCTGTTCCCTCCGCCAATCATCACACGCCGTCCTTGATGCCTCTTCCTCTCCGATTGGCTGGACTCCTCAGCCGTGGGCATTTCCACAGTCGGCAGCCAATCAGAGAACAGGACTCACAGACACAGGGTGCCAGGCCAAGGCCATGCTGTAATAGAGAGTCTCTCCGTCGCTTTTAGCACCACCTCCTACTTTAATCGCACACACACGCACGCATTTTTACCACGTTAGCATGCTCTCATCATAGGACACAATAACATGTTGGTGTGCCAAGTTATACGTTAACTCCTTATAGCGCATACTATGTGGTGTTTTTAGCTCACACACGCAAAAACACGTATGCTCCTGACTGCTATCAAGCGTGCTTTGTATCCGTCAAGTGTTGTTCACACCGCCGGGCCCAAAGCAATCCACGCTTTAGTTCATCAGAGACCAAAAACAGACAAAAAAGAGAGACACGCTCACTTCAAAGCCAGACAAAGGGCCGCAAATAGATAAAACATCGGGCTGTCCGTCAGAGGTGTAGGATTATTAGCGACATCTCATTTCAGCCAAAATAGAGTTTATTTGAGAGGGGGTGATTTGGGGGACACTGCATCGTTTCTGAACTTATCAATTACACATCTAACCGGATCAAACCGAACAGTCCCGATTTTGTGTTTGTATCAGTAAATGTGCAAATACGTTGTGGCAGAAGGTTTTCATGGTGATGGATCTTTTGTAGCGTTTGTTTGGCAGCGTAGAAATGCTCTCAATTCTTTAATCTCAAGCTCTATGCATTACCTCACCCCATCTTAAACCGGGTTCTTAAAAGGTGAGCTGTTTTGTCATACAATTAAAACAACACTGACACACACACACACACACACAAAAATAAAACCCGGAGAATTTTCCAGAATGTCACAGCGGTGTCAGTCACAGCTCGGAGAGATCAAGTCATTGTTGTGTTATGTGCAAGAAGTCGGCCGGTTTGAGACAACCAGACAAAAGAGCACTAAAGAGGCAGTCCAGCAGCGGGTTATGGGGGTCTGAGCTCCAGTGAGGGGCTGCGGTGACCTGCGCTGACCGCTGGCCCAGGGGCCAGACCCTGTCGCCACTTGCCCCTCGAGGAGGTGCCTGCCAGGGCAGGAGGGCATGGGAAGAGTCCGGGATACGGCAAATGCGTCGTAACGAAGCGCGAGAGAGAGAGAGAGGCTCTAGAGTCTTTCAGATAATAGGACACACAGCATTGCAAAGTTTGAATGCTGAATATAAAAACAGATAAACCTGACTTTGAGTGCTTTCTTTTTGTAATAATTAGAACCAACACTATTAATTATCAGATTATCGTGTTGTATTAATTTATTTATATATAAGTATTCATTTTTGATTATTTGATATGGACTGCTTATTTATATTCCAATTATTAAAAAAAATATATTTTACTATATATACTCCATTTATTTATAATCATAGTAATAACAACAACAACAACAATTATCTACTTTTTAATACATTTATATCAATTGAGTTGCGCAATGTAAAGACTCAATTCTAACTTTTGATTCTAACTGCACTTTGATTTGCTTATCTAGTATAATTTGAATTTTTTGACAACTTTGGTATAAATTAAAAATGTTGATAATAAAAACAACTAAAATAATAAATAACTAAAAAAAATAAATAAATACTGTGAGGATTGCTGAAATTAGAATGTATTGCTGAAAAGATGTTTTATTGATCTGGTAAATATGATACCAGCTTTATTCCGTAAACCTTAGTTCAAAAATAGATTATTCCATAACCTCTGCTTTCAATACATTATTATTTCAGAATAAAAGACAAGAATGAGTTTTTTTTTTGTTTGTTTTTTTAAATCAAGCACGGTTTCTTTTCCTCGGTCATTTATCCAACCTGCCACCAGTGGGCAGTGGCACCGAGCTGCACTCATCCTCTCACCACACAGTCTAACCACAACACCACAGCAAGAGCCGGCCGACACCAGCCTGCCAGACATGAACAACTAACTACAAATTTCAACCCCACGTCTGGTCAGTTTAGACTAACTCTGATAAACACCTCCTCTATACTTCTCCACACCACAGGCTGTCTGACTAGATTTCTAAGAACACGACATTTATTTAATCAGAAACTGACTCACAGTTCAACAGAAATTAATTACATTTGCTACAATTTTATAATTTAATGATCACATTGATTTTGTGTTAAATGTTTAATATGACTGCATTTTAAATAAACTGTAAATGAAATTCTGATTTAAAAATGTATTTAAATCTGTAAATGAGCACATAATAATCTTGTTAGCATTTTTAGTTCTTATTAGTTGTATTAGTAAAATGCTGGTGTGAGCTTATTTGTATTGATTAGACATGAAAATGCTTGCAATGCAGTCCATCATGTGAAATAATTATAATTGTTTGCTATTGACAGAAGCTTAATTTTTAATTAGCTGTTTTGAAAATTACACCTTTTGTCTCTTGCTGCAGCTTTGCAAATTGTTTGAAGCTTGCATGTTGGCAAAAAAAAAATGTCATCCAGTTTTTTTTTTTTTTTTGCTTCAGAATTGTTGATTAGATACCTTTTAATTTGAATGTTTTGTGATTAAATGCTGTTTATATTTTAGCACAGTTTTAGTTTTTAGATCATGAAATAATTCTACTTTATATCTACTAAGTTGTTTATTTTGAATAGTAATTCTTAATTTTCCCATCTTATTTTCACTTAAGTTAGATTTGTTAGCACCTGTCATATTTTTATCATATGCCGAGATCAGAATTCACTTGAAACCATCTGGGAAGAACTTTGATTTGCTAATTTTCTTCTGCGGGAGTTTGGCTGTGTATTGTGCGGTTATTTAGAGCTGGGCAGCAGAGTAAGCATCAGACTGTTTCATATCTGACTGCTCTCCAAAAAGACCCCTGGGACACTGATGCCATTAAGTATTAAAGGCTTTAAATGTGTTCCTTTGTTATTTTTTGTGTATTGTTTTAATTAATTAATTAATTTATGTTATCAATTTCTTTTGGCTTGTGATTTAGTTTTATTTGATAAAAAATTACTACTACAAGAAAAAAAAACATCTTAAAAATAACAGGTGCAGTTTAAAACCTAGTAGAACTCATCATGTAAACCTGCATATTCCACCATGAATGAGAAAAGCTAGATTTCCTTTTCTTTACGCCAAATGTCAGCGCGCTAACTGAAGCTGAAGCTGAATTTGAGCGCACATGAAAGCAACACTGACCTCCGTTCGCATCGAGAGCCGCTCTAATCCCTCTCCCAACAGTTCACTCCTCTACTGCACGCCACACAATGCCGTGACTCACAGCGCTGGCATACATGCCTCTCCCCGGACACCTTGCTTTATTATGACGGGCCGGTTTGTTTTGGCAACTCAAGTACAATCAGAAAGAGCATTGGAGCCTGTTTATTTGTTTATTCATTTGTATGTGTTTTGTCTCTCAGGAGGGCTACGGGGTGATTGTGCTGAACCCCAACGAGAACTCTCTGGAGGTGGAGAAGGTTCCGGATCCAGCCAAGAAACCGTCCCCGGATGCCTCTGATGAGCCGGCTGAAAAGAGAGAGAGGAAGGAAGAGCGGGAGAGCAAGAAAAAGAGGGACTTTTATGAGAAGTATCGCAACCCACAGAAGGAAAGAGAGATGGAGCACATCCCGATACGAGTGAGTGGCCGAGGGAGGATGATGGGTAGGAGAGAGAGAAAAGAATATGGGGTGAAATAGAGGGTGAGAGGGGGTTTTAGGCAGCTGAGTGAGTGGGCCACACATGTGTGGTCAGGAGGCTGTGGAGAGTTTGGACACCATCCAGATTTTTCATCTCGCATTCTCTGTTTGTAAAAACCCAGCTTGATAAGCAGAGGTTTTATTCTTTGATGCACTTAGCTTGTCCATTTCTTTCTTTCTTTCTTTTTTAAAATAATATAGTTACATCAGTAATTAACCATTAGGAGAAGGGACATTTTCATTCTGGAGGGCATCTGATTGGACAAAAATATGTGCTGTGCTTGATGAGTCATCAGTGAATTTGCTGTTTTTCCAGTAAAGAAACACAAATCATTTAAAATTTTAAACACAAATATCTGCTAACTTCAACTTTATTAACATTTAAAATCTCAATGGAATAGTGAAGTATTGGCTTTTTTTTTGAAGAAGAAGAAGAAAGTAAGGTGTGGACTTGCTCATATAGACTTTTGAGATGTTTCGGTTGTTTATAAAAATGGAGGCTAAGATATAATTGGATTAAATGATTGGAAAAAAAGAGTCAGAGTCAGAAGAGAAGAATGTCATTTTCACCAATAACCAAAGAAATGATAAAGTCCTAGAAAAATGAATAGTTGATTTATTCAAAATAAGATTATTTACTTGCATTTAGAAAATAGCACAAATGTTTAATTTCATGTCTACTTTAAGAGTGCAGAGCCATACAAGTAATCTTAAAGCTAATAGAAATTTAATAGGATCTTCAGCAGACAGCTTATGCTAATCAAATATTTTTTTTATTACAGTATTTACAGATCATACAATACACAAACACATACGTCTCTCAAACACACACATTTTTGTGTATACATTATGCACACCATGCACAAATATTGAATAAAAATAAATAAATAATAATTTCCAATGCAAAACCATGAGGCAACCGGATGAAACAAGGAAGCATCAATTGGAAATACATAAAATGTGTCTCCCGAAAGTTAGCGCTTTGTTTTATCACCATTTGACGTCCACGTCACATATCGTCACACTCCTTGTGCTGTCATTTACCATCGTTGACTCAGTAGCCGTGTGTGAGCTGTCAACACACTTCTGAGACTACCTTCACACACACACAAAGCACACTGAGGTATAATTATCTGCACTATTAGCATCAAGTCAGCTTTAAAACCCTCATACCTCTCACTTCCCCTCTTTTTGTAAACAAATTCTCTTAATTATCCTCTTTTTATCACCGTAAACTAACTCTGACACCTATCCTTCCTTAAAGTCTCATTGAGGACAATATTCTGTGGTGTTGCCCAGATGAAGTTGCTTTTTAACACACACACGCTCAGTAAGAGAAAAAAAAAAATCTATGAAATAGCCATCAGTGAGTGTGAATCTGAGATTTCAACACCTCGTCCGTTTCTGAGGCGTTTCATCAGTGTTGGTGTGGTGAATAGAGGAAGTTGCTCTCCAGGCTGCTGTGTATAATGGAAAAAACTCACTGTCAATATCTATAAGAGCCCGGCGCTGCTGACATATTCATGCGCACATACTGCAATGTGTGTTTATGAGTAAGAGATCGAGAAGGAGTGTGTGTATGTCTCTGAGAGGAGCCGCATCACCCTGAAGAGGCGGAAGGGAAGAAACCGTATTAATGTCTTAATAAATATTTCAGCTGGGATAGTTTGGGATTCATAAAATGAGACGACTTAGCATCTCTCGCTCTCCTCCTGAACTTTTGGCACATTGCAAGTCTAGTGCTATGAGATTGTTAGTCCAGTTCTGGCGAATGGCCTTGCAGTATTCTGCACTCTTCCGCATTATGCAGCTTCAGACCGGAGAGAGCTGCAGCGGCACAAGGACGTGAGCTGATGACTGTGTGTCTCTGACTTATACTGTATGTGTGCTTGTGAATTCCTGTAGGTAGCGTTGCCAAGTGGAAATGCATGCAAAGTGGAAAAGCCGTTTTGTTTTGAACCACCGCAGGAAAATATTAAAGAGACTGCTGAGATGATTTCAAGCTTTCGTTTATGTGTGTTCTTGGCTTGTTTAGTTTTTATATAACTAATGTCCTGCAGCACATTGTCAGCGGCTGAAATGTAACGATTCAGCACTCTGATTTCATTTTCGTTGTATACTTTGAGATCCTCTATGATTGTTAATGGTTTATGTGTACTGCTGCTTAAGTGATTATAGCTGCATAAAAACATACTGTGGAAAGACTTTCATAACATTGGAAATAGTTTCATAACAACTACAAACATTATTAACTCTGCTTTTTAAGGTAAACGTTGCTGTTAGTGTTGAAAATAGATTTTTTTCCCTCCTTTTTATAATCCACTAACCCTAAATGTTAAACTTAGGTAGACTCAAGACTTTTCTAGGCACCGTGTGATTAAAGTGGTGGGCTCTTTTGGGACTGGCTAGCAATCAAACGAGCCCCTAAAACCACTCAGAATACATTGGCAACCACATAGCAATGCTCTGTAAGGTGTTTAGCATTGGCACGTTTTTCATCAGCAAGAACTACACAAAAATTGTCTGAAGAGAAAAAATATATAATATAATATACTGAACGTTATCATTACAGATTATTAATTAATTGTAATTCAGTTATCTAGAAAACATAACACTAATAAGCATTACCTTTGTTAGAGGATTTAGTAATCTTTTTTTTCACATTAGTTAACATAAGATTAATAAATTGTTTAGAATTGTAATGTTGTTAACAAATAGAACCTTATTGTAAAGTGGCAACCAATATTAATGAATTAATTAATTTAAAAAGTAATTTGAAAAATGTGTCAAGCCAATAATTACGAAAAGAAAAAAAAGATATTTGTTAGACTGATTATGTTAATCTTTAGATAGCTTTAATTTTTATGAATGTTTTTTATTATTATTTGTTAAATGTTTTTGTACCCCCTGCAACTTTCTTAAGTACCTCCTGTTATGAATTACTGATCTATATTCATTGGCTTTCTTTCAGTAAGATACCAGTGTTCTGACAAACGTGTACAAAGACGTAGGCGTCATTCACACTCATTTACATATTTGTGTACAAAGACGTTGGAATCACACGCACCGATTTACATATTTGATAACCAGCACTGAAGTCCTCCATGACTTCATATTAGCACACACGTTATTTGGTAGTACGTAATAGCATTGCTTCCAATCAGATTGTGTATTTCCGTATAAGAGTCAACTCAAATCACATTTTTTATGAATTTGTAACCGCAATGTTCTCCAGGTACATTAGCGTGTGTGTATTTGTGTGTGTTTTCTTCTCCTCTCCACCCATCCTCTCAGCTCCTAGAGTAGGAGGCGGGTCAAAGCGAGTCCTATTCTCCTAAAGTTTTTAATCTTTTATAGTGGCATTGTACACGACTGAACCTCCTCTCCTCCCCTCCTTGACTCCCCGTAGAGCACTAGACCACCTGCACGTCGCTCCGGCCGGGCCCTGCAGCTCCAGGCTTTGGTAGCGTTGAGTTGATTAATACACTTCCTTACCCCCATTAAGGAGCCCTTAACTGCCTTTAGCACTCTTACTTTTTAGCCCCCCTTCGGGCTGCAAGCCCCCAGCCTTGCCTAATCTCCCCGCGATCTTACAGATCACAGCCCCAGCAGCCCACGTCTGCTGATGCCGAAGAAGAGGGGTGGACATGAGAACCGGGGGGCCGAAATAGTGGGGGTGGCATACAAAGTTTTTTTGGGAGTTCACTTTACTCTGAATTTGAAGCCTAATCCAGTTACCTATTTTCTGTCAGCCAAGCGGAGGAATAGCAAGAACAAAACCCACATTCAGAGCTTAAGAAGCTTCCAAAGATTTCATTCAGGCCTGAGCGGACCCGGCTTAGGGCCCCAGCCCCAAGGGGAAAAGAGCAAGTGGACAAAAAGCCCAGTGCGCTCAGCCTTTCTCTAAAGCACCACTTATTTTTGTAAATGACTAGAATCCTTCTCCTAACACTTTTTTTTTTCTCCTCACATTTCTTATTGTTGCTTTTTTTGTAAAATAGTTCAGGCGCGAGAGAAAGGGAGAGCACTTCGTCAAACATTCAGACGCAGCAGCTTGTGGGAGGTGTTTTTCTTTTCTTTCCTTGCTCTTTCCATCTCTCCGTTTATTCATTTCTTAAGTGCCTGCAGAACTTTAAGTGTCAGATCCTTGTGGAGATGGCATGAGTTTATTGAACGCTCAACATCACCATTGCTTTCATACATGTTCGCTATGACCTAACAAGAGAGAAATAAAACAACCATTGACACTAGGCCTCTGCTTTACCTTGTTTTGCAACATGCAGTTCTGCCTCTTGACGCATTTACCGTAAACTGATTTTCTAGGCAGTAACATTTAGGTGTTGGGAATGTTAGCTGGCAAATAATGCTGAAAAATAAAAGGATGGTCTTTATAGTTACAATAGAAATGTACTGGGTTGACTAAATCTGGCACAATACGTGGAGCCTTATTCATGATACTGTACACACGCAGAACTGTGTAAATCATTCGTGCATCCATTCATGCAACAGTTTTACGTGCAGTTTATACAGAAATTTGTTCTTCTCATGTTTCGTGAATAAGGCCTGTTGGGTCTCCATGAATTATACCACACAAGTTTTCATGCTTGCATATTTTATTTTGTTTCTGAAAACTCACATTTGATTTTAGTTTTTATATATATATATATGAGCTCTTCCCTGAAGATTAACATATTATATGGCCAAAATTTTTTTCATTTTTCATATAAGGGCTTACAGTCTTAGTCTAATAACAAATAATTTATATGTCAATTGTAATTTATTCCTGGGTTAGCAAAGCTGAATTTTCAATAGTCCAGTCTTCAGTGTCACACGATTTTCACAGAAAAGTATGATAGATTTTCACAGAAGTCATTCAAAATATGTATTTGCTGCTCAAGAAACTTTTTTTTCAATGTTGAAAATAATTGTGCTGCTGCTCTTGTAGATACTGTGAAAAATGTCATAATTATTGAATAGAAATAAATATACTTGCTGAATTAAAGTATTAACGTTTTTAAATAACAGTAAGTTTTTAAATAATAGTTATAATAATATATAGACATTTGTGTACACACGTAGTGACTGAGACTTATATTTTAGTAGTAGTATGCAAAAGAAGCTTCCCAAAATCAATATTTAGCACAGACATGAATGTTATAATGCTTTACCAAGATCTTGCATATGATTATGAATGCAAGCATGCTTTGTTGTCCCTAAAAGGTCCTCCAGAATCATACAAAGTTGTCACGGATGGGGCACTGGTAGGACGTTTGCGTCGGTTCAAGGGGTTACTGCTGGTGTTCCTATTTTGTGTACCTCTGCTGCGTCCTTCGTCTCCACAGGAACGACATCCATTATTTATCCCTCGTCTTCTCTCTCCTGTTCCCCCGGGGACGAGAGGAATCCGTGTTTTAGAGATGTACTGTTTCCCAATGCCTGGCTCGTACATCCCTAACCTACATGTCTATTAGATATGGCCTAGCCTAGCCGGAGATGTCAAGAGACTTGTATTCTGGCTCGGGTTGTATCAGCCCCAGTCAGTGTTCCCGTAGTTCAGGGACACTTCTGGAGGTCCTCTGTGTGTATGTGAACTTTGGCCTTGAAGACCTTCCAGGTAACCCTTCATTGCCAACACAAGCGTGGCGACCGGACGTGCCTTAATTAAACTTCTGAACTGGTGATATGGCCGCAGCAGAGGTCAGAATCACAGGTTACGAGGTTTTCTGCTGTTTCAAGTCTGTGTGTAGGCGTCTGCTGTGTGCGTGAGTGTATTTATTTATTTTGAGCTCCGCTGACTTAAGAGTTGGAGCATCTGTGCAAGTACGCGAATGGAAAAACTGAACAAAAGTGCAGTAGTTTATAATAACAATAATATTGATAATAAAATTGTTTGTGTGTGTGTGTGTGTGTGTATATATATACACACAGTACCCTCCACTAATATTGGCACCCTTGGTAAATCTGAGCAAAGGTGGCTGTGAAAAGAAATCTGCATTGTTTATCGTTTATCTTTCATTCAAAAAATTCACACAGTTCTAACCTATCATTGAAATTGAAAATAGGGAGATGTTCTTGTGATGAAATAAATGTTTTTCTTCAATACTTGTTGACCACAATTATTGGCACCCCTAGAATTTTTTGAGTAAAATATCTCTGAAGTATATTCCCATTCATATTCACAATTTTGAGCACTCTAGAGTGATTATAGACATGAAATAATCCAGCCATGGTTTCTTGTTTCACAGAAATATATATAGGAGGGGGAAAAAAGCCCAAATTCCCTTAATCATCAACACAATGAGAAAAAACAAATAATATATTTATGATGTGCAGCAAAAGATAATTGAGCTTCACCAATTAGTGAAGTGGCTTTAAGAAAAGAGCTAGAGCAGTAAAAATTACCATTGCCACCATCAGGGAAATAATTAAGAATTTCCAATCAACGTACAATGTTAGGAAGCTGCCTAAGAGGATGTGTGTCTCTATCATGCTAATACATGGCGAGGAGTAGAGTTTGAGTGGATAAAGACTCTTCAAGGACCACAGCTGGAGAATTGCAGAAAATAGTTAAGTCTCAGGGTCAGTAAACTTTTTAAAAAAATAGTCAAACAAACCCCTACATCAGCACAGAAAAATTCTCCTCACTCATCCAAAAACAATCTCCAGCATGTTCAGTTGTCAGACAGGACTGGAACTACAAATGCTTTTGCCATGGCTGACCCAGTTCTTTGACCTGAACCCTGAGTGAGGTGAACTAAAGAGGAGAACCAGCATGGAGCTGGTATTCTGAAGGGTCTGGAGTGATTCTGGATGAAGGAGCGGTCTCTTTTCTCTTAGCAGATGTTCTCCAAACTCTTCAGGCATTACAGGAGAAAACTCAGAGCTGTTATCTTGGGAAAAGGACATGGCAATAATTGGGTGCCAATAATTGTGGCCAATATGTATTGGAGAAAAACATTTATTTCATCATGAGTTTTTCTCAATTGTTTTACTTCAGTGGTAGATTCTTTTTTTAATGAAAGATCAAAAGGATAAACAATGCAGATTTATTTTCACAGTCACCTTTGCTCAGATTTACCAAGGGTGTCAATATTAGTGGAGGGCACTGTATACAGTATATGGACAGATAGATACATAGATTAAATTTATTAATTTGAAATCTGAAAACTGCCATGTATATTGAATCATCTTAGATAAACTTTGGAAATCAAAGGTTTCTGGCAATAAATGTTAAAGAATGTACATGTTTTATGTTTTTTTTTATTTTGTTCACTTGCATAACTGACATCAGTGTATGTTTTATGCTTCTGTTCTGAGTTGCAGTAACATTGTTTTTTTTTAACTCATCAAAGCCAAGTTTTGCACAATTTGGTGCTTACAGATTGTTAATTTTAGAACCTGGTAACGTCTTTTACAAGTTACAGTATTACAGTATAGTATGAATAGTGAAAGCTAAAAAAGAAAGCATACAATAAAAATAAACAATTTTTATCTGCAGATTGATCTGCTCACTAGTTATTTATATATATATTTACAGAGAGAGAGAGGGAGAGAGAAAATGTGAAGTGACTGTGTGTCTGAGGCAGCTGTCTTCATGTGCCTGTATGTACGTGTTGTCCTGTTATTTTTGCATATGAACTGCTTGTCAACCCTTGCCACTGTCTGAGATCTCCTCTCTCTGAAGCCGTGCATTGTAACCGCTCTCCGGGCGAATCCCGCTGTAACTTGGCTCAGATGTCTGCTCCCAATCTTCCCGTTAGGTCAACCAAGAAACACATCCAATCTGCTGTCAGAAGCCAAACCAAGGGCCTTCACAGCAGGCCTTCACCACCAAACGACACACAAACCACTGTCTGTGCCTTCTTCCCCCTAACATCAATTAAAGCAAGGCAGTAATTTAATCTGACAATCACAGGCTTTGAGTGAGACAGGTTGAGATGTCACAGAGATGACCTTTCTGCCCACATGCAGCCAAGAGCTGTCTTTTGCCTAGGCCTTTGTAGTTTGTTAATGAGATATTGATTTGAAACAATGCACTAGCAAATTTTGTCAAGATTAGCTCCATGCTAACAAGGTCACAGCGCTGTCACAGTACAGTCTCGTGTTTATCAGCACCATACCTCCACCTCCTTTATTTAAGAGCCTTCTTAGGGGGTCTGTAACCCCCCCTCCATGCCTTTTTCATTTCCTGTTTTCCATAAGCATGTTGATATTCTGTCCACATCTTCCCCGTTGGCCTCGTTTGTCATCTTACTGGCTTTCAGTGAGCTCGCTAGTCGTTAATTACTTGTGTTTTTCAAGTCATCTCCTTGGTTCGTGTTCTCTCCCCCCTTTTCCCTCTGCTAGATATGAGGGCTCCTGTCGTGGTCACACTCTTTTCTGAAGGAGCACCTTGTCTGGAACTGGCCAGGTGTGAACGGCAAATCTGCAGGAAGTGAGTGCCAGTGCTCATTTTGCCAGCCTGAGGCGTCTAGTGTTCCATGCGTGCTAACGGCGCTATCAGGAAGTCCACGCGCCGCCATGAAACCCAGTCTCAGCCTTATCCGACTATACAAACCCAGCATTCACACTGCCAACTTTCAAATCCCTCAGCATTATCGGCTTTCCCAGACCCCTATTTCTTACTATCAGTCCGCGGTCTCTGTAAACGCTAGCCATGTGGAGTTAGCGACAGGCTAACGGACGTTTGAGGCACTTAATGTGAATCTCGGCAAACACTGGGAAAGTCGTTCCACATTCTAATGGCTCCGGTGATAATACAAAACACGCAATTACCTCCTTGGATTGTTTAACGTTTAATCATTTAACTAAATGAAAATAATCCCATGTCCTGTTGAAAAGCTACTACTGGCCATTGAAATGAGCTGAGAGGATTGTGTTTGCCCAGTGCGGCTAGATAGAGATGGCTTGTTCGTTCCAGTCCAGCTTTTTAAAGGTGTGAAGGTATCGGAACGTTGAGAAAAAAAGTTCTAGGACAAGTAGTATTTACAGACTAGAGATGAAAAGGAATGTTAATTCGCTACTTGATTTAAATAAAAAATGTATTGATAGTATGACTTTCTGTGGTTCTGACTGAAGTACTCACTCAAATTGCTACTTACGGTTTGTTTGACAAGCAGCTGTTTTTGAACAATCACACACGTATGTGTTCAAGTTTGTATTGCAACTTCATCTGAGTGCACAGGTGCAATCTAGGCATTTATCATTGCATATTATATTAAAACATCAATATATAATGCTAAGTACCTCTGTGTGTGTAATTTTGAAATTCTTCAAAGTTAAATTGCACATTCAATTATTTGGTAATATTTGTACTTGCTTTCATAGTGTTAATACGTTTTGGTTGTAATTCTAACTTTTAGAATTTTGTTGACTTGAATAAGGATGAAAGATTGAAGTAACAGGAATAAATTACATTTTTAAATATTTAATAATGCTTTTGAAAAAAGAAAGTTGTTTCTGCATCATCATTTAACCTGGCTATTCACTATTGGCATGTACTCTACTTGTATTTCTTACCTATTCATTCCAGGTGATTCTATTCCAACATAGTTTGGCAGGTGTAAGGCAGAATTGAAGAATGTGTGTCTTACGTGGGGTGAGTTTAATGGGCCTGGAGTTATGCTCATTGTGGATCTAAAATAGAGCTGTGAATCTTCATTTAATGGCATTTTCTTCTGATTGCTGACAGTGAAGGTGATAGAGAGAAAGATCTTTCAAAAAGGAAGAATATCTTTTAGATGCTGTGCTCGCATTCTATGTGCCAATTCAAGGGGTTTGCAGAGTGCGGGACTCTGTGTGGGTGCAATGTGAGACAAAGAGAGCGTTTGAGGAACTTGTCCATATGTCCATACGTATTCAGAAACATTGGGACATGAGCAACAGGTCTGCACACCCTGGAGTCTTCCAGGTCTTGCACATGCATGGATGAGATGAAGGCTGACAGCGAGAGAGAGAGGGTGAACCTGTCACCAGGAACTGGTCTCTATGGACGTATTGTTTCACAGGAGCTAATTAACCCTAGGAAATAATTACACAAATATGCAAATGCTGTTTAGATAAGTGTGGGCTCTATCGGAGGAGGTAGTCAATCATAGGGGAAGGGTTGGAGGGAGTCGGTGGTCTGTGTGTGCTTTGTGTGTACGTATGGGCCAGGTGTCAGACTCTGTGCCGGGGTGATAAGGGGAGGGGGATGTTACCTGGTTTTATGTGGCATCACCCTTGTGCAATAGTGGAGACTTCATTTATTGAAAAAAAAACACATAGACAGAACAGCGTAAAAGAACAGTTTGCTTCACTATAAAATAACCTTCCAAAATGCATGTAATTGCATTTGTAATTTGCAACTTCTGTGTAAATACAGTATGTCCCAGTCAAAACATTTTGTGGTCAGAAAAGTGTTTAAACTGTGTTTTTGCTTTGCTATTTTTTTTTAAGGCTGAACTGAAAACCAAAAGCTGCCTTAGCTTTTATGCTGCATGCCTTTTAATTTATACATGTTTAATAGTTCTGGCACACATCTGTGAATACTCTATGCTGTGTAAGTGCAACTCTACTGCCTTGTTCCTGCCAATTGTTGTGTTTCCTTCCCACGTGGCATTGGTTACATCAGCAGAATAAAATAGGTGGAGAAAGTTCTTATTTTAATAAAAGATGGCAAAACAAGCATTGTTTTTCCTCTTTTGAATATCATGTGTTAATGAATCATACACAATAAGACCAGGGACTTTTATTTAGTGAGTGGATGTAAACGAATTACCGGCCACTACATCTCTTTGTGTCCGTGTGTCCGGGCTTGCGTGTGTGAGCACCGAGAGCTTTATGAATATGAAATGCACTGCACTGTGATGATGACTCAGCTTCGGTTCTTCAAAACACTTTGATGTCTGAGGGTGCCAGAGAAAGACATGCAGACTAGTCCCCGTTTCCACCGCCCTGCACCCACCTCCCAGCCGTCCAAGGAGATCTGGGCTCAGCGCTTTCCGCCAGTTGCATCACGCCATAACCCCCCCTCCCACCAGTCTGTTTATTTACTTTCATATTTGCGTCCCCTCGCCAACACAAGCCATCTCGGTGACAGGAAATCTCTTCCCTCCTGCCAGCTCCTTCAGCTCTAATTCACTTATTATTGTGCTTTTCAAAAAGCTAATCAATGTGGGAGAGCTGATGCAAGATCATGAGAGAGGCTAAACACAGGGCAAGGCTGCAAACTTTCAGGAGCTGATTGCGACATGGCCAGCTCTTTATATCATGCAGCTGTGTAACTGCCGTATTGGCCATTTTATGTCACCGTCACCCACGTTCGCTCACTTGTTGCTAGCGATTTTCCTCTAATTTAGTTGTTATTCTGCATTTAAACGATTGCTGTATTTGCAAACAAACACGCAGATCGATGTTGCATGCACCAGTGAATGAATGAATGCCCTTTTTCTTCTTTCTCTCTCTCGCCTCACATTCGTAGAGCATTATAACCCCAGGCCAGTGTTAATTACAAGTGTTGTGTTTGTGCCCTGCTTGTGTGACCTTCCCATGTAGGCCGATTATGTGTTTATCGCTCATATAGAGGCCGTATTGATCAGTCAGCGGGGTACAAATTAAGATTTAAACTTGACGTCACACAATCTATTGAGTTTTGCATTGGAGGCATTTGCACTATGCAAGATTCATTGATTGAGTAAGATATATTTAACTGAGTGAATGTGGCTGTGTGTGAGTTTGTGAGTGCAGTTATCAGGCTAACTAAAAGGTCAAACCTTTATTTTCTTATAAAGGTTTTTCTTACTTTATAAGAATAAAAATGTGTTTTGGTAGATTGTACATTCTTTATATTTTACTGTTTTTATTTTAAATAAGTACAGTTATTTATTTATTTATTTATTTGAATGCATGTCTCTAAACCTTTCCACAGACTCTCTTGTACTTTCTTTCAGGCCCCCCATTATAAATATTCCTGTTTTAATTTTTCAATGAAAATTGTATTCTACTTTAACTTCAGTTATTCCCATTTTCGTTTTTACAGGAAAACAGCACCCCTGAGGATCACACTCTCTATGTGTGGGACCACTTCATCTCTAAATCACTCGCGAAGAACATCTTCGTCGTGGCGCACAGCTATGGCGGTTTGTCATTTGTGAATTTGGTAAGTATTTGTTAGAGGTTATTATTATGAAAAGCCCTCCCCCTCCACCCCCACAGCGCACACACAGCTGTCTTCACCGGTGGGAAAAGCAGCAGAAGAGAGAGCAAAAATAAATAACGCTTATTTTCTTTGAGAATGTGCTGCTTTTGTAAACAGTCCAGTTCATCCTTGTCCTAAGGCGCTATCCACTTCCTTGAGCAGGAGGGAGGGATGAAGAATGAGAAACTTCAGTAAGAGCTACAGCTCTTGTTAAAGCATGTAGACAAGTATGAATAACATTAGACCCTGAGACAAAATAGAAAGAAGTCTTTCGTTGAGTGCACAAAGTAGCCCAAAAATATAAATAGAAAAAAAAATGCATTAATAATTAACTGAAATATAGTGTGTAAGTCTTATGAGCTACTTTTGTCAGTGCTATATTGTCCATGACAGCTACTACTGCATGACAGCTGTCATATACTTCTTCATTATATGACACAGATTATTAAGATGAGTCTCTTTTGTTTATTTATTTTTTAACAGATGGAACTCAGTCATGCTTTTTTCGACTGACACAAAGAGAAAATTATTTGAAGAATAAACAATTTATGAATTGTTTTCAGATATGTTCCCTTTGTTACATTACCTTTGGGGTCAAAGGTCAGGTATCTCGTCTCAATCTTTAGTCTAGGTGTGTGCATTGTAAGGACAACTTCTCTAAGAGCACTCTGGCTAACCTTTGACCTAACATAAACACACACTTACTTTCTTCTTTCTTACACACACACACAATCCCAGCACTTTCCATGAACCCATTCCACTTTTCTTTTAAAGTGAGAAACGGGAGGGTAGAGCGGATGGCCACGATTTAGCATTCCTGTGATAATTCCAGGAATATGTGTTTTTATCTGAGGAAGGAGTCTCTGTGTTTTGTAATTTGAATATAACTGTTAAATATTTATGTGGCGTTGTGACCATGACAGCCCCTCGCTGGTGGAAGCATGGCGGTCTTCCTCCAGAGATCTGTTTAGCTGTTTCTCTGATGCATCCCTGTTTTTCCCCTTTTTCTCATTTCTACACACACACACACACACACAGAATGCTCACTTACATGCACTGTTTCATATACAAACCATGCTTATGGTTTGGTTATATCTGGTATGGAGTGGCCGGTATATTCTAATGAACTGGAGGACTGAATTAGTTTATCAAATCGTATATCTTTATAGATTTAATAAATGATGTATAACGTCTCGAGTCAGAAGTCTTTAATTATTTCAGCTGTTTGACATAAATGCACTGCTAACTCCTCAAGCGAAACTTGAATAAAATAAGTATTTCCAGAGTATTATTTCAGTTTTTATTTGTTTATTCATTAATTTAACATACTGTCTAACAAGAATTTAAATCATCTGTACAATTAATTGACCATACCCCATTCTAATGAGAGGGCTGGTGACTTGGTGTGAATAGGCCTTAGTAATTGTTCAAGGTGAAAGGAATTAGAGGCCGAAATGGAAAAGGTGGACACAAAGAGTTGAGTCGAGGAGAAAAATCTTTAGCTCGTCATAACAGATTGCCTGAAAACAGACAGTCTGTGGCTTAATTACTGCTCCCTTTAACTCCTAACAAACACGTTTCTGATCAGGCACATCAAACACAGGCGGATTAATGCATGTTGCCTCTCTCTCCCTCTCTTTCTTTTCATTGAAATTCGATTTCTTTTCGAAGGCAGTATGTAGTAATTATAGATACATCAAAGTGTGCCTTTAAGTAAGAGTGGTGCGTCAGGGTTGGATAGCTTCATGTCAGGACTCACTCTTCCAGCTCTGTGTGCCTGTTTTAACCGTCTCTGTTTCTTGTCATATCTGTGCCATGAATTCAGAGTTTGAGGAGACTGTAGACAAACTGTTCTCTCTTCACTCTCTTGACACTGTTTTTTTCTTATTCTGGCTCTATGGCTGCATTTAAATTCCTGTTGCTTCATAGTATCTACTGAATTTGAAGTGATCAACCATTATACTACGGG
>JAUCMS010000095.1:15517492-15577500 GCA_032357445.1 Enteromius radiatus | reverse complement strand
ATAGCGATTTAAGTAGAAAAACCGGACGAATCCCTTGAAATATATCATCTGATCGATGTCTTGAGGTGTGGCAACCGCAGTATAAACGAATAATTGACTCCGGACCATTGATTATTAGAAAAATAATGCACACCCGAGGTGTAACGGCCACTCCGCTTCGCGTCAAACAATAATTATTGATTTTAATTATTACCTTACTTAATGTGCAGTATGAGTACACTACCAGATATGCTACATCCACCGTGTTGGTGTTGTCCTGTAGCTCGTATTCCATGATCTATGATTAGTAATGGAAGTGGCATTATTCTGGTTTGTATTCCTAATCATTCTGGATACTTACAGTAACGTTTTCATTAACCATTACACATTACATTATCTTTAACCACATTTCATCAAAGACAAGTCTCACAAACTGTACTGTAACCTTGCTTGAGTCACTTAAAGATCTGACTTTTTATAGTCATAGGTTTGGGAATTTTACTATACTAGTTGTGCATTGTGTCTTAGACTTATTAAAACGATTTGACTCAGAATAATTTGTTTGGGAATTTTACTATACTAGATGTGCAATGTGTTTTTGATTCATTAAGATTAGACTCAACAGAATAATTTATAAATTCTTACAACATTAGTTGTTCTTGTTCGAATTCTGTTATGTTATGTTCGAAGAACAGACTAATTAGGATTTTTTTTTTTTTTGGGAATCGGAATACACAACTTACAGTATGTGTATGATTCACTAAGAAGAACAATGCTCTTAAGAGTCATTTGTTTGGTAATCTGACTGCACTGATTATTGGGCTGTCTGTTTCACAATGTAGATTTAGTAACATTTTTTGTGGTGTGTTTAATAAATATACATGCTAATAAAATGTAATTTGTGTCATGTGGTGTTCAATACACATCAGTAAAGGAATGCTTGTTTGAAAACTACTTTTTCCCAAATCTGTTGACTCATTGCAATCATCTGCACCCATTGAATAGTAAAATGTACACTTCAGAATCTCTTCTGTTTAATTTTGTGGTACCATATTGACTTGCCACTTGATATCCAGTGTAAAATTTGGGTCCTGAAGCAAATCCATTTGCGATGCACTCCCCTTCATTTCACCTGATCATACCTGTCCCAAATCCTTTTCCTTCTCCATCTGATCTTGTTTGATTGCTGCAGCAGTTGCTTTCATCTATGAGTCTAGCTGGAGGCCTGTCGGAGCAGCCGTCAGGGCAGAGCTCAGCTCCGTGTAACCTTTCTGACTCTCTGCCAGTGAAAAGAGCAACCTCATTGGAGAAGATGGGGCACATTATGTAATGTGTTATGCAATCATACATCTGCCTCCCAGTGCACCAGTGTGTGGGTGCCCACAGCTTAGATGTAATAAATGGATCAAATGTACATGTGTCATTGGGTGTCGTTGTGCACTCACAGATTCAGGTAAAAAATGTGAAACACCTGTGTGTGTGGAACAGGATATAAAACACTTCAATTGCAAGTTACATGTAATGAGCTATTAGATGTTTTTATATTGTAAACATAATTGTTGGTCCCTGGTGGAGAAGGTTTCTCAAAAAGCACTTGACTCTGATGTGCTGCAGTCTAGAGTTGCAAGTGTTTGGCTCCTCTTCTTTACCTGAATTATGAATCTTGGCCTGTAGCGCTAAGACACAGACAACATTTTTTCAAGGTTTCTTATGCTGTTTTGCTGGTTTGTCTTAATACTTTTAAACCTCGAAAACACTACCTGTCTTTCTGCCTTTTGCAATCTGGAGCAACACTAGTTGCTGACAGTCAAAACCATTCTTCATTTATAAGTTGACAGATTCAATAGTAAATCACATAGTGTATTATTTTCTCTCTCTACAAACTCTTTTTTGATATTCAGAGGATATCAAACATACTTGTCATAATGTCTTCTAGCAAAAAGTGCTCCTTTCTGTGTGTGTTTGTTGTGATCAGATTGACTGTAAAGTCTTGTAGCTAAGCATTTTAAAACCTCTTCAGATTTTAAAAGTCATGTAGTGTATTCCAGCCATAAGAGTGAAGTCTTAAACACAGATCTGCTGACATCTTGGAAAAGTGGGTCTGATATCTTGCTGGTTCACTGGTTGCAGACTGATAATGTGAAAATTCACAACTGCAGATATCTCTTTCTTATTATTAATGTAGAAAACAGTTGTGATGCTTAATATTGTTATGCAAACTGATTCTTCGATGAATAAGTATTGACATTTTTTGTAAAATTCTAAGTGGCTTTACTGTCACTTTTAATCAAATCAATGCTCCTTGTTAAGTGCAACTATTTATTTATTTCAGAAAAATGCAAGTATTTTATCCATACATTCAAATTAATTCAATTGTTTAATTCCAATGAATGTTTTGATATTGACTACTGCTGGTGTTTTTTTTTCTGTAAACTGATTGAAACAGTTGCCTTTGCATGAAGCTCAGACTTGTTGATATTTGTTTGAGCGCTGATGATGAGGTCTGACAGGGTGTAATGGTGAACTGGGTTCAAGTCCTGATTGGATGATTCCCACACCAGACAAAGGCTTTTTTTTTGGACCTCAGCAATTTTTTGTTGGAGAATTCCCCTGATTAACAGCAGACAGACTTCCCAGACCCTGTGCGTGGATCATTTCTGTATAGCTTGAAAAGAGATCCTGACAATCAACATTGTAAAAGATTTCCCCCACTGTGAATTGCCTTTTTTCCTTTTTACCTCCTCCCAGGCATTGTTTTCTTTATCTGCCTGTTTGAGCCATTTTCTGTTATTTATTTATTTATTAATTTATTTGATTTATGACGGGCCGCTTCAAACCCAATTTTTCCCTCCTGGACTTCTGTTGGGAGGGATTCACCAGAGAGAGCGCTTTGACTACAGCTCGGCAGTGGCTTATTATGTATTTCCGCCTCATTTTGTCATTAATTTCTGTTTGTTTTTAGAAGATGACGAGCAATCTAGCATGCACAGATTGCTGTTGGAGAATGGAAGACCGTCCGCATGCAGCTTTTAATTGATATCAATTTGCCGTCCAGGTGTGTTACGCTGAAACAGGGTCAGAGCGGGGGTGGAGTTGTGTGTGCACTGAGAATAATTAGCTTTCCATCTCACTGTCTACATACACAGCAGATCTATTTAATTGTATTTTTGGATATAAATACTGTACCACACTATATAAATATAGAACTAATGCATTCAGGATGCTTACTTTGAGTGGATTTTCTTTTGTCAATTTTTAGAAGCAACTTTTGTTGCTGACCGAAACTAGTTTATAATATGTTGAAGACTGTATTATTAGTAATAATAATGTAGATAATAGTAATAATAATAAGTAATAGTAATGCAGAATTGTTTATTTGTACATCCACGTGATAGTTATGTGAGTTTAAAGTGTGGGTGTTTGTGTTTATCATGCAGGAAAAGTAAGTGTCAGCTGTTTTGGGTTAAATGAGTTCTGACGCTGCTCAGTAAATGTTGTTAGACGTTTTTATGAGTATGTCTGTTCATTACAGATCCACCTCAAGAGAACATTATATTAGGCATATGGCACCTTGGTAAAATGGAAATAGTAGCTGCGGTTTATTGACTATATAAAGACAGTATAGACACTCTATCTGTTAAATATTACAAAGACGAACAGATCTCCAGGCAAGATCTTCTGTCTTATGAACACTCTTTTTTTCCACACACAGCCACTTCAATATTTCACAATGTCAAATCCAAAAGCACATCAATGGAGTTTATTCATGTTGTGTTGTATGACAATTATGGTGTCACTCTCGTGTTTAGCACAATCAATTTTTTCTACTTGTTGTCTGTGATTTATATTTGCCAGTATGATGTCTTAATTCTGTTTCATTATTATGTATGGAGTGTAGTATTTCAGATTTTTTAAGAGTAAATCTGATGTGGCTTATTCTCATTGACACTGTGTTGTCTTAATTCTATTGTTCTCTGTGTCGTTTGTGTGTATTACGGCTCTTTTTTGTATTTCCACTTTTTAATTTAGTGTTATATTACTGTCTTATTTCTCTTGCATCTTAAAGTGCTTTTATTCTCAACTTTAGTAATGTTGTTTGTCCCTTGCGCCCACCACAGTTCTGTGAGGTCAACCTTATGCGTTTAACTCAGACACTCTCTCCGTCTGTCTCTCTCCCTCCCTCTCTCATTTTTTCCTCCCCCACTTCATCTTTTCTCTGTCACAAGCTTAATTAGCCGCTGCTTGTTAACAGGCTCAGAGAGTTTAGTGCATAAACATGGATGGAGGGATAAATTCACGCCGAAACGAGTGCACGATAAGAGAAATCATCCCGCTCCACTATTTCTATAAATAAACTAGCAGCAAACGCCTGTGTGGAGTGGCCTATCTTCACACCGATGATAAGACACGCTCCAGGAATGTGTGCGTCTGTGTGTCCAGAATACACTTTGAAGTGAGACTTTGATTTGATGTGTAACTCTGAGATTGTGGCGAGCGCGCCAGTGTTTATGCGTCTGTGCTGACATAGACGTGTTTGTTATGCCTGCTTATTGTCTGTCATCTTCTGTGTGGTTCATCTGGACGAAATCATTTGCATGTGAATGTATATCGCTATGAGTACCGCCTCATAGAATATGCAATTATGTATTACAATAAGCTATTGAACATCCGTGATGAGCCCTGTCATGGTTTGACAGACATATTTCAGACGTCTGTTTGACACTTCATTTCGTCCCATGCTAATGTAAAATAGCCTTTATATAGTTGTTTTAGCATTCTGTTGTGTTTAGCATCTAAGTCACGGTACCGTTTTGAATACGTGAGCCTACTTTCCATGTCTAAATGTACCAGTGTGTGTGTGCTATCCACAGAAAACGACAATAATCAAGTGTCCGAGTTAATCAAGTACGTCTGCCTCGATGTACAGATCGAGCTTTTTGCTTTCACACATGTGCCTCTGCCACTAGTTAAAGAGTTCACAGTGAAATCTTAAGGGGTTCATCATTACATATTTAGTGGGCAGGCATCTGATATAGCTGTAAGGTTTTTAATGCAGCGCCCCATTGATCTGACGCACATGTCGGCTCCCGGGGTTACTGGACGTGCCTCCATTTGCATAAGGGCCCTGGGCAAGGTTCCTCTCATGCATTGATTGGCTTGTCCTAGGGAACCTCGCATCGCCTCCCCACATTGATCACTTTGTTTTTTTTCCCTGAGATAGTGCTATGCAGAGTTCACCTCAAACGCATCCTCCCCAACCTGCAGGATGAAGGCGTGTGGGAGAGGGAAGAGGAAGAAACTTTGCCGCCAATATCTTAATAGTTGCTGCGCTGAGGGCTACCAAGAGTGAGGGAAGGGTCATGTGATGTGTATTCATGTCTGGGTTCAGGATGTGGTTTTAGTTAGCGCTTAGTCATAAAATAACACATTTTTCTCACTTTATATTTGTTTTGTTCTCCCTTAAGTCTACTTATAATGTTAGTAGAAGTTGTTTTGTACTAAAAACAGTTATTTTTCAGACTATTTTTCACCTTCTGAAACAGTGATTCTCTAAAATTTAGAAGTAGTGCTGCTGAATCGGCAAAAAACACTGAAAATGTATGTATTTTAGATATTTGGTGGATTTTTGTTTATGATGAGAGAAAACAACTTGACAAAGAATAATATACTGAGGCAAGACATGGGATTGGAGAATCAGTCTGAACCAAACAAAGCATTCAGGAAACATAGAACGTATTGATAACAGTTTACTGTTCAGACCTGAATCTGTTCAGATTTTCCTCTTTTACTGTTTTATTGTTTTTTTTATGTTACTATTAAAAGGCTCTAACTTTGTTGTTGATACGGATACAATTAACAAGCAGTTAATATTTGTTTAATGCAAGGATGCATCAAGTTAATAAAACATATGATGTTTCTATTTAAAATAAATGCTGTTCTTTTGAACTTGGACTACATCATATTTTAAAATGTACTAAAATAGAAGACATATATTTTAAACTGTAATAAACAGTATTATTGATTTACTATATTTGATCAAATAAAGGCACCATTGGGGGGAAGAAGAAAAAAAAAACATAGCAGCCCACTCTAAATCTTACTGACTCAAAAATATGGTAGTCTAGTTTTGGGTGAGAAATTATAGAGTTCTAAAACATTTCAATATGTTTATGAAATATGTATAATTTCAAGAGACATGGAGGTAATTAAGAACATTATAGAGTGAAGGGAAATTTAGTCTTCACTGGCAGGTCATCTTTAACAGAGTTGAACATACCACTCTTCTTCTTCCTCTTGATTTCCATTTGGAGAGATTTGTGTGCTGCACATGACCTCAGGAACAAACAAATCCCTCGTTCACCTTTCTATACATTTCCTTCCGTTCATCTCTCTCCCTCTGAGCCTACGGCAAGGTCTGCACACGGGACTAAGGCTAGTCCAGGAGGACAGCGTCCCTCTCTCTTTTTTCTCCATCTTTCTCATTTGATTTTCACCTTCTCTCTCTCTCTCTCTCTCTCTCTCTCTCTCTCTCTCTCTCTCTCTCTCTCATGCACACATTCTTTGTTCTTTCCGCTTGTGCTTTGTCTCCACTTCATAATTGGATGCCCTATACTTTGTCCTAAACAGGCATGACTTAATAAAGCAGTACCCGATTTACAGTAATGTCTTTCTTTTCCATTTTAGTTAGTGTAAATTATTGTTTTGACAAGAAGCTATGAGCAGCCTATGAAGGGCATTAGTTGCTTAGTCTGATTGGTCCAAATTCTCTTTCCATTAGACACTGTACACAAAACAGCATCTTCTGCATATCTTCTGAATTGTTTTCGTTATGAAATATTTATTTAGGTGATATTTACAACCAGGATCAGTTAAAATTATTTACTTACATGTCATTTCAAATCTGTATAACTTACCTGTATAACCAAACAGTTTTGGTTACCATTGACATCTGCTGTCTGGACGAAAATCTTCTTTTGGTGCAGAGAAGAAAGTCATGCAGGTTTGGAATGACATAAGAGCAAGTACATAGTAACAGAATTTCAATCTTTGCATGCTCTTTCGCTTTAAGGAAAGGACTTAAATTGGACCAGGATGATCTAGAAAGAAAAAAAAAAATCCATATTTTGGCAAACAAGGCTTAAAAGAAAGAAAAGCAGCTGTAAAAGTGCTCTCCTGAAAGGTAAACCACCACACTTTACAAATGTCACTGAACTTCACCTTCAGAGGATGTCGGATATCAGTTTCTCCATGAGTTTCAGATGTTTTACCTTCTCAGTATGCTTTTTCTTACTCATTCCTCCCTCTCTCATTCAGCATTCTGCCTTTTCCTCCATATGTGTTTTTAAACTGATTGAATGTCAGCATGTTTTATAGCGCCGTGAGCTCAACGAGTCAAGCATTTTAGGCCAGATTTCTCGCCATCTTTCTCTCCACATGTCATAAGAGAGCACATTCTGGGTATTCATAATATCACACATCTCCACGCGATGCTGATTATTCTATAGATCTGGACCTACTGTGGAAGTCTGCTCGCCTCCGCAGTGCTCCTGCAGGGAGAGATGCAAGCTTCCCCGTTCTGAACACGTAGTCAAATCCTGTTTGAATCTTTTACAAGACCTTTTTTTTTTAAACTCTATATTTTAGTTATGTACCTGCGGTAAAACATATTTAATTTTTAAGCCCGGGAAGCCGACACTGAAAAGAGATGAACTGTTTTATGTGCCGTTTTAAGGTTTTATGTGCTGTGAATTACGGTGGGTTGTGTGAAATACTGGAGAGATGGTAAAGGGAGCATCAACAGCTCGTGGTGTTCTTTTGATGTCATCTTAAGACATATGACTGTGGTGGTGGTGTGGGGCTGCATCCCACTGCGGATGCCTGTGGGTTTTTACTGGTCATAAAAGTGTGCGCTTGCACAAACGCACACATACCTGAAGTCAGAGATGGAACCTCCATGTATGCGAGATGTAGGCCCTCAGCGGAGTGGGACATTAATATGAGCAATGTGACTGAATCAGCATTGAGGAATTCCTCAAGTAAAACCAAATGCACACTACAAAACTAAAGCATTCATTTACAAACTGTTTTGGCTTTCAATCACAAACTAGAAGTTTGAATTACATTATTGTCAGCCGTGAGGCAGCCGTGGCCTAATGCTGGAGTGAATAACCAGCGCTGTCTCCACCCTCAATACCATGACTGAGGTGAGACCCTTGAGCAAGGCACCGTTCCCCCAACTGCTCCCAGGGCGCGGCAGCAATAGCGATATGGCTGCTCCGGGTGTGTGTTCACGGTGTGTGCGTGTTTGATCACTTCTCACTACTGTGTGTGTGCACTTGGATGGGTTAAATGCAGAGCACAAATTCTGAGTATGGGCCACCATACTTGGCCACATGTCACGTCCTTTCCTTTTTTCCTTTCCTTCTCCCCAACTGTAGTTTGTTCTCACACATGAGAACAGATTCTCCACATGTGACCAAACAGCTTGGAGAAAGGTCTTCCATTGTTTTGAAAGATGCGGGCAGCAGTTTGATGTTTTTGTTGTGGCACACTAGCAGCAATCGACATGCATTGCTTTGTTGGCTATGCTTTCTAAGGCGTTTGTCGACGACGTTATATATCAAATGGAGCTTCTGCCTTGTATTTGGCTTGTGGCAGAAGTCTTTTATTCAGCCTGCTCTCTCACACCTTCAAAAAGTATCATTACAGTCTACTTCTTATCTTGACAGTGTCAAAATTTCTCTATATAGCCTTCCACAGCTGCCCCATCCCCCTTTCCCTAACCTCTTACCTTATACTCTCCCTTTTTTCTCCCTCATTTTCCTCCCCCTTCTCTCCATCTCCATCGTGTCCTCCTTAGGCTTTTCCACTGTGATGCCACAACTCGATTTACCCCTCATCGCTGTCACTTTTTCTCTCTTAGGGGACACATTCTTGATTTGGACTCATTTCACATTGATAAAAACACTAGGGGGCACTGCTTATCCTTTGTAACTGCTTTTGCATAGACTAACGTGGATGAGACCAGTGTAGGTGTGTGTGTGGAGAATGAGATTTCTTCACTTGCTTTTCCAATCTGCATTCACAGTTGAGCGGGACAGTTTACCCCATAGCCTGTTTTTCATTGTCTTTCTCTCTAGCTGTCTTACTTTTTTTTTCTTTTTCTTTTTTTTCTCCAAACAAAATGAACTAATGTGATCTCGAGGTTTAACCACTAGTCCTTGCCCATACTGCCTTTTACTACCTGTATTTTTGGTTTTATCCGTCTCAGCGGCCTTCAAAATGACCTGCCGTCTCATATTCAGGTCACATGTGTTCCACACACGTACACATACTAACAATAGCCTAGCGAGTTTATTTGACTCATCAATGACATTTAACTCAAGAGTGCGAGTTAGTCAGCACCTCAGACGACGGATTGCAATTCCAGAGACTTGGAAATTGAGAAGCATGTAGTCATTTTGACGTGACAGTTCTAAATGATCAGACGTCCAAAACGAAGAAGAAAATTAAAAGCAACATAAAAGATACTTTATGATTCCTATAATTGATGCATCTCGGTTTGCGCACTCTATGAATATTGCTCTTCACATCCAGAGGCGTCAAACACCACAAAGAACAAAGGAAACGGCAGAAAACTAGCTTCTCACTATTATAACCACAGAAGAAAAATTCACAAATGACAAGATAATCACTGCATTCGTACTTACCTTTATCAGCACATAAATGTCTTCCGTGGTTTCAAACGAAATAAATAAATGTTGTTGTTTTTTTTTTTTTCTTGAATGTCCTCAGCTGTGGTTGGTAATTACCACACTCTGACAAATCGCTGACAGCAGTTAAATAGTTAAAAAGATAATTCTGCAGTAAGTGGTGTATTAGGGGGAAAGGTCATTCTTGGTCTATTTAGTACGTTGAATCCCTTTCCTAGCGAAATCCAGACTTTGTCCCTTTGTGCGTGAGTGACATGGGCTTTCTCTGTAATAACATCCCTAGTAATGGGCCATAATAATAGATATTGTGCTAATCAGAAAGTATACCACTAAGTATACTAATAAGCATTGAACTGACAACCATCAATAAATGGATTGTACGACAATGCTACTTTTTATTTGGTTGAATGCTAATTACTGCAGTTGGTTTTGTGATATATGTGTTATTTGTATCAATTAAAAAATTATGACTGTGTCCTTTTTAAGAGTCTTTAAAGGAAATTTAGATACATGTTACTTCTAAGATTATAACACTCTTGGTGCTTTTTTTTATATGCTAAAGTAACTTTTTTTTCTCAGTTTTTAAATCAAGATTTAAATAATGAATGCTGTTTTGATATTCATTATTAGCAAATAATATAATTTAATTTAACTGAAATTTTCTATTTAATAGAAATTTGATAATTTTGTAGGATTTTGTAGGACAAAGTATTTTTTCTTCCTTTTCTTTCAGGCTGTCTGTGTGTGTGTGTCTATAAAAGTGTGTGTGATGAGGTTGTGAAGCCGTAATAGGTTTTTTTTTTTTTCTCCAGCCTCTCTCGCACACTCACCCTCTCTTCTCTTCAACTCCTGGTTAAAACGTAGCTGGTGGCTATGGGAAGTTAATTTCAGATTGTTATATATTTCCATTAATTTCGGCCGTCTGGTGCTGGACTGCCTTTGAGAACAGGGGTATCAGAGGCTCATTTTTGGGGGGTTCAGGAGTTCTTTCCCTTCGGCAGGCTTGACAGAGCTTTAGAAACAGATAGCTGATAGGAGAGCAGTTTCGTCACGTTCATTAGCCATTGGTCCCCTTTTTTTTCTCCTCCAACTTGGAGTTGTGACTGAAAGGATGGGGTGAGTGCCTCAGAAAGTTTAAACAAAACGTCTCTTCTGAGAGCCCATCTGAAAAAGCCCCGCAGCTAGTCTCAACGCAGAAAAAAAGGGGAGGTTTGGCCTGACACTGACGTTTGAAAGCGTACATGCACTCACACACACACACACACACACACACATTAGCGAGAGCTTCTTTCATACACACCCACGTACTTAGAATCATACACAGACAATACGCAGTTGTAGCATACACACACCTGACCTCCTGGTACACTCTGAAACAAGCGAGGAAACTCCCTTGAGGTTTAAAAGAGGCTTAGTATTTTCTTTTCTTCTCGAGTGGCTAAAGTGCACGCCTTTTTCGTTGTTAATAAAACGTTTTTGTTTTGCTTTCATGTTTTCCCTTCTAAAGACAAACGCATTGTTAGTGTTATGACTGGTCCCGGTCTAAAGCAGACATAACATGTAAATATGTAAGTATTTAGACGGTAAATATCTGACTTTTAAGTTTTAGGATCCTGTGCTATTTTCCGGTCACAGTGTTTAATATTCAGGATTGATTTCTGGGCTTGAGCAGCTTTTATTGATATTCTGTCCAAAGTGACCCTATAAGGATGTCATATTCCTTGTGAAGCAGTGTGTACTTAACATTCATCCAAATAATGGTACTTTTATCATCGTGTGTACTCTCCGCAGCTGTATTTCTGTCAGACGTGCACTCTGCTCTGCTAGTTTGTCTCAGTGCGCTGACGGCGAGTTGGGCTTTCCTGTAAACACCTCGGGCAGCCTGACCCCTGTCTCTCCCGCCGTCTGCCTGAACCGGCCCTCACCTCCCCTGGCTGACGAGGCCCAGCCTGTACGTGTCAGTGGGCGTCTGAGTTATGACAGAGCCGCGTCTCCCTCTTCACTGCATCCCTCTCCGTCCCTCATTCCTCCAGCCGGGAGAGTCAATGATCCAAAACTCTGTTAAAACAGGGTCAGCCCCACATGTGCACTTACAGGGTGTCAGTTTAACCTGCTCAAAAATACTTACGGCTATTATTATAGCTTATAAATCATTAAGAAAGTTTAATTATACAAAAATTTCATGGTGGAAATGTGCAGGATGACACATGGGAAGGAGAATTTAATGGGCCAGCAAGTCCCAGCACAGAGAGGGGAAATATTGAGGTTAGCTTTCTATTTTATGGCACTGCTGAAAGGCTGAGGGAGACACATAGTTGGGTTTTGCCCTGTTGATACACATATTCTGAAATGTACCGTTCCCTCGTTTCTGTGCGAGAGTAATAGCCACGCCGGCTTCGACAGTTTTAGAGGTGATGAAGATGTTGCTAAAGATAAAGATAAGTATTATTCTTTCTTAAGTAAAATCTCCCCTAATTAACACAAGACTTTAATTAGCCGTCGGGATTTCATCTGTCTTTGTGAGACATCTATGTTCCACAAAAATAATGTACAACACTTATTTTGTAGGTGTGTTTTGAAGCACTTAGGAATAATGTGATGACAAATGTGGAGTTTGAATTTATTTCTTTGAATGAATAACTATTACTATAATATAAATATAAAGATAAATATATAATAATACAGATGAGTGATTCCTAATAATATGTTAAGTCAATACTTATAGGTTCTTAGAGAAAATAGGGAAAATGTCAGGTAACTAAAATTGTGGATTTAATTTTTGTGGAAATTCATTCAGCATTAATTGTGAGCATTTGACAGTAAATGTTACATTAAAGTCTTTTAGTTTAGTTTAGTTACAGAAGATTTCATAGGAATAATTAATAAGAAAATATATATTATTCAGTTGTAAACATTGATGATAATGAGAAAATTTTAAAGAGCCAAATTAGCATATTAAAATTATTTCTGAAAGAACACGTGACACTGAAGACTGGAGTGATAGCAGTTGAAAATTCAGCTTTGCCATCACAGAAATACATTACAGTGCCCTCCACTAATATTGGCACCCTTGGTAAATCTGAGCAAAGCTGACTGTGAAAATAAATCTATATTGTTTATCTTTTGTGTCTTTCATTCAATATTTTCACAAAATTCTAACCTATCACTGAAGTAAAACAATTGAAAATGCGGAGAGAAACTCATGATGAAAGAAATGTTTTTCTCCAATACATATTGACCATGATTATTGGCACCCAATTATTGCTATGTCCTTTCCCTCAAGATAACAGCTCTGAGTTTTCTCCTGTAATGCCTGAAGAGTTTGCAGAACATCTGCTAAGAGAAAAGAGACCGCTCCTTCATCCAGAATCACTCCAGACCCTTCAGAATACCAGCTCCATGATGGTGCTTCTCCTCTTTAGTTCACCTCACTCAGGGTTTAGGTCAGAGGACTGGGACGCAGAACCTGATTTTGCCGAGTTCGGCGTGTCCCTGGGTCAACATCTTTGTAGCTCTAGTCCTGTCTGACAACTGAACATGCTGAAGATTGTTTTTGGATGAGTAAGGAGAATTTTTCTTAAACCCTCGTGAACAACATGTGCTGATGTAGGGGCTGTTTGACTATTTTTTTAAAGGTTTACTGACCCTGAGACTTAACTATTTTCTGCAATTCTCAAGCTGTGGTCCTTGAAGAGGTTGTTATTTTCTCTAGCTCTTTTCTTGATTCACCAATTAATGAAATGGCTTTATCTTTTGCTGCACATCATAAATATATTATTTGTTTTTTCTCATTGTGTTGATGATTAAGGGAATTTGGGCCTTGTTTTTCCTCCTACAGTATATACATTTCTGTGAAACAAGAAACCATGGCTGGATAATGTCATGTCTATAGTCACCCTGGAGTGTTCAAAATTGTGAATATTAATGGGAATATACTTCAGAGATATTTTACTCTTAAAAACTTCTAGGGGTGCCAATAACTGTGGCCAAGTATTGGAGAAAAACATTTATTTCACCACAAGAATTTCTCCTTATTTTTAATTGTTTTACTTCAATGTTAGGTTAGAATTGTATGAATTTGAAAGATAAACAATGCAGATTTTTTTTCACTTTGCTCAATATTAGTGGAGGGCAATGTATTTTATAGTACATTAAAATAGAAAAGAGTTATTGTAAATTATGATTATGATATATTTCGCAATATGTTTTTTATGTATTTTTTGTATTAAATACATATGCTTGATCCATGCATCAATGTCAATATATCTTAACGGACATTGCATTTTACAAAGATCAATTTCTAATTAATGAAATATTTTAATTTCACAGATTTTTCATAACAATATGGACACAATATGGAAAATTGAATTGGTCAGTAGGTGTGGGAACCTTGCTAACATAATTGACATTGAAATAAGAGATCAGTTGAATCGGTGGCATCTGACCAATTGAAAGCTATGTAAAATCAAAAACTGCCCACCAACAGTTGTAGCCGGCTGAATGAGCCTCACTACATGTGAAAATACAAACAAAGAGTGAAGACACAAAAGGAGAGTTTGCCGTGATGATACGCACTCCCACACTTGTCGGTACAGTGTTCAGACTCCGCTCTCTCTCCAGGGTTCAAGGCATTGCAGGATCAATGCAGAACGGGTCCAAAATGAGGGGCCCCATCAGCCTTTTATCATCCAAACCGAGATCTCTCCTCATGGGCCCTGTGCCAGGCACAGCTGCTCCGAGGCCCCTCTTTCTCTGATGAGCACATAATACGCACACTCACACTGCTGGTACACACTCTGTGTATTTACTACGCTATCAATATGTTTTCTGCATGTTAGGTATTTGAAGTTGAAGCATAAAGGCATATTTTCTTACCTTGCCTCAAGTTGTCAAAAGGCTAGTTAAAGGCCATTACTTGAGTTTATTTACAGCTTATTTGTTACATCAAGAAGACCAACCGTATCTTTCAAATTAATCTTTATCAAAAGATTCTATACCAGTGCTGTGGTACGAATGGTAAAACTGTCAAAAAACTTGGTAGATTGTAGGTTTATTTTGGAAATCGAGGCATAAACCATCAGAGAGGCCTCAAAGAGCTGCAAGCTTCAGGAGTCGCCTGTGTGTGGCCTTTATTCGACAGTGACTGATGCCCAAGCGCACCCCACCCCTGTGCCCCCTTCACTTGCTCTTTCACTCATCCTGCCCCCGTGCTTCCCTCTTTCCTCTTGTTTTCCATGAGTGCAAGCTCGACACAGCACCGCTGCCTTTCCTGGCACGCCGCTCCTTATCCTCTCGCTTTTGTTTCCAGTAGGTGTCAAACGCTCACCGCTTGTGCTGTGTCAGTAAATATTTACCCGGCTTCCTTTTCCTCGCCCGCCTTTGCTGACGTGTGTATGTGTGTGTGTCTGTCCATGTAGCGTCGCCTGCTCGCCCCATCTCCGCTCACAAGGGTCCACTGATACCCCATTCTAGCCCTGCCTTTCCGGGACATCACGCTGGACGATGTCATCCTTTGCACGTGGCGTTCCACTCAGCGACAGGAAGTTGAAGGGGAAGTTATCGCCACTCGCTGTCCACTTACTAGCACCCATAAATCAAAAACCGGCCGCCGTGGCGCCTATAAATGCACACGTACCTAGGAATATACTCTTGGCTGGACGCTCACAGGGGTTAGATATATCCACACCAACGCACACGCTGCCTCCCCAGGGCCTCATAGTGTCCTGGTGCTTAGGGTTTCCTTCCTGCCCCAAAAACAAAAGACGGGCAGGCGCTGAGGCCCAGGCTTCAAAGCAAGGGAAGGAGCGAGTGTTGTCTCTTCCTGTGCAGGGTGTCGGAGCTCCAGGGGCAGCTGCCGCTGTTTTCTCAGCCCAAGCAGGGGGCCAGAGGAATGAGGGCTGGCCTGTGCCCTCTTGGACCTGGAAAATGAAGAAAGGCCAGAACTTTCCACCTCCTTTGGATCCCCTCTTGGCTCCAGAGGTTAGATGTCTTAGTGGGGTCAGCACAATGCTAGCAAAGGATGCTGAGATTAAGTTTATCGTGACACCGCTGAACTATCAAGCCAAAGAACATGTATTTTAAAGAAACATCAAATGTGACTGATATATTGGTCAAACCTAAGATTAATTTTGTGTCAGATACTTTTGGGCTGTAAATGTTGGGGATTATGTGCAGATGTATTGCGATAAACTACATCTTGCTTAAATTAGGATGTACATTTGCACTAATAACTACTAAGACTAACTCAAATTAGTTTAAGGCAAGACATAGTTGCAGTAGAAGGTTGTAAAGCACTCTTTGAAGCCGAGTCTAGTAGCTTATTATGACATCTGGCCTTTAGTTATTCAAGAAGAACTCTTTAAATGTGTAAACAGACTTATTGTTAAATAGCTGTGCTTGCCACTTTCTTGTTACATGTTATGTTTCATAACCTTTTGCTTGGTTTAACTGTCAGGGGTAATAAATTGCATTTGAATTCAATTATAATACATGATCATTATATACAGCTTGACCTTAGGGTAGATAATAGTAATATTTAGATCATTTAATATTTATTTATTTTATTTCTTTTAACACATGATGACACAGAAAAGCGTGGGTTGGATCAATTCTTGTTTTGAGAGCTCTTAAGAATGAATTTGTTCATATATCATTATATATATTAAAAGTGTAAAACAGTGGTATCAAATAATGATATAATCTGTAAGTATCTACAGTAATTTATCTGTTTGTTTTTGCTTCAACTAAGTTTAATAGCGCAGCAATTAAGTATTTAATAGTGCACAAATCGCATTGAAAGTAGTAGTTAATTTGAAGAAAAGGAAAGCATTATTCATTTGCATCTAGTTTGTCCTGTTTGATCCTGCTGACTGCGCTAGATTTGTAAAATTCTTTGACATTGGTGCATTTTTAGGTGTAGCGTACTTTACGGTCCAAATACTAGACATACTGCTGTTGTGTGGATGTGCATGTACATAGCTGTGCGCAGTGTTGGCCCTCTCTCACTGGTTGTAATTGGACAGTTAATCAATCAAATATTTAAGCTTCATTTTACCACGCAGTTGGATGTCCAGATTATGGCAGCAGTTTGGATGCATTAGTCTGGACTCAGCACCGACGCTAACAGCATGGCTTCCTGAATCAGCCCGCATCTGGATTCGCACGCACGTGCGCGTGAGTGTGTGTGTCCGCGCTGTCTTCCCTCACCATGGTAATTGCCGCTTTTTTCATGGTGCTATTTGTTGGTAAGCACGTTCCTTTTTAAAAGCCCATGTTATTTATTTATCTCTTCGCTACTTTATTCCTCCCTCATTCTTCTGGGAATGTGTTGAGTGTTTTTTTCCCCCTGCCTCCAGGGACGCCATTGTGGATTACCATTCAGTTCTCACCTAATTATCTGGTGACTTGCACTGCCTTTGACACGTAATTATCAAAGCCCTAAATAATTGTCTTATTGCTTGTGTGTTTGCATGTAAGTCTCATGGAGAGCGTTCGCTTTTGTCACCAGGACGGCTGAAATGGCGGAGTATTTATCGCCGCACGAGAGTCGCCTCCCCACCTTTCTTATCGTTAAACTCTCCTATTTGGTTGTGTGTGTGTGTGTTTCACACTATTCTGTGTTCGAAATGCTGGGGCAAATAAAGAAGCGTTTCCATTGCGGTCAGCTTCATTAAGGAAAATGCGATTTTCAACAACTGAAGTCGAGCAATTAGCTCACTACGTGACATGAAGCCACTTAAAGTGCTAAATGCTGTATTTTACAGTAGAGGTCACTTAAGAGGTCAAACAGTCGGCGAGAGTGAGAGCGAGATTGGGGGGAGGATATATGACAACGGGGATATTTTGTCCTCATCAGCTGCAGGATTTAGCCAATATCCGAAAGACCATTTCAGCTAGCTGGTCCAAAATCATCCTTGTGTCTTTAATTGGGTTTCTACTGATTGGGGTCTCATAGCAACTTGGCTGTGTAGAAAAAGACAGATGAAGGGAACAGCCTTAATGGAGCTTATCTGGAGAAAAGGATGGAAAAACTGCTGTCTTCAGAGGTTTCCTGCTGGCAGTCCTTGATACTGTTTGACCGAATGTCATGACTGAACATTTACTACATCACAGCATTTTCAAAATCACCTAGTGTAAACAATATATAATAACAACCAGGCCATACCAACTTCTGGATGTGAGAGTTGTGTCCGGCTTTATTATAGTACTTACAAGGTAGCACTGCACCAATTTTTAATGTTTCTTAAAGTCTCTGATTCACACCAAGCATTCATTTATTTGACCAAACATACAACTAACTTGGATATTCTGAAATGTTGTTATAATTTTAAAATAAATGTTTTCTCTTTTTATAATGATTTAGTGCCTTTTTAGTCAAAGCCATTACTTCAGTTTTCAGTCTTCACGTGACATATTTTATTATAATCTTATTATATTATTTTATAATCTTAAAAGTCTTAAAAACAGTTGTGCATTATAATATTTTTGTAGATAATTTACGTGACCCTGGATCACAAACCAGCCATAAGTTGCACAGATATATTCGAAGAGTTTATTTGCAAAATCAGAAAACAGTTTTTTTTTTTTTTTTATGTTATTATCGTGGTTTTTTTTATAGTTGTTGTTTTTATTGTGTTAATATGCTGTATTTTTACTTAATAAAAATAACCCAACTGAAGTTTTATTGGAATTAAATGGAATTATTTTTATTTAGCAAATGTTTAAAAAAGAGAATTATCTGTTTTTGCAAATTAACTATTCATGTTTTTTTTTTGCCAAAAGTATTAAGTAAAGATCATCTTCCATGAAGATTTATGTATCAAAAATGTATTTTTGATTAGTAATATGCATTGCTAAGAACTTTATTTGGACAACTTTAAAGGTGTTTTAGATTTTTTTTTACACACTCAGATTCCAAATGATCAAGTAGTTGTATCTTGGCCACATATGTTGTTCCATAATATTGCTTTATTTATTCAGCTTTGAGATAATGTATAAGTCCAAAAAAATAAAAAAATGGACTGATTTTGACTAGTTTTGTTGTCCAGGATAACATACAATACAATCTTTTCAGAATATAAAGTTAAAATAATATATTTTAAAAAATAATAATTTATTTAATATAGAATATAAATTTTGCTCGTTCTGGCTGAATTAAATTATTACGTTATGTAAAAAAAAATCGACTGACCCTTATGTATATTTACATTTACACCAGGGGTGAATAGTTTTTTCTCTAAAATGCATGGTATTAGTTTTATTCATCATTAGTGCATGTTGTTTTCACAATATGATGTCATCGGTTATATTTGCATAATGAATTGCAACTGGTTTTCTTTCTTACATCTATTTGCATACTGAATTGTGATTTGTCTTCCTTGCAGCTTTATAAGCATTTACAGCTACTCTTACACTGCATAGTAACTAAGTGTTGATTCTTGTGAGCAGCCTGAGACTGAGAAAAAGACTTGTATTGAGAGTCATAACAACAAATGCAGCATTTCCTTTTTTTTTTTTTTTTTACAGAACCTAAAACTTTAACACTACTTTTTGGGTGCCTTTCGAGCACTGTTAGTTTCTTTCGAAAATGCTAATTTGACTGCTAACACAGTCATGTTAAAAATGAGGGAGTGATGTTTTCGTTCCATCTCGGAGGCTGGATGTCATCTCCGTCTCGTTGCCTCCTCCATCGCACTTTCACCTCTCTCCCCCTTTCTCTCCTTTTCAAGCCAGATGCTCAAGTGCAAAGAAAAGGGCAGAAGTGAGATAGCAAATGTTTCAACATCTGTCTCTGTTGATTTTAGTGCAACAAGTACTTCCACATGTTTGCTTTTTCTTCGCGCTGTTTCTGGGCAGGAGGTTGATGAGCACAGCTGCCCGGTTTCTTTCTTTTATGGGTACAGACCAGCTGAGAGAGCGGCTCACGTGGTGCTATAATGCTTAAGCTAATGTACGGAGGAATGTAGATTACGAGTATTTTAAGGCTTTGGTCCCCGTGCGTGCCGTCATTCTTGCTCGCTCCCTAGCGTTGATTGGCTTGACGGTACATTATTTATATTTTCATTGGTTCATATGTTCTTTTAATAATTCCAGTGCTTGGCTGTGCCCACAGGGCATTTCGACTTTTAGGTTTACAGTGACGAGCTCTCTGAAGTTATGTGTGTGTGTGCGGGTAAGACAGTTGCAGACAGCATGTGTGGAGCACATCGACTGTCACTGAAGGACATCAATCAGAGCAGTGTGTAAATCTAATACACATGTTTCAGTTTTCCCAATGGAAAACATCACAGATTCACACACATCAAAGCTGCTCTCTGTCATTTTCCTCTTCGTATTCAATGCCCATGTTTGCTTTGAGGTTATGTTTACATGATTTTGTTTTTCAAGGCATGAGTAAATCTGTCATTAGATACCATTTTATGTGATTTAAATATTCATGCACAACATTTCCGTATTAGCAGCTGCATTGTAATAATATACAAAAATTCCCATTAATAGAGTACAACATTGGCCTTTTTTATGTATTTTTGTATTTTAAGTAGGAAAAATTAAAAAGAGACACACATATTTTTGGAAATGCTCATCTTGAAAGTAAATATTGTTATAAATAGTGTTTTTTTTTTTTCATGTATTACGTTTTTAACCTTTGTGTATGTTTATATCAGTAAACTTTAAATAAACAAAAATACATTTACTAGTGCTACTACTGATGATAATAATAATAGAAAATTTATTCTGCAACAAATTTGAATAACTTAACTTAGTAATCTATTAAAAACACAAAGAAAAAAATAGAAAATGGAATATTATTTACTTGTCCTGCTGTAGAACATAATGCTCTTCTTGTACAGCTACAGTACTTTTAATATTACATTTAATGTCTTATAGTAGTTTTTCTAACATATATAGTTTTACCATAAAAAATAAAGGTAATGCTTTTAATAACAATTTTCTTTTAAATTGATGGAAAGTTTCAATCTCTCTTTGGTTCTTTTCATTGAAAGTGTTTTTTAAACTGTGTATATCTGGGAATTTAGTTACCTTTCCAAAGTCTGAACGCTGACACGTTTAGTAGTTTTTAAAAGGTTGAATTTGCTGGCCTCCTGGGTATCATTGAAACAGGAAGACATTTTAGCCATGTTTCAGTCACTCTCTGTGTGTGTGTGTGTGCACCGCCATGTGCTTCCTCCCCTTTTCTTTAAGAGGATGCTCCTGAGAAAAGCTTATCAGCGGTGTGATGTATTAGTCCTTAGTGCCTTAATAGATTCCATTTATCTCTATACAGTCCCTCTAATTTAAATGGGCTTGGGGAATGTATTAAAATGACTATGGACACTTTGATGTAGCACCAGGCCAGGTGTAGCTCCTGTAAAATGGATCACGTAAAGTGATTGTTAACCTATTGTTGTCAGACCGGCCCTTTTTCTCTAGCCGTTTATCTTGAATGGAATAGTTAGCGTGACAGGCTAACTCCTTCGGGTTGCACACAATCTAAAATACAAGGATGAAAAGCAGCACCTCTTCACATGGTTCATGTTCAGGAAATGCATGATGGTGTTTTGATATTTGCCATAATTATGGAGTGACGAATCCACCAGTACACGAAAACCTTTCCAAAAAGCACTGTCAATTTGGATAATCCTGTAGCTTTTCATTGAAACAATGATATTATATGCTATTTGCTAATGTATCTCTCTCCCACTCAGATGATTCAGCGAGAAGCAGAAGTGAAGAATCATGTCCGTGCGGTGGCCATGACTGACTCTGTCCATAACGTCTGGCACCAGGAGGCCAACAAGTCCATTCGGGACTGGCTCAGAGAGGTACAATCTTCCATCAACCAAATGTGCCAAAACTTTGATGTTCTCAATCACAGCATCAATATCGGCCACACAGCTCAGCTCAAACAGCCTGGCATTTCATTCAGCGAGCAGATACACTCCAGAAGCAGGAGTCACAGAAAGCCAATAGTTTATTTTTCATCCCACACTCTTGTTTGTCTGTTTGGGCAGATGTCAATAAGGAATCAAAGCCAAACGCCGCCGCACGCAGGCAGATGCTCTGTTAGTATGTCAGTTTTATTTAGTTGCTGCCCTTTCAACAATGACCTCGAGTCCAGAGACAACACCTGGGAACACTCAATATGCACATAAATATGAGAGAGTGGATCCCAAGCCAGGGCTACAGGGGAGCCAGCCATGCAAATGCCAAGCGCAAACACACGCCCTCGCCTCTCACCCGCTTTCTCCGTCAACAGCAGACCACCCAGCCCACCAGAAAAAAATGTCTTTCATTCCTTTGTCTTTGCTGATCTGCTTTGCTCCGTCAGATGTTTGCTTGCCTTTTGTTTGCCTTGCTGATTTTTTTTTTTTTTTTGGTCTGTTTGGATCATGGGCTCTTTCTTCTCTTTCATCCTGTCAAGTTATGTGTTCTTTCTTTCTTGCTTGCTTGCTTGCTTTCTTTCTCTGATGAGTGCAAAAGTGTCAATTTGATGTCATTGGAATATTAGAGGATTTTTATGTGTGATTTTTTTTTTTTTTGCCATGAATAATAAGTCCATCAAAAAATAGTTTCTTATACGTTCCGGTGGTGTGACTTACACTAGAGACATAAGGAGGAGACAGACCACTCGCAGAATAATAAATGTGAGAATATGTGTAATGCTTGATATGACAGCTGTAGTAATAGAAATCCTGCCTTTAAGTTAAAAGAGCCTAAAAAATACAGCTGTTCAGTGTGATTTAAGATAAAGAACCACAATTTAAGATGCAGTCGTCAGATTGCGTTTCTGATTTGAAATGTTGGTAACACTTTAGTATAGGGAACAATTCTCAGTATTAACTAGTTGCTTATTAGCATGCCTATTATTAACATTATTAGCACATATTCTGCATTACCATATTATACATCCTTAATCGTACTTAATGCCTAAATGTACTACCTTACTAACTGTGCATAAGCAGCAAATAAGGAGTTTATTAGAGCAAAAATAGTAGTTAATGGTTTTTTTAATCGATTTTAAAATAAAGTGTGACAAAAACAAATTATATTATTAAACAATATGTTGTAAAAATTTCAGTCTTTCTGTGTTGCGGTAGAGAAAATAACTGCCTGTGAATTAATTAACTTTCCTTAAAGTTATAGCTCACACAAAAATATAAAAAATGTATATATAATTTAAACCTGTATGACTGTATTTCTTCTATGGAACACACACACAAAATCTGAAAAATGTTTTTTCTACAATAAAAATAGTGCTGACCTTGACTGTATAGACAAGAAATATTTTAAAAGAAATAGCAAATTGTCTTATTTTGTGTTCCACAGAAGAAAATCATGAAGGTTTGAACATGTGTTAGGGTAAGGAAATTATGATAGTATTTAATCTTTAACTATCAAGTTAAAGTGACTTGCTTGCACAGACTATTGTTAATGGCAGAAGAAAAGGCTTTGTACATTCGCACACACTCGGAAGTGCTGCCATACATTGAGGACACCAAAATATTAATTTGTCAGGGGGCCTGATTAACACAGATGAGGTTGAGCATTTTATTTAATTGATTTTCAGATCTAATTCATCCCAATAATTGAAGCCAGAGGGTGGACTCTCACTTCAGGAATGTTAAAGTCACTTTCAGTCCTTTTGTGTCACCCGTTAACCCCATAATCCTTTTTACTCCCGCAGGAATTGGGACCGGAGTTGTGTAAAGGCGTTCAGATTTCCCACTGCCTGTGTCTCCACCATAGACCTGTCTTTAATCAGGGTCAGGGCCCCATCCCCTTCCATAGTAACGTTCATAGCAATCATGATTTGGACACTATTCATGTTTGAGATCACTGTTTCTGGCCAGGCAGGCATCTCTGTAGGGGTTTGTCGGAGGTGATGCTCCGTTCCTTGCACAATCGTGAGCTCTTTCGTGCAGGGGGTGGTAATTCCCCTTTTCCTCCTGAGGGAGGTGGGGATGGAGGGATGAGAGCCGAGAATTGGAGGGATTTTCAGGACGAGAGCGCAGTAGGACAGGTGATGTGGCGATAATGGGTCAGACTAAGGGCATATGAGGGAGAGAGAGGGGGAAGGGAAGACACGGGGAAGACAGACATAAACAGAGCAACCTGAAGGAGGATGAGATTCCCTCGGGAAGCAGTGGTATATACTGAAAGGGAAGACATGGTGAGAGAAAATCTCCTAGGACATAGAGAGAAAAGAGAGAAATAGAGTGGAGAAATATCTGTTGTCCGTGAGAATACCTGCAATGGCAGGAAAGCTGCAGTGATGGAAAGATACTTGACAAAAAAGCTAAAAATATAAACGCATCATACTAGTATGTACAGTACTAGTTGTGAGAGGATTAGACCTTACACAGCAGCAAAAAACAGTAGACATTCTTTAAAAAAAAAAAAAAAAAAAACTTATATTGCATTTTATGCAACTTTACAAATCTAAAGGAAAGTGAATTCTCTAGAGCTAGAAGAAAACCTACAGTATGTTATATCAGAATTTCCCCAAATGTAGCCTGATGTTGTCACCATTTTAAAGCTGTAAGACTTGCTACAGAACACAAATGAAGATATTTCTAATAAAACCTAAAGAGGTTCCTGTCCCGCCTTTTAAAATCTTGTGGAACAAAGAATATCTGAAAAGGTCATAAAGGCACCATAAACTGAATCCATATAAATTAAGTGGTTTTGTATGATGAAAAGATTTAATTTAGAATTGATTCTCATACAGTATAAACATAAACAGAGCACATTACATTAGGTACACACAGAAGCGCAAATGCAAAAGAAGTATAGAGGTTAGTGTGCATATGTTCACCAGCTGTCATGTTTACCAGGCTTATGGCATAATATTTTTATTTTTGAGTGAACTATAACTTTACTTTTCATTTTACATTCATTGATTGTTGATGTTCTTGAGGTTTGTTTGCCTGAAGTCTTGTGTACAGCCATCTAAAACTATATCTATGATTTGTAAAGTGATTACATCCCTGCAAGAAGATAGCATAGTTCATTTCACATATTAAGCATCCTACATGTATTGCGTTGGTGAAATATACGGGCCTAATGAGGCATTTTGCATTTAGCAAACAAGCAAATTCAAAAAGGAAGCAGTGCTACTCTGTTGAAATGAGATTCTAGAAATCTGAATGCATCAGGTGTTAAATTTGAGTTTGTGGCAGCTTGTTGCTCAAGACACTTGTCTGTCTTGTAGAATACAGTGACTGAGGTGTGATGTACCACAGTGCAACTGGGACTGATCGAGCAGAATGTGGCATGTTAAAGGGCAGCTAAAGGATAGGAGGCCAGACGCAGAGATGCTTAATAAGTGCAGGTAGGAGAGAGCACTCTCAGTGGGATCCAACACCTGTCTTCAGTTTACCTTCTCTAACTGGGCCATTAGGAGACCGCTTAGAGTCCCACCATGCTCCAGCACCCCATCTCCCAGCCCAGAAGAGCCGGGAATACCACAACCATATGGTCTTGATTAATGCTGATGGGCCCTCACCGTAGATGATTATCACTCATTTGTGTCCGTTTGTCGTTTTTCATTTTGTGTGGCTTCAGCTGGGATGGGATTTGGAAGTGCTGCGTAAATGGTTTGTGCAATGGCTGTATTGTACGCTTCTGCCGTAAAGCATTCAAAAGCTGTCACGTATCATTTTATTTAGTTCAGACGTCTGGATTGCAACATCATATTTAATCCCAAAGTGTGATGGCATTTTTAAAACTGATTAGTCATTAGGTTATCTGAATAGTGACACTCTAACATCCAAGAAGCTCCATCACTAACAGTACAGCACTTTGTCTAAAATATTAAAATAACTAGTTTACACTAAAATGAATTATGTAATCACCAATATTTTGAAGAAATTTTTAAACTGTTTTAGAATGTAATTGGTGTCCAAAACAACAGCATTAATATACATAAATGATAATTAACATTTTTGAAGTAATCTCCACTTTGAACTTCTACAGAAGAAAAAAAAAAAAAAAAACTTGCTTAAGCTAAACCATAAATCCAGCTAAACCGGATCCTGACCCTTCGCTAATTCTATCATTGATCTTTTTTTTTTTTTTTTTTTTTTAACTATTTCTGGGAGTGTGGGAGATTTAAGAATAATTGGACACTATGGGCCGGTTTCCTGGATAATAATTAGCAGGACTAGACCTTTGCTAGTTTAGGACATTTAAGAATTTTTAGAAACATGTCTTACAAAAATGCATTATCTGTGAGCATTTTAAGACCAAACAATGGCAATGATGTATTTTAAGATATCTCGTTGCAAGTCTTTTCTAGTTTAGACAGCTCTTAACATTTATTTTAATCTAGGACTAGTCTTAATCCCTGTTCGGGAAAACGGCCCCCACATGTAAATAACTAGTCTCAGCCTCTGACATCACATTCATGGACCTTTGATTGAACATCTGATTCATACGATACATAAAATTAGTAACTTGGTTAAAAGTGGTGTCTGTATATATCTATGGTGTTTTCAACTGAGACAAATGCTTAAAATAGTCAAAATAGGCAAAAGGTTTTAGACGCCATTCTGTTATTGTGAGGACATTTCCGTGCCCCTAAACATGATGCGGAACAAAGCAAAATGTGATGGGTTCTTTACCTGGCCTCTTGGGCATTTAAAGCACCTATTATGATTAAGGTAATAAAATAAGTAGAATATAACTGCATGTGCTTCTACAGTAAAAATGTTGTGTATACTGTATATGTGGAGTCACCTTAAGTGCAAAGAAGGCCTTTCCTCTCATTGGGGAATAGAACAATGCTTAAATTAAAGACAGGGTAAACGATTTCTGGAAGCCAATGTCGATATTTAAAATCAAACGCCCCTACCCCATTTTGATAGCTCCACCCCACACACACGTAGCCTATGCCACCCTGGCAACGATTAGTTCTATGAAATAAAGCAGAATCAATGTTACACCATCTACACGAGACACGAACGGTGCGTCAGAACACTATAAAAGTCATTTTAATCAGTGATGCTGTCTACACCGGATTTCTTACTTCTTACTTCTTGACTTATTGTTCTGCAGATATTTCCCTTTTTTTTTTTTTTTTTTTTTTACTCTCGCTCGGCTCGCCTGTTCCGACTTAGTCCCGACTTTGTTTTCTCTACCGTGCTACAGATAAAAGTCTTAAAACCCTATTTGTTCATATCCAATTTGTCTAATTAATTATTGTTTTTTGCTTGTATTACCAGACACTTCAATTAAACGCATTATACGCTAAAGAGCCATATTATGAGGATGTATATGGATTAAATTGTCATTTTAAGCTATTCAAGACAAACATAAGCCATCAGATTTTACAAAAAGATTGGAACACTTCCAAAAGCTCAACCCAGCTCCCCATCCCAAAAAAAACCTTTCACCATTCTTGTTTTTTTTTTATCTGTTTTTTTTTTTTAAAGCTATGTCATCCTCTTACATAGTGGCCTTGGCCTTCTGTTTCATCTAAAACTCATCCTGGTGCATCAGCCAGCTCTGACAAATCTGTTGAAGCCTCTTCCCACCCCCCGCCTCTTTGCCACTCACTCTGGCTGGGACTCCGGTCTTTGAAATTCCTGCCCTTGCTTCCAGCCCAGCTGACATCTTTCTCCAGACGGCATGAATTAAGATTGTACAATAAGACACTTGATGCAGCAGTCAGGGAGCGCTCCTCTCACTGGCCCGGCTCCATGGTGCACAACTAGGGCAGCAGGAATTCTAAAAATACACAATGCATGCCTGTTCATTCCAATGGCAGTTGTCTTCTCCCCCAACCCAGGCACGCAGGCGATTGACAGGATTAAGAGGGGAGAATAAAGACAAGAGAAATGAGAGGAGAACTCCAGGGCCATGGCACATTGCTTTTTTTCCTGACTTTCAGCATCATGTAGCATGTAAAGAGAATATGCTGACAGCAGGGATGACTATATATTGCATCAGTAATTATTATTGAAAAAAAAAAATATATATATATATATATATATATATATTGTGTGTTGTTGTAAAACAATTTGCATCCAGTCATTTTTAATAATAATAATCAACAGACAAACATTGAATTGATAAAAATGAAGGCTTTTAAAAATCGAATGTTCTTTTGCGCAACAGAATGAATAGAATGATTTCTGAAGGACCATGTGTCATTGAAGACTTGAGTAATGGTTGCTGAAAATTCAGATTTGTCATCAAAGAATTAATTATATTTTACAATATTTTATTTTTGTAAAATAAAAGGGAAATGTATTTTGAATGGTAATATTTAGCTATAATTTTCTTCTCTTTTATTTTTTATTTTTTTTCTACTTTATTATTTGACTTCAAATACTGTAAATGCATATTTGGTAGAATCTATACTCTCCTTAACACACTTTTTAACTTTGCTGTTATAAATGGCCTTGTGGTCTTTATTTGTGCATCTCAGTTTCCTGTTGAGAGTATTTGCATTATTGTTAATGTTTACACTTCTGTCATCCACTAGATGTCCAAGTCTTATCTGAACTCTAGACGTTAAACATAATTGTTACTACCATCCCGGACTTCAGAATCCTGTTGTTTCTTAATTTGATTTGTCATTATACACATTATTATGAGTTTACCAAAGATGCCATGGCCAAAAAGATTGATGGAATTAAAAATCAAATTCTTTTGCTTCCCAATATATACCCCTTCCCTGTTGGCCAAACACACACACACACATATGTGGTCCCTATTGGGTGGGAGTGTGGTGACCCCTGGGGTGACACAGAGCTCAGAGGTGAAGGAGGTTGACAGGCTGAGGTGTGATGTGACCTGGGGCTCTGTCATGTGTGCGCTTATGTATGCGAGTGTCTTTTGTGGGGTGTCTGGGGTGGTGGAATCGTCCCTCTCTGCTCTGTCAGGGGAGGTTGTCTTGGGAGTTGGGAGAGGGTTAGGTAGCATTGTGTTTGTGGGTATCTGTCTGTCTTTCTGTCCACTTCTATGTGTGTTTGTGTGGATGGGTGGGTCACAGTCCCCTCGGCAGTGGTAATGGCTGACAGTGCTATGTCTGCGAAAGTAAACAACCCTAGATAAGCTGCGCTTCACAAGGACGCCAGCTGCAATACGCTAATCTCACTTGAATTTCTCTGTCTTCTATTCAGCATGTTTTATCTTATCTCCAGACCCTGCTTTTCCATGCATGCCTTTGTAACCTTTTTTTTTCAACTCTGTAGCCCATCTAAACAGTACAATTGTTTCCGTAGTACACGTTCTGCCAGCATGCACTTAGTGAAAACATCCAATACATTATTAGCTTGAGGCTATGATGTTTTCTCATCCAAACATGTCTAATTAAACCTGTTTTAGCTGAAGATAAACACTCAGTGTTGAAGATTGAGTTGAGAGATGGTGTCTCAGGGACCGAGATGATGGCATTGGGAGCTTTGGCGAGGTCACTAGGCCAAGAAAACACTCCTTGGAGGGCCACCAGTGGTGCACCCGCTCCTGCCCAGCAAAAACAGTCGAAACTGTCAATGTGACATGTCTCTAAGGTACCTAATTGCTTGCTCCTGTCTCCCTCCCACCTTTTTTTTCTTTTCACAGCACTGCTGTAACTGGGTGTCGAGTCCTGAGCCCCTGGATACTCTGGTGGACCCCATGCTTAACGATTGCCCTCGTGTTTCAGCAGGTAAGCAACCATATCTACACCACAATCCATATTTCACCTCTTTTACCCTTTACTCATTGGTAACCAGGTCTGTTTTTGGGACGAAGTTGTCCAATCCTGCTTCGAGAGGGCCACTATCTTGCAGAGTTTTGCTTAGATCCTAATTATACAGACTTCAACATGCTAATGAAGGTCTTCAAGAACTTCCATGCATGGTGGGACAAGTTGAAGCTGAAGCCATCCAGAAGTAGGATTGGACACCCCTGCTGTATGATTTAATAGCACTTACATCAAAGGGAAACCTTGTCAAATCAAGCTCTTCCTTTGTTATAATGGCCCCTTATAGATGGAATTGAACACAATTTGGTTTATTTATTTACAGTGGGCTGATGTCTGTTTGTACCACATTTGGTTAGTTTTAAACTTTTCATTCAGAAGATATCAAATATCAAATTGGTGCCATTCCCAAAAATGTGTAAATTGGTTAATATTCAAATTAATCAGAAAAATTGTGTGATACGGACATGTTACAATGTTTGACTCTAATGTCTGAGTAGTTGCTTAAGTGAGGTTGACTAGTTTGTCATTTTCTTTATATATTTTTTTGTGCTTTAATTAGTGATCCCCTTAAAAGCACCAGTGTTATAGCCAAACACATTCAACCGTTATGTCTCATCTTGCACTGTTTTCCAACTTTTAAAATGTGTCTCGAGACTTTCTTTTCAATCTGTGAATGTAGGATCGTGTTATTTGTAAAATCTCCTTAAGAAAAATATTTATCTGTATCGGGTAAATTTAAAACTAGTCTTAATTAATCGGTCTAAATATGAAGTGCTTCTATAAAACTGATTAGTTGAGTAAGTTGCATGCCATATTGTTGTATTCATCTGCTGGTCCACAAATAATAAACATGAGGAATGGGATATCTGAACTGGTAGATGCTCATCGTAAAGTGACTGAATTATACTGTAAAGGCCACAACCTTTGAAATCCTAGTTCTTGTTTCTTTTATTAAAATGTGAATATTTTAATCATGCCATCAGTGTTTTCAAATAGTTTAGTTTGTCCTTCTAGCCTTTGCTTCTGGTTGTTTTTAGTATTTCGGGGCATGTCCTAAATTCCGGATTATGGCTATAATCTATAATCCAGAGCAGGGAGATGATGAAGTTGACCTGGCCATCACCCCTGCACTAAAGAGATGAAGATCTGCCCATACTTTCACTTGGCTTTGTGAGAGTTGCACTGTCTGACAGTGTTATAAAATGTTATTTGATATTTTCATGTGTGTTTTTGTAGTGAGGACAATACTTCCCTGATTTTACTGTAATCTGGATTTGGGGTGAGGGTAGGTTGGGTATTATCCAAGTGAACCATCATTGAACTATGTGGGCTTTTGTGTTCGTGCATGGCATTGGTTCAAAGTAAAAATTTTTACCCATCTCTTATATTTATACAGAGCATGATGCAATCTTTTATGGATCTTGTTTTGAGTGTCTCTTGTTTTATTACTCCCCAGATCACTGCAGCCAGTTTTGGTTATGGTTATAAGTAGTGTAATAAAAATCATAAAAGAATACAAATATTTTGTCATCAACAGCAAGGTTTATCTCTTTAACCAGTTGATTGGGGTTTGATGTTAAATTTTTCTATCTGCAATGCTAGAGGAGCTAGGAATTTGATTATTACATTGTGGACATTAATTTTTTTATATTTTATTATTACTTTTCAGTCCTTAAGACATACAATTTAATACCAAACCAAAGACATCAGCATTATTACAGTGACCAACATTTGACTATTGTCAGTATATTTGATTAGTGCACAAAATATTATTTATTTATTAGTGCACAAAATATTTATTTTAATTAACCCTCAAAAATATATATTTTTTAATAATTAGCATGTTTAAGACTTTTCCCTATAAGCACCACTGGCTGATCCCCACAATTAAGCCGATTTTAGGTTTTGCGTTCCCACACACAGTGTTTTTTACACGCTGTGTGGCTATGTTTTCATGATAGCTATGCTGGTGTTACTTGTGCAGGTGGGTGATGGCAAGACAGAGCAGCTTGTCAGTTACACTTAATCATCTATGAAGCCATGCTGGTACCGACTTACCATGCTGGTATTTTGTATGCTTGTGTATTTGGATATTATGCACATGTGTGTTTGGAAAGGGAAGGTCTTCTGACGTCTCTGTTTTTTTGTTCCCAATGTGATAAAACTTGGAGCCTCCTTCCACCCGCCTGGATCTTTCCCTTTATTTTTTGTCTTTTTTCCCCCCTTTTCCCCCTCGTTCAAAAGGAATCTTCAGTGGAAGGTCAGTGAGCCTCAGCATTGGCAGAGCTCAGGGAGACTGGCAGCATTTTATCAGTTAGCAGCACACTAAAGCCAGTTGAAATATGCAGATAAACTGGAACAAATCTCCTAAAAGCCCCCTGGTCCGCCAGCACTGGGTAAGGGGAGTTGAGCCTTATGCCCACACTGACCCACAGTCAGACGCTCTAGGTGCTGAAGCCAATTGCCAGCACAACTGAACTGAACAGTAGAGGAAGCCTAGATGAGCATTTGGATGGATTACAAACACAAACAATGCCAATGTCAGGCTACAGTCTCTATATGTGTGTGTATGTGTGTGTGTGTGTGTGTGTGTGATCGAGCCGTCTGGTCCTGATGGGCTGAATCTCAGACCTGTGATGTGTATCTCATGTTTTAAAGCCGGCGTGCAACATGATATTAGTTTAAAGGGGCGGTCACGCCAGACTTTTGTGTTTCATTCATAAGTGCACAAAACCGAGAGAGTGGATATGCAGGGTTATGCAAAGAATTTTTTTTCTCATGCTGCATGTAAAAGTTCAATCTCGGTGAATGCTGACCTGACAAATTCTCATAGTAAAAATATGATATTATAAAGATTGACTGAGGATCAAATATAGAGGAAATGCTCATTTTGTTTGCATGAGATTAGGTTTAGAAGAATACTATTGGCTTGTGTAGGCATGTGAAACAATAGATGGTTTATATTTACAGTTTATATGTATTAGTGCAATTATATATAACAGAATATATATTTTTTCTTATATTCGTGTAATAACCATAAAGATGTACATTTAATTTATACATTTTAGAAATAGAAAAGAGTTATTTTATATTGTATTAGTACTTTAAATTTGTATTTTTTTTTTTACTGTATTTTTTATCAAATACATTTAACCCTGATGCTCAAGACTCACATATTCTAAATGTTTATATGTACATAACAGTATTTAGATGTTATTTAATATTTTGTTGCTTGTATTCTTTCCAGTGTCTGAAATAGTTTTTCAGAGTCTAGTGTGTGCTCCCTATTTGGAAAAAAAAAAAAAATAATAAACTCTCATGTCTTCATTAATGAGCCTTGAAAAATTTCACACATTAACATCACACTCAGATCTAACACGTGCTGTGACACCTTAGCTCCTCAAGTATGTGGTAGTTATATCTCTGAAACCACTGATCACTTGCAGCTTTGCTTCATGCCGTGCCCATTATATGCAAGCATTAAGAACATAGGCTTTCTTTTGCTTTACCTGGGTTAAGATGAGATTACTCATTGCTATAACTGATCATTAATTACAAAGAGAACAGTGTCCAGTGTGTAAACAGTGATTAATTGTTAACAAAAGTTAGTTAATGCGTACCTGAACTGTAATTATCTGTTCTGCACCACTACAAGAATCCCAACACATGTGGGTAATTAACCCTAATTGCATTTACAATGAGAGGATCACAAGAGCAGAGAATAACTTTGTTAAAAAACTAAACCTCCTTTGATGTAGGACTAGATATTTGTCAGTTGATTTATTCACTTTTTTTTTTTTTGTCTCATTATGTCTTTTTTACCTTTTCATGGTTGTAAGCAGAGTTCTTTTTGAAACAGCTTTGTTTCGGCTGAGCAAGACCCTGAAACAAAGTAAAGCAATTTTAATAGGATGTAGCTGCATGTATTACAAGAGGGAAAAATTCCGGGTTTGAACATTCTATGAATTGTTCTCCTCAAACGTTCTAATAAAGATGTGTTAGACTGAAACTGTTGGCATGCAGGCATCTGGCCCATTTGTGTAAGTTCACTGGTGCATATTGCTGACGTATACAATGTCACTGGTCCATGTATTTTGCTCAATGGAGAGTCACTGGCGCATGTTGCATTCAGTCTATACACTCGCTTTATTTAGTGGTCTGAAGGGCCCAGTGTCTCTGTGTCATTGAATGCCTGTGACCATGTACCCCTGATGCAGTGAAATCCACTTGTTTGATCTTCCATTGTGGATGAAAGATCTTCTTTGAGTTGTACTTTTCCACCCTCCTTTCAAGTGGATGCTGGTGCTAGTCTGCGTTTCCAAGAAAAATTCATGAACTTGAACTTTGTGACTTTTTTTATTCAGCACATTCTATGTCTTTAAAAGTGATCCTAAGGGATCATGTCAGGAATAGGAACGAGTCACATTGGTTGACTGATCGACTAGTCACCAACAAATTGCTGTCTTGGGTTGGGCAGTCCACTTATTTTGATCTTGAAAAATATATCATTTTGCACTTGGTGGGAAATCTGCATCTGGACATTCCTTAATTGAACATTTTACCTATTTAATAATCAGTATCTAGCAGTTGTAGTGTTGTTTTTTCTTAAATGTATTTATTATTTATTTATTACAGTTGAAAGATTATCTTTTAAACATGCCTAGTCAACTTAAAAAAAAAAAAACATTCTTCATTTTTTTATTAGGGAGGGAAGTGTGAATAGGATCAATAGTTTTGGATATATAAATATAATTTTATAAGCACTGAAATAATTGTGTTATTGTTAAAGCTATGCTATTTGTGATATAAATGTTTTTAGAGTTTTATTTGTGGTGTTACAATTTAATTTCAACAAAGTTATAAAATGTAACTTGACAGAAAAAATAGCTATTTTTTGACACTAAACGTGTTAACATGGCGTTAACATGGTGTTAAGTATTTAATGTTTACAGATTGGCCCCATTCACTTTCATTATAAGTCTCTTTATATTTAGTGAATTTGGCCAGTGCGTAAAATATATAAATATTAGATTTGTTCGATGTTTGATCATTGATCATATTGTACAGTGGATGGACACAGATCTCTCTTTCTCAATTTATTTTAGTTATTTTACCAGAGAACCCATGGGGAAAGTATTAAGTTGTTATCAATAGATATTGACACTGTATCATAGTGCAGTAATTCCCTGTGTTTCCTTTTTCTGAATATCATGATCTTTCATGATCTATCATGAAGTCCCATTGGAGAGGCAGAATGAAAGTTTGATGGCTTTTTTGTGCAGTCGACTAGAAGTTCGCTGCTGCTCTCCCTTGTCTCGGATCAGAAGACACAGCCTTGATTTTCTATTCCTCTTTAAAAACGAGATAGAGCCTAAACATCTTTGATCCGTGTGCTTCTCGGGATGAGTGGCAGGGCCTGACCCACTTGGCTCTTGGCTTTATGTAATGAGCCCTCCGATTAAAGAGCACCATGCAGGAACATTGTGCTGTATAAGGAGTTTTATGTCATCTCATCCCACACTCACTGTTTGCCTGTCTGTCTCTTTCCTACGCCCTCTGATGGGATCACATAGCAGTCATTAGGAAAGATGGAGTTATTGTGTGAAGTATACATGCACAATTTCGTCAAAATAAATGTTGTGGTTGCATTTTGAATTGTGATATGACAGACTAAAAACACATTAAAAATAACCTCACAGTGTCCATGGACTTAAAAGTGGACTCAGATCTCTCTCTCTTTCTCTTTCTTTCTCTCCCTCTCAATTCAATTCAATTCATTACTCTTTCTATTCACATAACCCAGCCCACCATTTGCATACTAGGACATATTGTGTTTTCTGCTGTAGTTATAGAGGAGGTGTGCTTATGCTGCGTTCCAGGCAACTCGTAACCAATGTTTTTCCAGCCTTCTACCCGTGGAAATGCACTAGAACAGCAGTCAAACCTGTGACTTCCCACCATTGAAAACGTATTAAATACTCCCAGTTCCGAGCTCTGATGTCACATAGCCCCCGAAGCAACAATGGCAGCAACAATATGGATGTGGTTTTTTTGTATTTATGTAGTGTTAAAATAATAGGTATAACAGCTTCTCTTGCCTTATGCGCCTTTTTCCTCCACTGTTTACATCAAATAATCAAGGAAAGCACCTTTGGCGATAGAATGATTGTAAATGAGCATAAGCCCTGTACTGTCCGCCATGCTGGTTTGTTTACATCTAGCTACCACAATTCCTTGTGCCCAGGCAGTTTGGCGTGACTTGCCTGGAACGCTACAGAGTCGTGGTTTGAAGTCATGACTTACGGGCTCAGAAACCTGCTTGGAACGCAGCATTATATTAGGAAGGCAACAATTAAAGAGGTTGGTGCAACTGTCTTCTTTAACGCTGCATGTTGGATAAACAAGCAGTGTTAAAGTCTAGAATTTAAGCCTTACTTAAAATGCATGAAGAACCAAAATGTCATCCACGTGGGTTTGATAGTCTTTTTAAATAATTCAGCTCATATCAGAGCTTGATAGATTCTATGAAATGACACAGCAGGTTTCTCTGATCCCAATCAGCAGCTTTCTGCGTTTTCGCTGTTGTGAGGTCAGCACCCACCAGATCACAGTCAGTTAGCATTGACCAACCTCATCCAAACAGTCAATACCTGCAATCTTTTATGTAGTTGAAGATTAATTCATCAGAGTTTTGAATCAGCATAGGCCTTTGTTGTTGATGTTTAGAATTTGGAGCAAAAAAGCTCTTTGACTGTAAGCCGTGAATGGCGTGTTCGCTCCTCTTTCAGGGCAGAAATCAATATGCTGTGTGTGTGTGTGTCCCTCTGGAAGAATGGAAGACATTTTGTTTCTTTGTATGTGTATGTGTGTGTGTGTGTGTGTGTGTGTGTGGCATAAGGTACTGTCATAATGAGTCTATAGGGTAGACTCATTTTATCCAGGCTATTGTGATTGAAGCCTTAGCTGTGGGAGGTAAAAAGCTTTCGCCATCCTTTAACATTCCCAGCCTTTTCTTTTACACCAATCCTGCTCTCTGCTACACGTCAGACCCTTTATTTATGTAATTATACATTTTGTTTAAAATGGGAACTAGTTGCTGAGCCTCATGGGTCAGGTTAGACATGTTTTTTGCATTTTTTTATTTTATTTTATTTTGTCATATAACGAACATGCACATTTTTTAGATTTAAAAATAATTTGCAACACTCTGAAAGGCTTAATTTGTAGCAAAACGTAAAGCAAAACTTGTTTGGACTATTAATAGCATAGACCTAAATCTCTAATTATAACATTAAAGGTGCTATTTGCGAGAATGATCCTGCACTTCTGCTTCTTAATTAATAGTTTTGACATGCTTTGCATTTGCGCCATTCATTTTACTTGTGAAATTATAGTTGCATACATTCAGTATAATAAGCAGCAACAGATTTTTCTTTGTGTTTCAAGCTGTGATTGTGATCTCATAAATTCACTTTCAACACATATTAGATCATCTGAACTGATTCATAATTGTGATTCATGATTCCTATGTAATAAACAGTGAGAAGTCTGTTTCCTATCCTCACATTCCATCTAGGTTTTATTCATCATGATTTAAAGTGTGGGATGAGCTGGTTCAAACAGACAAGAGTTCAGCTGGGTTCAATAAAAAATGGAACAAAGTTCTGCAACCTCAAATGTTTTATAATCACATTATCATCTCCAGACTTGACCATGAGGCCTTCTGGGTATTACCACATATTAGAGGCCAACATTTGCCGCCCTATTACTGTTAACCAATTGGCAGCATCTTTTCTGTATTTGATTTATTTTTGAGATGAGAATAAGTCCTACACTAGAATGGGATTTAGCTTCGTAGTAAATCTTTTCCTTCGAGATGAGTATGCCGTTTGTGAACTGTAGTTTTGTTTCTAGTGCTCATTAAACATTTGTATCTTTAAGCATTTTCAAGCACTTGAGGCAATAGTAGATCAGTTCATTTTAGATTTTTTTTGTTCTTTTGCTGTTGTTTTACCCCCATCCTAACATCTTTCTTTTTATGGATATTGAATCTAATTAACAGATACACAAAAACACCACAGCTTTGTATAAACCTGTGTTTCCTGGTACAACCTCAAGCTTCTTAACAACATAGTGTACATCCTATTGACCGCATTGTCACGAAGTCAGACAGAGGGCAGCGACAGATTAGGAGCTGGGGACATGGATCTCATTGAGCCATATGGTGCATCCTATAGCTAAAGCAGAGGATTAAACCTGGACCCTTAACCCTGCAGATGTACCTCCATTAGTTTTGAGCTCTATCATTTCATTTATAATGTATAAATGCTGCATTTCAACAGAATTTCAGGCACTTGATCTTAGATTTCTTTTGCTTTGAAATGAGCTGTGCTAAAAGACAAAGATGACCATGTGCCCCTTCAGTGAACTTGTGGGGTGGTTAATAAGGATCAGGCCCAATGATAAGATTGTTTCCTATGCTTTTCTTTAGGATTTGCTGCTAGTTACTCGCAGAGCTTTGAGACACTATAGATAGCATTAGAGTTGAAGCTATATGGCTTGAGGGGAAGAATTAAGAGTTTCGCTTTACAGCATTGAACCTGTTACACTTGAAAACAAACACTCCCATGGAAACAAAAGGGCGAGTGAAAAAACTATATTGGAAAGCAAATCACATACTCAATACAATTTGATGCTTCGACATGGTGTTGCTTGGTTATTGTCTCACGGTGCAGATCAGCAACTATGAATTTCCTGCAATGCATTAAAAACTGGCCTTGCTTAGTAGCAATTTAAAAAATTAAAATTTTGACATAATTTGCTCACCTTTATGTCATCCAATGTATGAATGTGTTTCTTCTGTGGGAGGCAAAAGTGCATAAAAAGTACGCTTTTCCATGCAGTTGAACTAAAGTTTTCAAGCGCCAAAAAGTTTGTCATAGCACCATGAGTCTCACAAGTCTTCGGAAGCCATGCAATAACTTTGCGTATAAAAGCTGAGCGAAAATTTAAGTCGTCATTTACTGAAAAGCTTCCACTCTTAAAGTCTGCATTGAATGTAGATTGACACTTTTCCTAAATGCATGCTATTGATCTTATTGTGAGCGATTCAACTGTGTGCATGTTTCAATAAACATTTCTTAACCTTATTATTTTAATTAAGTGTATACAGTAGCAGTAGAACTTCTCCAATCATTTTCTCTGCTTAAATTCTACCCCATTAACAACCAACTGCAAGCTGACAGAGCCAAGTCTGCTCCTCTTTTTTTTTCAATATTGTTTCAATAATATGGAAGAAAAGCTATGTTGTTATACTTCTTTAACACAAGAATCACAGAAGTTCAATTAGTCAGTAAGTCAGTTTGAGTGAACAAATCATTCAGATTTCTTGGAGAAAAAAAGTTAATTTTCTTGCTTTTTCATTTTTTGAAAAATGCCACATAATGGCTTTTGCTTAAAATAAAATAGTTTTTCTTCATTCTTTTTATCTTCTTTGAAAAAAGCACGCACAGCTTTCATTTAATATAAATATTTAGATTCATGTTTGTGTTTTCTAGTAGTTGCATCAGAGTGTCAAGTGTGTTGTTACTTAAAAAAAAACAAATACAGTATTATGTCAAAGTGAACATCTTGCCCAGCCGTCTTTGTGCTCTCCAAGCACAAAGTTAACATTGACAAATCCGTTGATCCGCAGTGGGTTTGTTAGCACTCAGATGCACAGAAGACAGTGTGGGAGAACTCCTTATTATCAGCAGCAGTCTGCTCCTATCAGTCCATCAGCGCAAATAAATGGCTCACTGACGAGCCCCTGCCACGCCGCGCAACACAACTGTCAACATCTACTCACTCCTTTCTGACAGGGGCCCCATCTGAGGATATTAGACTTATTATTTCCATTTTTTCCCCCTTTCACATCCTCCTGCAACAGCTCTCCCCCTTTTCCTCAGAAGAGATGTGCTATGAGTGTGTTTCATGCAACCAATTTATTACATTTGGAGACTAATGGGGCGCTTTGCTTTGACAGCTTTTGATAAGGGAGGGTGAGAAGTCTCTGCTTCTGCCGAGGGTTATGGGAACTGCAGGAGTCATGATAATTACTATCAAAGCAGCAGTAATGCACATAATAAAATACTCCGTTTGAGAACACAAATCAATTAATTAGGACCCGATGTGTCATTGTGTGTTACGCCATGGTGTTATTTCTCTTTTATCCCATCTCTTTCCTTGTTTTATTTTTTGTAAAGATAACATTTAGTGCATCTAGTTAAATTTCAGGACGTTTTGATGTGTGTGCAATTGTGGCATGCACCAGCCCCACCTCCCCCACCGTCTGTGTGATCTTTTTTATAAAATTTGAATTTAATGAAATGCACATTTAATATGATTGTTATAGAAAACAGTGGGCGAGGAAAAATGCGCAAGAATGCAATGAGAATATATTAAGAACGTACATAATTGCACACGATGATTAGAGAAGAAACATCCTTGAACGTCCTTGAGCTCCATAATCAGCCTCAAAATTAAAATATTTATTTGTTTCCCTTTTTGCTGGAAAAATAGGATATTATTTATATAATTATGTAAACAACGCTGAGCGTTACCCCCCCACACACACGCACACACACACTTTTTTTTTTCTTCAGCAAGCTGTAGAGCGCAGCAGTGACCTTGGCTCATCTCCCACTCTTCGGCTTGACAGATAAAAACTTTATTAAGCGTCAGCGGGACGAGACGCAAACAGCCCGTGACACTCATGTGCATTGAGTATTAGGGAAATATCGCAATTAGCGGCTGATTTCCTACAGCTAAAGTGTCGAGAAGAAGGGTAATAAGCAAGGTTTGTTTGTGGCCTGGAAAGCCATAATTATAAACTGCTTTGAGAGCGCTGCGCTCATTGTGCCTCGGCGTAATGAGATAGGCTGCACTGATCCCTCCATGATGCTATTAGCCGTAATCCCAAGTCTTCTCTTCCTCCCACACCCTACAGCCCTGTAGGGCCTGCTGCCACCCCAGGTGCCTCCTCTCAGATGCCGCCCTTTGGTGCGCCCTCCGACAAGCGCCGACATGGCTTGATTGTGAAGAGGCTTCAGCTGAAACATGTGAAATGCAAATGATGTTTTGGCGCTCGCTCTTTTGTGATAAAAGGGTCCACGAGAAGGTCGAGTTAGACTCTGGCCCGGTAGGCTTCAAAGTATTCGTTCCTGAATACTTGAAACGTCTTTTTAATATATTTCACAGCTTTATATCTGCAGGCGGACGAGGCTTGCTGTAACACACCTGTCAGTGTGTGATGTGTTAAAGCCTCTCTGTCCTGTGAGGAGTTGGCAGGAATGCGCTCTCCCTAGCTGTCTAATCGCAATGACCCCCAAATGGCCCACCTTATCACCTCTCCCTCTGAGAGGCAAACAGAGAGCGAGTGGAAAACATGGCCTTCGCTGCATGTGTTTGAGTGGGTTTAGGACTTATCTAATCAGCAGGGGGTTTGCTGTCCATCCCCTCATGCACAAGCACTCACCATCCTGCTTCAGCTCCAATTCCGTATGTGTGTGTCCTGGAAAATCTAAGAGTGGGCTTTGTGAGATTTTAGTAGCTATATATGTAGTATATTTCTGCATCATGTCATTCCAAACCTGTATGACTTGCTTTCTTCAAAAAAAACCACAAAAGAAGATATGTGTTTTTGTCCATGTGACTTAAAAATAAAGTTCTAGAAGGGAGTTCTCGCACCAATGGCATAGAAAAACCATTTTGGGTTCTTCACAGTTCTTAAAAGAAGCATTTTGGTTTTCTTAGTGTGAAGGATGTTAAAGGCTCTTCAGGGAACCATAGATTGCCAAAAAAGAACTCCATGACTTTCATTGGTCAACAAAAACTTACAACGTTCTTCTAAATATCTTCTTCCGTGAATTATCCCTTGAATAACAATAACTAGAGACCCCTGTATTTGAGTATGGAATCTCTAATCTGGAAAATCCAAATTCCAAAGCCATGTTTTGTGTATACTGCTCTCCTAAATGCGGTGGACACAAACCCTGCCTGATTGATGTCCATGCCGCACATCACAAAGGGGAAACAACAGCTTTATCAAGTACAGTTTAAGAATGCCTCGCCTCTCTGGAAGAGTAAGTCTGGCGCCAGCCTCTGCTTAAAACGGCCAGGAAACATCGAAAATGAATTGTGCAGGGCTGCTATCATTGCTTAATTAGTATAGCTTACATTGCAGATGAGGGAGCCAAGTCTAGGTCAGAAAAAGACTTCAAGGGTCTTAACAGGTTAAGGTTGAAGGCCAAGCGCTCCCCTTTGCCTTTTAATCAGATGTCATACCTAGAGAGATTTGCAGAGATGCAGAGAGCCGCAATGACCTTTGGCCACGAGGTGTCGTTTCTGGTCACATGTCTGCTGGGCTCCTGCTGCTGGCTAGGAACCGACAGCAGCCTCTGGGCAGGGTGGGTCCTTCCAGGGGTGTGTTTTAGCCAGAACCCTAGCAGCTCTGGGACACAAATGGAACGCTACAGCTCTGAGGCTCTGTTTAGTAAGACTGCCCTCCGAACAGCACCATGTTCATTCAAACTCCGTCATTACGATATTTTCATTCAAAGAAGTGTGTGAGTTGATGAACACTGTAAGTTATCCATGAGTATGTGAGCTTTCACACTGACTCAAAGTGAAACAAAGGCCAGCTTTAATGAGGAATTCACATCAATATGTGACTTCCATATGATTTTATATTTATTTATTTTTGTATTATTTTTAGTGGAGTAGAAATAGTTATAAACTCAATTTCGTTTCAGATTTATTTCCATATAAATATATTGTAATTAATTATATCTAAATGTATGTACAGTTTTTTTTTTTTTTTTGTCTCAATGAGAGTTAATTTAGTCCATAGTGTCACTAGCTCTGAAAAACCCAAGCTCTCATATGTTTTAGGAACTGATTTTGTTGCTCATATTGTTGTGTAGGAGTCATAATGTGAGGAATATGTTAACAAGTAACTTTGAGCCAAAAAAAAAAAAATTATTGGCTTCCTAGATACTACTTCCCAAAATTATTAAAATAATAATTTATGTCATATCTCTTTGATTTTACTCTCTTGATTCATTTAGATTGACTCACATTTGCAATTCCTACAAAGGTTACAGGTCAACTAGGCAAGTTGCCAATGCCATAACTGTCCCACATTTGAATATTGGCAATAACTGATTTTAAACTCCATATGATTTTTAACAAGTTAACAGGTTATTTTTTTCAAAAATTATTTCATTTATTTACCAATGCCATTGAAAAATTACTAATGCAGGGCTTCTTCACACTTTCTTTGTCTTTAAGAAGCTTTGGATTGGTTATAATGAAAAAAAAGTGTATCAGTATATTTTCACTATAACCCAATATGCTTTAATTCTTGTAGCACTTTAATAAGCAGTGTTCCTTAAAACAGGGTGGGGTTACACAAGTTACAAAAGGTGCGGAGGAAAGTGACACAACACCTAGAAGTCAACATCAGATGATGATCTATTTTGCTGGTGTTACAAAGCTGTCAGTTGCTTACATGAAATTGAGTCCTATGGCATGGGTTAGGGCCTCCCACTAGATCTCTTACATTTAATCCCAAATTAAACTGTGATCTGCTCATCCTTGTGGTATTTTTGTGCAGCATAACAGTGCTTTTTTGACCTCATTCACCTTGTCCATTTTCACCCGTGCCTGCGTTGTCTTTTTTTTTTCTGGAAAATGATATTACAGATTTTAGGTCATCATCTTCTTTTATGCCTTGCTACTGTAATCCTATTTTCTGTGTCATCTGGTAGTGTCAGCAGATGGTGGTCTGGGGAGGCAGTTTGACACCCAACTCACAGCTGTCTGGCCGGCCTGACAGGCCTCCTTTGTCTCTCAGTCATCACTTCAGAATGGTGCCTCTCCGCCTCATTGTGTCTCTATTTAACCCCCTCTCTTTTGGAGTGTTTCTTCTAAAATGTGTGTAATATATGCAGCAACATAACTGCCAAAGTTCTCCAATCACAAATAGGAGTCTCTTTTCTTCCCCCCTCACGGTCTATGTTTTTTGTTGTTGTTTTTTTGCGTCATGGATTGCCATCTCTCCCTCTTTCTCTCTGTGGCTCACCCTCGTTTTCTCCCAGTGTGTTAATGAAAATGTTAGAGTGTGATAGAGAGAAAGAGAGGGGGCTCAGTACGGCCCCCTGCAGAATCCCGCTCTCTGGCTTGCTTCCATGCCCACGGTCGCTTGGCTTTACTTAGTTCCAGCTCAGTGCCTGCGGCAGGCTGAACAAGCTCAGCTTTAGATTGACCCCATGGCCCAGGGCCACTCCTACCTCATTCCTATGATTATCTTTGATATTCTTTTTTCTCTCCCTCTTTCTTTTTATCTTCTCTTTTTGTTGGCTTTCCCTCCCCCTCTGAAATATCTTCATAACACTTCATTACAGAATTAATTTGTCAAGTGAACACTATAGAGACAGCGGGCAAAAGAGACTTGAGAAAGAGACAGATAACTGTGCATTCTCAGCAAGTTTGTAAGGAAAGCCTTCATAAAGAAGAAAGGGGGGTTCAAAATCACTATTGAATTTAAATAGTGTCAGCTATTTTCTCACCTTCAAATTGTATTTTAGGTTTCTGTAAGAAATGGGTAAGACATTTTCTCATGTTCTCATATTTGTGGATCACTCTATTCTCACACATCATCTGTCTAAAAATCTCTTTAATCATTATTGCTAATTTGAACTACATTAGTTTAATTGCATTACATTAAGATTGAAGCATTTTTAATTGAGTGCCTCACAAATCCCTTTTTTGGGGGGGGGGTATTATAGGTTATAGGGTATTATTATTATTTCTTGTTGTAAAAAATGGCATTTTTATCTCATGTAAATGTTCTCATTTCAATGTCTTATTCTTTATTGATTCTATATTAATCAAAATTCATATAAACATATTTAATTGCTGTGGACATCAGCACAAAAGGTCATCTATCTTAAGGCATTTTGGAAACTTAAGAGCTTTGCTCAAATGAACCACATCAGTTGACAGATCTAAGAAACTTTTGATCTGTGCATTTATGGCCACTAATCTTAATCTTTAGTTGAAAAACAAGATTGAAATAGTAAATAAGGGTCATATTTTTTCATAGTGTATGTCTTTGAAAGATTCTATTATTGTACTGTATTATTAGGGACCCCATAGTATTCTGACTTGATTAATCTATACTATAATCTATATCTTAATGGAATCATTCGTTGTTTTCTGACATCCAGATTGTGTATATTTATGTATATATTCAAAAAATTATATTATTTGTAAGCTTAATAAATGCCTATACACCTTGTTAGTTTATGTTAAAACTTCAGTCCAAATGTAGTTTAAATACATAATTTAGGCTTGAATATTTTGTGTCTTCTGTGATTGTTGTTAATACACAATAAACAAAAACAGTCTGTTAATGTGCGATTTAGGCTTATTAAATAACTAATTTATAAAAAGATTATTTCTAGAATTAACTAAAATGTCTGTAATTACTAATTTGATCAAATCACTTAATGGATCTCTTGGTATTGATATTGGCTTTAATCGTGCATGGAATCAGACCCGCAGTGATTATGATGAGACATGCCGAAGAAGCGCTCCTTTCATGAAGTGATTGATTCACTGTGTTGGGTTTGTTTGTTGGCTCATGCAGTGAGCTTTCCTTAGGTCTGTGTTCTGTGTACACGTGTGTATGTGTGTGTGTTTAATTGCTCAGGTTCCAGTTGTCAGACAGCTTGTTCATGCACTGAGTAAACTGTCCCAGACATGCTACGCGAGGTGTTTGTCTGTTGTGCGCAGACAATCAATAGTCTCCCATTTAAAGAAGTCTAAGGTCAGGCCTCTGCACTGATAATGTGAATTGTTTTGTTAGATAGTCAAAGGTCAGATAATAATTATTTTTTCCAACCACTTCCCACCTTGAATTGATCAGTTTCATCTCTTGGTGGGAACGACCACTGCTGTTAGCTAGCTTATCTGAACTTGGTGAACATCTTAGCTTACAGTTTTGTTGATTACAAACTCTTGGAGTACATATGTACATTGTGATGTGGATCTGCTGATGTTTTAGGTTGTGACTGTATATAGATGTTTTATCTACTGTTTTACCTTTCACTTTGTGAATTACTCAAATAGGAAATTCTAATTTTCTAATTCTAATAATCAGTATAAATATTGACCTTGTTTTAGCTTGACATCTCATATTTGAATGCAAGCTCTTCAATTATAATGAGTCTTTTGGTAATAAATTAAACTAAACTTTATTTTAAAAAAATATATTTTTTGTGATCAGCATTTTATTAAACTTAACATAAATGAACATATTTGTATTCATATGTACAGAACCAATCTGACATTCTTGTGTTGCTCTTGTATTCTTCTTGTGTGTACAAGTAGACATTAATAAGTTATGGTCTGTTATGATGCAAGTGTGTGTGTGTGTGTAATAATGGAGGTTAAGAGGTGATGAGGTCTCAGTCAATGCAGTCTCAGTGTAAGAGAGGTCTGCGCTACTCTTCATCATTAAACCATTAGTGAAGCAGTGGGACGAGCTCCACACAGGTGGCTCTGCCTCACACTGCTGTTTGTTTATCCACATAATCAAAGTCAGACAGAAAAACACACAACTAGAGAGAAAACCTTGCTAGTGTTTTGTCTGCTGCCAGGATAGGATTACATAAAAACATTAAAAATAAAAATCTTATCACCTGCACTGACAGGATTTTAGTTACCAATTCATTTACACTCAAAATACAAATATAGAATAATTGAGTGCATGTCATTTCAAGTAATATATAATTTAATAATTTCATTTTAATCTAATAAAATAATAATTGACAGGTTTTCAAGTAGAAAGTAATGCATTGTATTTGCATGTATGCAAAGTTTATAGCTTTCCATCTGTTACTCAAGCCGATTGATGTGATTTGCCTGCATAGGACACAATTGTCATTTACAAATGCTTTTGGTTGTTTTAATTGCTCCAGGCATCATTGAGATGTCTGTTAGGTGTTTCTTTATGCCTGCTTTAGCTTTCATGCATACCAGCTGTTTAATACTCTAAATGCAAAATGCAATTCTTCTGTGGTGTGTTCGTCATTCTGCACCTTCCCAAAATGGCTTTAGGAAGTCAGGCTCATTCCTTTAACGATCTATAATTGTAATTTATGTTTTTCAAACAACAAAAATACCAAGAACGCCATATTTATTAGCAAACAAATATAAAAACAAATTGTCAAGAGTCAATAAATCTAGCGTTCGGCTAGATTTTCAAGGGTTAATGAATGGCACTTGTATCGATCTTTATGGGAAATTTTTGTATGATACAGGAATCATTTAAGGGGTGTTGGTGGGGAACAGCAGTGGTTGCCGTTAGCCTAGCCTCTCCAAGGGGCATTGAAGAATCAAAATTGCATATTGACAAAAGGACTCGGGTGAGTGAACCCCGGCAGCTTGAAATAAACTCATGCAGCGTAGTCATTACTCCTGGCTACCGTGGTCTCCCTCAACCTTGAGCCAGTCGATAAGCTATTATAACCATGCAAATTGTGGCCAAATCAGAGACATGACATATTGGAATTATGGTCTCCCTCAGCCACCACCTTATACATCATTATGGCAACAATATGCAATATGCTTACTGTTGTTTCCTCTGTACTTTTTCATTAGGCCTTAAAGGACTGTAGTAAAATGAAAATAAATGTCTTTGTGGAGAGGAAGGCAGCCGCAGTTCTTTTGCTCGCAGAGGGCAAGACCGGGTGCCAAGTCTTTTCGGTCAGGGCAGATACCTCAGCGGTTGGAATGATGTAACACGGTGTAAAAACTGTGTAAACACCCCAGTGTCCTTGTCCTTGGGAATGTCAATAGGTACGCATTAGCGTACAGAGAGAGTCGTGGGTCAGGTTGGGCAAAGCGCCACCGATTTGACAGCGTAACCCGCTGTGTGTGAGGGTCGATAGCCTCTGGTCTTCATACATTATCAGAGCCTGGGGTCGTTGTAAAAGCCGTCCGTTGGTCTAGAGGAGATGTTTGACTATTGCTGCTGTTTTGCGTTCTCCATGGATTGTTTTCAAGAAAATGCTAGACTCTTTATTTTGCATTGCCTCATTTCCTCAATCATACCTGCTTGGCGTACATTTAAGCGCATTAATCAAAGCTTTACGGACGACTGATCGTTTGTTTGGTATGACTTCCCGTCACAGTCGCCAAGTGCTTGAATGGCTGCTTTGATTTACGAAACCTTCCAGTGTATTAAGTGGATTTAGAGGTGACAGTGCATTGATTTGTTTCCACTGTCATCTTGCTCTTTTGCGGCGCCCAGGGTTCAACCTGCAGCCACGTGGCCAGGCTCCCAGCATTCTGAATTACCCGAATTTGTTCTACCAAGGTTTTCCGATCGCTCGCAGATGGGCAGCGATTAATCAGAGAGGTAACTGTGAAGTAGTTTGCAATTAGACGGCAAAGCTCTGAAGCATGCTAATTGAATCAGAAAATTAGAGCGACTGCGCAGTAATTGGCCAGTTCCCATGCAGCAGGTGCCAGCCCACTCGACTGTGGAACAAGGTATTTAAGTCACATTAGCCAGAGTAAAAATATTCCTTGATATGGAACAGTTAGATTTTCTGCTCGTTTTCACCAGCTATGTCACCGTTGGCGAACCAAGCCGCCTCGCGGCGCAATTACGACAAGCACCGCCGCACAGGAAATCGACTTTCCACAATCCGCCTCCTCTCCTGGAAGAAGTGAGAGAGAGAAAAAACAGCATGACAGGAAGTCGCAAGTCATTAGCAGTGGCTGCAGCAGCACGAAGGAGCTTGGATTTACCAGTGTGCCCCTCTTCTCTTTTTTTTGTGTACACCACCTGAGCTGAGAGGGAGGCTCGTCTATGGCATCTGCATGTTTACCTTTTCCTTACATACAAAGAACTGGCAGCAGAATTGTTTTTCCCATTTTAAAAGCTTTTAACAGGTGTCAACTGCAAGAAATGACTAGCTCTCGTCATGTATGTTTGACAAATGTCTGTCCTCTCTGTAAGAAGTTTAAGGCTTATCTATCAGATCAACATAACGCTTCTTGCCTTCTGTGGTTTAGATACCAATGCATCATTTATTACCGATACGGCCTGTGAAACTTGAATGGCTCATAGGTGTTGCTTATCTTCCCGTACCTGTATGTGTGTTGTGCAGAGGAAGAGGTCAGTCTTTTTCACCATCACCAGCTCCCCCTCAACCTGACGGCATTGGCAAACATGAAAAACTGAGGGGGATTAAAAATTGATCACTTTGCAACAAGTCTTGGTTTGTGCACTACCAAGAAGCGCCTTTGTTATGGTGAAACGACAGAGCGAGCGAAGAAGTGAAAGAGGAGGAAAATCCCCTGGTGGAAGCTGAGCAGAACTTTAAACCCTGCTGGGTGCCAGTCCTGTTTGTGGAAGAGCCCTGAGTTTGACTTCTGATTCTCTCTCTCTGTCTCGCTCGCCAGTTTCCCGGCCTCCTCAGCATGCAGGGCTTGCTCTCTCCCCCCTCTTTGATATCTTCATCTGCTCTGCCAAAGCAACGGGCTGGCTGGCATGTGAACTCTCGACGAAAGTGGATTATTCTCCCTGCCTCTCACCCCATATGACTTATTTAAAACAAAACAATTGCCTCACTACATAGAAAGGTTTTTACTGATTTGGCATATAGGGAAATTTCATATGAGGGTTTTTTTTTCAGGTCTTGCTGAACATATTGTGCAATTTAATATTCAAAGTTGGTGTATGTAATTTTGTGTATTGCGAAAACAGTAGCTTTTTTTTGTCTGCCGTTGTTGGAAAAGCATGTACACTCACATCACAATTTGCATGATGGCAAATTAAGCATCAATTATTGGTTTTACCATTTGATATGAATTAATACATTCAATAGGAAAAGTCTTGAATGTGTACTACTGTTAATCAATGATACAAATACTGGGGCACTTGAAGGCAAGGACTATCATGAGATCATTCAATAAGTAATGAGCTGAGAGCTTTATCTCGTGCGGTCTTGTTGTACTATCAATGTGATCAAAGAACGAAAAAAGTTGTGAAGGTCATGGCTGCTCTTTCGCCCTGAAAACCAGTACTGACCCACAGTGCATCCAAGAAGAACATTACCTCAGTGGTTACTAAACAAGCCAAACTAGACACTTACTTTTAGTACATATGATAAATAGTGGAAGATAGTTATGTCAGGTTTTATAGTTTGTTTTCCATATTGAGCGGAAAGGCCACATTTTATCTAGCTTTCATTGTTACCACAATTAGAGCTTCGTGCTAAGTCAGCGTAGTCGATGTTAATGGCTGTAAATGAGTTGGCGCCAGAGCAGAAGCATTAGCACGTTTCAAATTAAATTCTCTGTCTCACCAGCCTTGTAGCTGGAGATACTAATATAGCAGAACATTGTGCACTAACTTCATCTGCTCAACAATGCACTGGTGCCACCAAACTGTGTTCGGGTTAATAAAGGATTGTTTAGGATAAAGTAAGGTTTTAGTGACCTGGTATTGAGCTGTCTCCGGTTAAGGGGCAATTTAGGCCACGGCCCATCTGATAGAGAGACCCCTTGCACTGGAAGTAGAGTATATGTTACTTGCGTCACTAATGCAATTAGTCATCATGGTTGACTTGTTACTTCAGGTACTGTATTCATGGCACAGGAGATATCCTGTCCTTAAGTCACACTGTAGGGACAGCAGAGATGTGGGGTAAAGTGTCTGAGTGCAGGTCAAGTTAAGCAGGATGGATGCTTTGCTCTGCATCGGTAACACGTAACCCAATTAGCTTTGCTGCACTCACATTTGTGGTGAAATGACTCAATGGAAAGTGATGCCATTGTTGGGGTCAGTGTAAAAATGAACAGGTTTCTGTCTGTGTGTGTGAGAGTGCTTATGCCTTTTTTTTGCATTAAGTGTTTGGGCTGCATGCTAAATCAAAATAAAATAAAAAAATTTGTATTGTCATTTTAAATGTATTGTTACAATATTTATTTTCTTTTATACAATAGTAGTAATTTTTAATTGTGTTGACTATTTTTAGCAAGACCAATTATTATTATTATTATTTTTATTCTTATTCCAAACCTGGGTCTTTAAAGCTTACAAAAAATCTGTAGAAAAATGCAAAAGTACTGGTAGCTTCCCATAAAGCAATTTTTTTCTAAACAAAAACAAAAAACTGTGCAATATGTAATTAAAAATATGGGTATAGCACCTGTGAAAAAATTAATACAGAAAATTACATTTTGCCTTATTTTTTAAGACTTTTATTAGAGTGTGCATTTGCAATATTTCATCAAAATTCACTCGTTAAAATATACTCTTCTTCTGCACCCACTATTTTATTTTTCAGTTGACTCCATCAATTCCTCTTAATATCCCTTTTCATTCTATGTTATGGCCCACTTTTAAATTTATATTCATTTGCATAAATAAAATAAAGTCATGTCCTTCTTTTCATCATATAATGACATCAAAATGGCTTCCAACAGCATTTCATGTAAGCTTGAACTTTTTCTCATCGAACATCCTCTTTCACCAAGGAAATACATCAGATTCCAAAAAATGAAAATGGATTTGAAATGTTTCATGTTAACATTTTGATTCTTTGTGACACTTCACACTACAGTTGACCACACAGATCACAAGTGCCTTTTAACTGTCAGTGTGCTGCTGTAATCCACTGTAAACACATTAAACCAATTCCCGCTGCACAGAGCGGGTGCAAGCTGCTTAGTTTTGTGGCGAAACCTCGGCCGCAACCACACTCATTTCCAAAAAGCCTCCAGCGGTCCGAGTGATTGGCCAGCAGGTGCATCCATGCATCCCAGCTTTTGCCTAATTCCATCTGGACCTAAAAAAACAGGCGACTCCCCGCCCTCATCTCCGGGACAGTAGTCCAGGGTCACGGCCGGTGCCAAAGGTGCGTGTGAGTGACGTGGCACACTGGCTGACCCTGGCTTTTGGCAGGACCGCAGCTTTAATGGGATTAGCTGGCTAATGCAGACTATGTTTCTGTTCCTTGTGCCTGGGCCTTTTTTAGCCCCAACCCTCTGGGTTGTGCCAACGTTCACAGGTCGAGGGCAGGACAATAGAGCAGCCAGATAGGACAGGATGGGCTGCGTTACAGCACCAGGTTGCCAAGGATGCTCTGGGTGGCGTTGAGCGCTCAGGTATGGGCGGCGACGGGCTGCCAAGTTCTCAGCCTATCATGACCTGAAGAATATCGAGTCGTCCGAATGCATGAGTTTCTAATTACCGTAGATAAGTGGAGCCTAATTGTAACCTTACACACTCTTTACATCGATAGCCATCCATTAGGAGTGTAATCAATGTACGGTTGGTCTCCTCCCTTCACAGCGCTCAGGAACAGTTCCATGTTCCCATGTGTTGCTCAGATTGGCTTTGGTAATTGCTCAGGCAAGCATGTGGTGCAAATCTGCTCTCCGTACAGAATGGTGCAAAGCCACCGTAGACTTCAGCTGAACTCTGTCTCAACTGTCTCTTTTCCTTTCCTCAAAGCCCCGACGTGGCCTCTTAACCTTTGTCTGGTGCACCACATTATAACGTACACCGCTACTGAGCCGTTTGTGGCGGATGCCGCTGTCCAGATCCATGACAACAAGCTTGGGTTTGAATGGCACAGGTGTGCTCCTGCTGATCCCAGGTCAGCTCTCGCAGGGCGCTTTTGACAGCCCCTCCGTATGCACTAGCGCACAGGTGCATGCAGCAAACACCTGTGCGCCTGTGGCCCCGGGACACAGACGGTCTAGAGTTCCACTGGCGTAACTGAAATCAGAGAGCAGGCTTGTGGGGATGCGAAGGGCCTCCCTTCTGTTCCCTCTTTCTCCCAGCAGGCATGTTGTGACCGCCACACACTCAGATAGCACTCTTCCTCCATGTAAATATGCTCTCACTCGCTCAGACATACGTGATCACATAGCCCGACCACGATTATGTTACCTGGCCGTGTCATTGCACTCTTTTGTGTACACGTCGATCTGCCGTTTCTCCCAGACATCGAATGCTGTTTGTTCTCGCATCCCTGTCTCTTACGCTTACTCTCTTTCTCTGGGAATTCATTGCAAAGAGATTTGTCAGCATGAGAACATGACAGACGACGTGGCCCCGTCGGCCAGCCAAAAACAATATTTAAACATTTAAATTAGGTTTATCGTAAGCCCGCTCGTTTTCACCGAGCTGCCGCGAAGGCGTACAGATGGAAAGTACATATTAAGTGGATTTGCGTTCCCTGCGCTAATCGCTGTCTCGCTGTCGTCCTCCTCTGTCTCTTTTTACATTCAACAACAGCGGCATTCCAGCCGCAGGAAGCTGTACTTAGCAAATACGCTCGTCTGCGTTTGAAAGGTCATGAGCATTTTCGACGTTGTTCGCTTTCACTGAAAGTTGCCTCACGACTTTAACTCTGCATCTCTCCGCCAACACAAAGAGATGACACGTTTATCATCCCTCTCTCTTAGTTATTCATGGATCTGTCTCTGTTCCTGCTCGACAGAGACAGATCCATGGAGATCTCAGAAGTGTAAAGCAGCCTTGTCAGTTTTATTTGCTTGTGCTGCAATCAAGGTGTCAGGTTTCCGGACTTCATACATGAGTAATTTTCAGTCAGGTTGAGATTTCAATGCTGAATAATTTTCTTGGAGGCAGTGTGAGTGGGCGTTTGTTTGAATGGGTCAGTTGGTGTATTAGGGGCATATTTTAGCTCTTTGCATAGTGTGACAGTTATGATATCGCCCATCACTGCTTTCGTTTCTGTAGGGTTTAAGGGGTCATACTTGACTCTGTGTTCCTTTCACTCTCCTTATGGTACAGCTGTCGGCTTGAAATCTTAATTTAGTCAATTTGTATTAATTGTATTATTTTACTACAAAACTTCAAAATGAAAAATGTAATAACAGAAGTTTTCTTTTGGCAAATGAAAAGCAATGTGTGCAAATTTTAATAAGAGACATATTGTTTTTAGTTTCAACTAGAGTGAATTTTTAACATAACAAATGTATCTCTGTTAATTGAAAGCAAATGCTCTGAAGCGTTATGTTATTTTTCTAAATAATTGTGGCTGCTTGAAATCTAGTGTGAGCCTTCTTTTAGTTCCCTCACTTTAGAAGAGCATATACACACACACACACACACACACAACCACACAAAGCACTCTCTCTCTCTCTTGTTAAACCATCATCTTACCCCAAATCTAAAAACACTCTCTCTCCTCCATCAGTACCATCAGCACCTCCATTAAGGAGACAGGAGAAATCAATATCTCACCATCAGGCTCAAATGTTAACAAACTTTTTATTTACCATTTACCTTCGGCACACAATCCATTTATCTGTCTCTCTCCAGTTTATGATGGAGAGCATCAAATACACTCTATAGATCAACAAAGTGATTAAATAGGTTCATTCAAACACACCTGTCCTTATTCACCACGGAGCTGAGTGATGTCCCAAACGCTCACCAAATTGCTGTTTACTCTAACAACCGATAGTGGAAAAAGCCATTAAGTGAAGATCCCTTTTCCAGCCATTGCACCACAACTGCCTTCTGTAAGGGCTATTCACTGAGTGCATTTATCATTTAATAAAAAAGGCAATAATCGAAGCTTACTGAATACCTTAACAGGTTCTGGGCTTAAAAAAATCGTAGGTGGCTTTTTATCTCTTGGCTTAGTTACAGTTTGATTCACCTTAACGAAGTGAAACCTTCAAAAAAGTATGACACAAAAACTCTCAAACTTGCCAAGAAGGACCGTTATACCATCAGCTCGCATTACTCTTTGTGGGGCACAAAAAATAAATAGTAATGCAACACCACAAGAAAACACACTGATATGGAGGGATTCCCTCTGGATTGCCCGCATCTTTAAAATCACTCTGCTCTCCTTGAGTCTTATAGACTCGCTCGTTCGTGCTCAGGGAAGAGGAAGCGCTCACGCGGGATAGAAAATACACAAGACGAGCGACAGGAGAGAGATTACCGGTCTCCTCAGAGACATTGAGCAATATTTGTGCGAGCACACACAGTTTGGGAAAAGAGAGCAGTTGGAATTAATGCATGGAAAAGTGAGAAAAGAACACAGGTGAAGAAGATGCGCGATAAAGGATGCATAAGATTGAGAAGTGTCATTGAAAGCTGATCGCATAGTCGTCTTTCTGCATGACATTATTGCCAGTGAGAATATAAACCGCTGATCTTTGCTTTATGAGGCGTGATAAGCCACTGTCAAAACTAAGCAGCTGGAGGTATTGAGGGATTCTTACATTCCTGGTTTAGTTTTGCTCCCTAAGGCGGGACATTTGACCACAAACCATTAATCTGCCCCTTGATACACATGGCAGCAGTGATCACTCTCTTACCGCTGTGGTCAGGAACACAAAAGGAACGTTGTTCTGTGTTTAGGTGGTTGGTTGCGGTCAAAACCTGACATCCTGGGCCTGGATTGGTTGTTTTTGGGAGGAATACAAAAAGCAGGTTTAAGCTCCGGTAGTGGAGCTTGTTTTTTTGGTTTGTGTCCTCAAACAAGATCCAAAATGAACTTTTTGCCACATCTGCCATCACAGAGAAATCCGACATGTTTTGTGTCATGTCACAAACAGCACAGTGTGACTGTGAAACCGCATCTGTCACAAAAACCTGAAAATGTTCTGCCAAGAGTAGAATTTAAATAAATGGTGTAAATTAATTTGCTTAATGTGCTTAATTTTAAGTAAAATGAATTAAATACTTTTATTTTGAAGCAACAAAGTAAGATTCAAGCAGGCCCGGAAATTGTACAACATTTACATCTATTTAGCTAAAAACATATTTTCCCGCTAAATGACTAAATGCTGTCTTCATATATGCTGAAGCCTTGTCTGCTGGCCATGAGTGCACCCACGATGCCCATTAAAGCTCTGCTCTAGTTAAGCACCTTTACTTCTGAACATATACATTCAAATTTATTGCACACGAGGAGAGCGACTGCTCTGAAGTATCATAACGCTTTAGCACATCAAGCAGACGTAGGCGTGGAGGGTTTAAAGTTACAGAGACCTGAGAGGTCAGCAACCAAAGACATGGAGTGAAACAAGGCTTTGAAACATGCCATCAGCCCAATAACGGGAGATGCACGGTAGTAAAACTCGAAGCGATTGGGGGCATATTTTAGACGGATTGATGGATGCGGCTGTTGTTAGCGGTGGGGAGGGAATTAACTAGGCACTTTAGCTGCGGGTAGAAAAGCAGCAGCGTTTGGGGGGGCAGAATCGCCTCAGTAGTTTGAGCCTAAAGAGAGGGGCATAACCAGCCATAAAACATGAAATCATATCACTTAAGCCGACGAGTGCAGATAAAGCAGTGTTTGAACTTGCAGGCATTAATTATACACTGTAAACAGAACGGTGGGAGACTTTTTACTTGTTTAAATTATGACAGAGGGTTAGCGTCTCTGCTCTCTCTCTGTCTCCATTCATCTTTCTCTGCATTAATGTTCCACTTCTCTTCATTAACTTTTAAAGCTTGTTTTTCTTTCTGTCTAATTTATCACATGGTACTGTATTAACATACCCAGAGGACCCTGTTTCTACTAAAGTATTTCTTTGAACAGAAACAGGAACAATTTTGAAGGTTAAGCACTCAATGTCTGGTTCATCATGTTCAACATTAAGAAAATATGAAGCAACTGCATAATATTTTCGAAGAAAACGGGAAAAACAGAAAAGAACTTAATAATGCTAACATGTAAGTAATGTTATGGTAGTCAAATGTTGATGAGAATCTTGGGTAAATAAAATGATTCTGCTCCTTAATAATTAATTAATTGGAAGTATGAAATACATCATATTATTGTTTAATTCATTTTTACGGGCTGTAATTGTGTATTATATAAACTTTCTAGCAAAACAATCTGTAATGAATTTGACTTTTTTTATAATATACCAAAAGTCAAAATGTACAGTAAAACCTGTTAAATATTGCAATCTTAAATAACTGTTCTATTTAAATATATTTAAAAATTAAAAAGTCATTACTCCAGCCTTTAGTGTCACATGAGCTTTCATAAATTATTATAATATACTGATTTGGTGCTTAAGAAACATTTCTTATTATTATCAATGGATTAAATTGTTGTGCTACTTAATATTCTTTTGTCAGGATGCATTGATTAATAGAAATTTAGGTAACACTTTATTAATAATGTGCGTTGATTTATAAACAAATTTAAAATGCATAGTGTATCGATGAGTTACAGTTATTCATCAAATTGCACAATGCATATAATGTGCATTTGGGTAAAGTGTTAACAAAAGTAAAAAAAAAATTTGAAATAAACATTTTGTAATAAATGTAAGTGTATTTACTGTTACTTTTTTATCAGTTCAATGCATCATGCTAGAAAAGTTAAGGCACAACAGCAGGAAATACTATATAATCAGAGGACGAATACATCTCTGAAAACTATTAATGAATCAAATAAATCATATGGTTCAGTTTTTTTGTTTTTATGAGGAGCCCTAGTGATAAGTAATGATAGCACTTTATTTTACAGTCACAATCTTCATATACATACTATATACTTGTTATAGTAATTACAATTTCTCTGTAACCTACCCCTACCCCATATAGTTACCTTATATTACCAGTACTTCTTGTGTAAGTACATTGTTAGTACATGTAATTACCCATACCTGTAAAATAAAGTGCAACCTTTTTTAAACTAAAATATTGTGGAATGAGTTACACAAAGAAGTTAAAATAGGTGTTGAAATCCTACAAGCAGCATGAATTGTATTTTTTGTTGAACAGGCCTTAGTAAAGGAATGTGCTCTCTCTCAGTCTCTCACTCTCTGACACTTACAGTCACACATCTCAGGCAATGTTATCGGTGACTCCCATTCCATATATGTCAGAACAGATATAGCAGGGCCGCCAGTGGCAGGAGTTTACATCATCTGATCAATGTAGCATACTGCGGGGTTAAAGTTTACTCTTCTTAAAGGACTCTTACCCTTCTGACAAGTGAGAATATATTGATTATTTTATTCTATTTGCCGTTCCTCGCGCTCACTCTCACCTCTGCTGTCAATAAAGTGCCATTGAGAGAGTCAGAGTGGCTCCTGACCCCTGCTGTCCTCACACACCCACACCAAACACACAATCCTCAAACACTCGCTCCTGCATCCTTAACACACTTTTGATTAATAGTGTGTCGCTACAGGGTCACGGTGCATCTGAACATCTCTGTACATCTTATTTGACATGGGCTACTTGTTGAGCGTTAGCCGCTCTGTCAGATAAGGGTCTATAGATTTGGTCAAGGTGGGGTTTTTTTTCTCCTGCTCGCCCCCAGCAGGGACAAGTCCAGCCTCGTTTGGAGGTCATGGAATCGCTGAATGCACCTGAAGGTCCTTGCGCTGTTTATTCACCTGCCCATCCAAGGGTTCAGCTGAATGTTTTGTTGACGTCTGTATGAGTTAATTCGCATTGAGCGTGGAGGGAGCACAGAGAGGGAAGTGGCTGCAGCCCTCTACACTCGTCTGCAGAGAGATAATTATTCGCTCTCTGACTCACATGGCATGAAAAATGCATAATGCCGGGTTTTGAGACAGCTTATCAGGGAGTTAACTCTTCCCACGCTTTGTGTATGCAAAAGCGGAGATGCTTTTAGATGCCTGCCATTGTTTGTGTTTGTTTGTTTGTGGAGTTTTGTTTGGGTGGGTTGTTTGCGCTGAACTTTTGGCCCCTCTCATGTGGTTTGAGTAAGTTTCGATCACATTACATTGGAAACAAAACACTTAAACTTTTTTAACATTTACGGCTTTTTGCAGCTTTTCTCTAATGAATCATCGCCTGGGTGTAAATGTGTGTTTTTTTTAGTTTTTTTTACATGTTTTGGCCAGGGTGCACTCACTGCCTTTGTAGTTTGTGTTTGCCAATAAACTGATTATAGGAAGAAACATATACAGTGTGCATTCATACACACACACACTACCATTCAAAACCTTGGAATATTTCATATTTTATTAAGGTTTTTGAAAATCTTTTATGCTCTCAAAAGCTTTATTTCTTTATCAAAGATGTATTATTTATTCAAAGATTAATTTTCAGCAGCCTTTACTTCAGTGACACATGAGGCTTCAAAAATCATTCTAATATCCTGATTTAATATTTCTTAACATTCATAACTATCAGTTTTGCAGCTTAATATTTCTATGGAAAAATGTTTTCACTAAAGGTCGGATTAAATTTATTTGAGAAAAAAACATTCATTGTGTTACAAAATATTTCTATTTCAAATTAATTCTTTTTGTTGAACATGTACATTATTCCAACACACAAATAAATATATATTATAAATGTGTCTACAAAAATATTAAGCAAAAAAAAACAAAAACACAAAGCGTCTATGTATGTATATATATATATATATATATATATATTTCTGTTTCTACGTATGTACTGTCTTGCTTTTTATTTCTAATCTTCAATGCTTTCTACTCTTTCTTTTTCTACTTGCTCCTCTGTATCTTTTGACAGAAGCCAGTCTCTTCTTCCTCACACCAGGGTCTCTGTACGAGTGGAATCTGAGTTTAGGGTCAGTCTAGGGTCAGAGGCCGAGACGGTCAGATCTACAGTATGCAGATAACCATCAGGTTGCACGAATGTGAAGCTACTAATTCGGCCCTAAAAAAAAATGTCAATCTTGTAACACTATTATTAAATCCCTCAAGCATCACAGTATTAATGTTGTTTTGCTTCCCTACCTATACACTAGTTGCATTTCAATATCTGTGCATTTAGTATTGTCTTTGCCATGCTTTCCATGACCCTATCAGAACAGACCTTTGACCCATTTTTGGGTTTGGAGTCCATCAGCACTGAGAAGCTCTGCTCTGTTTTCAGACAAACACAGGAAATGCATTTTAAATATTGTCTGTCTACCGTGTGCTTCTTCAGTGTCATAGAATCTCCTTCATGGCTCCTGGACGGGCCCCTGACGCAGGACCCACGCATGCAGGAGGTTGTTAGGAAGTTCCTCTCAATTAGCATCCTTTTTGTCGCCGTGAACTGACCTTAAGCTGACTGTGGTGCTTTCCTTGTTTCTTCAGTCAATGTAAACATTAATGTCCTCTTCATTTGAAGTCCTGCTACTGAGCCAAGTGTAATAACATTGTCCATGGGTTTGATGTGAAAGACGTGTGTTCTGTGTGGGTGTTGTTAAGGAAGGGAGCGTGGCGACTGTAACAACATGTTCTAGTTGTTTCCTCTTATGCGTTAAACCACAAAATCCTCTTTGAAAACAAGAGCACATTGACTCCAGAATGGAATTTGACTGTTGTAATTGTCTTGTATTTACAAATGATTCAGGACGGTCAAGTAAGGGTTTTTTTAATTAGTTCTTTGGGGGAGCCATTTTTACCATATCGGTAATTATGGGAGATTAAGTTTGTATTGTGTGTGTGTGTATACAGTACTGTGCAAAAGTCTTAGGCCAATAATCTCACTGCATTATTACAATTAATGACAAAAATAATGTTTGGAAATGGAAACTGATATTTCCAACTGACAC
>JAUCMS010000095.1:15503344-15515769 GCA_032357445.1 Enteromius radiatus | reverse complement strand
ATAAATATACACAGTATGTACAAATATATTATGTAAAGAAAAACTTTTATTTTGGATGCGATTAATCACGATTAATCGTTTGACATCTCTAATATTATTATAGCTTTTAAGTTTGCATACACACACACATTGGCATTTTTGGTTTATTGGGACTCTACATAGGCGTATTGGTGTTTATACTGTACAAACTGTATGTGCCATTGCCCTACACCAACCCTACACCTAAACCTACCCTTCACAAGAAACCTTCTGCAGTTTAAGATTTTCACTATTTAGTATGTTTGTTTTTTTTACGCCTTTTGAATTATGTGAGTTGTAGTGTCCTTTTGAATTGTAGTATCCTCATAAACCAGCTTCAAATTGTAATACCTCATTCATACCCATGTCATTAAACAAATTTGTGTCCTCATAAACCACAAATACAAACGCACACAAACACAAATCTAAATATGAACTGTAACTGCTAATATGCTGTATTAGTATACACACATAATTTTTATTTTTTATTTAGCAAAAACAGATTTCTATTAGTCTATCATGTTTTTATTGTTTTATAGTGTTTGCTATTTTTTAAGTTATTTTTTAACTTCAAAATAACCCAGCTGGAGTGTGATTGAGAATAATTGCAATGCACAATGGATTTTCTTTTTATTTATTTATTTGTTTTCAGAGAGTTGTTAAAAACAAGTAAATGAAATCTTCTCACACACACACACACACACACACACATATATATACACCTATACATACATGCATACATACATATGTATATGTGTGTGTGTGAATATATACTACTATTTTTGTTTTGCCTTGCCTTGCCTTGCCTTGCCAGAGAATGACAGGCTCCTTAATCAAAGTGTAGTTTCTCTCAAGGTTCCTTTTTCACCTGAATATATATTTTGTTCCCCTTTGCCAAAGTTAACCTTGGCTTACGCGTTATGAGACATATCTGTTAAGCTTCTTTGAAACATACAAATTACGAAGTGCCTAGCACGGATAAAACTTGTATGGTGTCCAACTTACAACAGGAAAAAAAAAGTTTTTTTGTGTACAAAAAAGCTTTGAACTCGAGGCGGTGCAGTGTACATGTAATAATTCTTTGCCAAGTCAGTTTCCTCAATTATTGTCCTGCTGTGTTGTGTGCTTGACTCAATCGCTGCATTAGCCTGTGGTTTGATTTACACTCTCTTGCATCATCCCACATGTGCTCATACCTTCCAACTAAACTGAGATTTGAAATATGTCCAGCGCAAAAATCAATTTTCGTGATTCAGTCTACAAACACACCCATTTTGTAGATGTTAGCAGAAGCAAGAAGAATCCATTGTCTTCTTTAGTTTACACAGGGTTGGTATGGATGTCGTATAAGTGCTGAACACTCTTCAGTCCATGACTGCTGCTGCTCCTTTAGTAAAATCAGTCAAACACTGTCTTCTTATTTTTGTATTGATCTGCCATTGATTGCCTGTATTTCCTCACACGTCTCCTCACTCTCTCTTTCTCAAGCACTGTTAAGAATGTAGCAGCACCTGTAAGGCTCATCTATTACTTCAGATGAAGATGTTCATCACGTTTAATGTGGGGGTCTTGTTATCAGTTACTGTCAAATAACATCATTTTATCATCAATTTAGGTCTCTCTAACTGAGCTCACCCTACACGCAAGATTAGTTAAATCATATTTAGTATTTATATACTTTATCTTTATTTTAAACAGGTTTTAGAAATAGGGGGTCAACTTTTCTAAGGATTGGCCTCTTTTTTTATCAGATTTTTATTAGATTTGCATGACCAAATACAAAAGCCAGGTTCTGTTTTACAGTTTTTCACATCTATATTCCATATTCTCAAATATAAGAGAGGAAAGGTGACATAAAACGGACCGGAGAGTAATGTCAAGTTACGCACATGCAGTGGTGTTTGATGTTGTCAGTAATTTCAGAGAAAATGTGCAAATGTTCACACGGTCACCGTGTACTCAATCCAAATACATTGACGGGTTTTTGTGTGTGTTGCCAGATTCATCGAACAGTATCTAACACCTCTCATCTGTGTATGTGCAATTTTGCAAGTGATGTGCTGTGTTATTGTACACTCTTGACACGCTGTCTTGTGCTGGTGCTAAAGCCTGTGTGAATTAACCCTCTCTGTACCTGTGTTGTGCTGATGACAGATCCACATTAATACTCGGTTCATTTGCAACAGTTTTTATTCCTCTCTCTCTCTTCTTTGTGAGATCAAATGATCGTTTAACCACTCTGTTCATCTGTTTTATGAAAGAGCTGCAGGTGATAGACTATTACAGATTATTAATAGAATTACTGATAAATTACTATTCTTAATAGTTCTGTCAAACGATTAACCTAAATGATTTGCATCCAAAATAAACGTTTTTGTTATTATATATATTGTTTTTAAATATATTTACGTATTTACATGTATCAATTTATATTTATAGAGATTATAAAAAAATATAATTAATATATAAATGTAAGCACATATATAAATATAAATATATACATGCATGTGAGTGTATTTATATACATAATAATAAATATACACAGGACACACACACATATTATGTAAACAAAATCTTTTATTTTGGATGCAGTTTAATCATTTGACAGCACTAAATTTGTACAAAATGTTGAGCATGTGTATTATATATAACACCCAATGAATTTTTATTTTATTTATTTATGTTTTACTCATTACATGAATAAAGTAACCTGATTATGTAGCATGTGTTACCCTCGACACTGATGGCATACAGAAAAATACCATAATGTACTTTTTTGTGTACAACTGCTGCAAACATATCAGTACTAAAGCAGAGCTCATAGTTTTATCTTAACGTAAGGCTTCGGTCACTCTTCCACAGACCACTTAATGAATATTCTAGTACTGTAATCATGAGCAACTGGGGCTTAGGATTTGTTTGCACTCTTGGTCTCTCCGTCATTCTTGTTTATTTTTCGTTTTCCCCTCCGGAGTCGACTCTGACATCTGCAGGCATTTTTTATCAGCGGCTAACTTAATTACGCTACTGTGGACTTTGGGTTATTTGACTTGCTAACAAATTAGCCCTCAAATTAGCCTTGCTATCGGTGTTTCTGCTCCGCTGTCAGGGATATGGTTTGTCATTTCTAAATTCCTCTGTGATTCTTGATTTGCTTTATTACAGGCTATTTTATAGAGGAGCAAACATAGTGGGCACAGTCGGGCTGTATAATGAAGCTATAGCTTTCTCGCAAAGTACTTGCTGGGGCTAATGACTAGCTTTAGTCAGACTGGTAAAACAGATTCAGACACCCAAGCGCCATCATTAGATTTTCTCTCCTGAATACTCGGCAAAAGAATAAGCCACTGCCAGTAGTTACACGGCTGTCTTTAGCGGGTACAGTACCCGCGGTATGATTTGACTCAGTGTCCCCCAGAGTCTCAAATACTAGCGCTACACATCCCACACTGGCCCCTGCTCTCCGGTTATCTCGTAAAGACTCCATTCCAGCTCTATAAAACTTGGCGTCTTTATTACAGCTAAGTTGAGGCGCCCACTCTCAAAAAAAAAAAAAAAAAAACTGCACCGCTGCAAGGGAGGAGCAGCTCAGGGACACATGCTGGAAATGTGTTGTGGAGCTCATTCTCTTGTTGCCTTTGCGCCGTTCCAAGCTTGAATAACGTGAAAAGAGAGGAATGAAACTTCATTTCATAGCATTCGTCTCCTGTTCTCCCTTCGTTCACTCACTCTTTACCCCCTCTTGCTTTGTTTCCAACTTTATAAGTGAATTGTAGGTTCTCTCAGCAGGCCCTGAAGCCACACGTTCGCTTTCTCATTTATGGATGTGTAATGAGTTCTGCCTCTGTTTGCTCTTACAACAATAATAAGTAAAGTAATTAAAAAAGGCAGAGGAGGGAGAAAACAAGGGGAACCCACCGCCAGACAGGTCCTGCATACGGGCAATTGACAGAGAGAGACTTTTTGATGAAATCGTAGGTGTGCATGCATGTTTTTTCCCTTTTCTATTTGCAATTTTAAGTGCTTATTTTTTTCCAAATGCATTAATTTAATTAGATATAATGCAAACAAAGCACGCTCTAGTTGCAGCGGTGATATTTGCTTTTGGCGTCGAACGTGAAGAGGGATGAGCCATATCCTCGAAGGGCAGTGGGTTTATGTGTCGGGGGAGCGACGGGTGGGGGTTGGCTATAGAGTATATTTAGATTTAATTAGTTGTGTCACGAATCGTAGCTCCTCCATCACAGAGACGCGCGTTAACACAACGTGCTAGAACGTTGACACCTGTTCTGGCCTCGTTTGTCCTCGAGCCGACTCTCTCAGATCGCCTCTCAGATGTTCAGGCATGCATGGCGAAAGCGCCAAACCGCTAGAGCATAGAGCAAACAAATATCAGAGAGCGTTGGGACCGGAAATCTAAGCCCTTTGCTAACAGGGACACAGATAGCAAATAGACTCTGCTGCACCGTGCAACGGATAGTTTCCCCTGCTAGTGTTACTCTAACTAGTTCGTTCTAGTTTTAAGTAAAACTATAAGCACGCTGTGTTCAACAAGTCAAGGGTGTAATTGTGCTGAAGAAAGACACACACACACACAAAAACTGCAAACAATCACACTAAAACAATTAGAGGTTGAAATATTTTAATTACTAGAATATCAGATACTGTCATTTTTCAACAACTGTGTAATTACAACATGAAAAATGTCTGGCAATGAAATCAAATAATTTTGACAAATAAATAGAATATGGCAGTTATGCTCAATCAATTAGGAGGCGCGATTGAATGCCACGCTACAGATGGAGACCAATTACAATCAGCACACTTTGATATTTTTTACTCTCTGCGAGTGTTACTTGCGGCGGTGCTTTGACTGCTCATTCACTCGAGCATCGTTCGCTCATGAGCATTTTACCATCACACACGATTACCATTTGTAACGCTTCTGGTGAGGGGAGAAAAAGGAATTGCCGATAGCTAAAGCCTGTCTTCCTTGATTTATTGTTGACATGAATGTTGAAAGAGTGCTTGTGTTTGTGTGAGTGTGTCTGTGTGTGAGAGGGAGAGAGAGAGTGTGTGTGTATGTGTTTGTCACCGGGACACTGTTTCAAACACTATTTGTCACAGTGAGATCAAAGAACTACTAAATTACCCTCAAAGGTATCCAGCTGAATAATGTAATGGTTCATTATAAAGATTTGATCTGCATCTGGAAGACGTCTTAACGGGGTAGTGAAATATGAAGCTTCATTATGACAAATACACTGGTCAAATGGAGTCGTATGAAGTAACACAGATAACAGCGGCCTGGTGTGAGCGGCAGTGTGTTTGTGCTCATACTGTGAGGTGCGTCGTTGAAGATGAGGATATCAAAGTCTACTGTGTGTGTGTGTGTGTGTGTAAGCATAAGCATTTTTCTAAGCATGAGTATGTTCTGAAGAGTGTTGGGGTCGAGTTGATCACCGTCAGAGTTTTCACTAAAACTAGTTCAAAAGATGCACAATTACATGTGTAGTATTCATAATTAGGATGCTTACATGTAATTTTATGTGATTTTCAGCAATATCTAAAACAACATTTACCTTTGAGAATTTGAGTGTTACCTAATTTTCAAAGTTAATACTTTATTACTTTCTTATACTGTCAGTGTGTGTTTTATTTGCTTTGCTTGTGTCTGTAAATTTTGAATTTGTAAAACACACACACACACACATATATATACTTTTATAAATATAATCAATTTTTTATCTAAAACATACCAAACACTATTTAAACTGATTAATAACATTTCACCTTAAAATATATCAAAGCATTAGTATTTAATTAAGTAAAAGTTCAATTTGCTCATTGTCATAGTTTCCATGTATTGTAAATGCAGCAATAAAAAAGTTCTGTCATGGCTTTAATAATCTGTCGCCCAATTGCATGTTAATGGATTTTTAATAGTAGCGTGCCATTATTTGTATGATGTTAAAGAAATTATCAGCCTTATTCCTCCTTCTAGAAAAAATCCCCTAGGCGAAGAGGAAAACACTGTGAAAGAAAACAAAAAAAAAAAAAACAGAACAAGAGACTTTTCCTACTTCTATAGACATTGCTCTTTATTGAAAGATGACATTTAATCAATGGCCACCTCTTTAAATGGCATTCATTTAATTTGTGGGCTAGCCAGGCACGGCTGTCCTCTTCCCCATTCATTGTGTGTCTGTGCGAGGGAATGACGTAACCGAGACATGCCGCGGCACACATACACTATTGATTACACTCAACACATCTTAGCAATTAAGAGATGGCAAGGTAGAGTAATAAAGGGTCATTAGTGAGGCATGCTTGTGAACCCTCATCAAAGGTGATGTCGCCGGCAGGGGCGGAGCTCCCGCAGGGTCGCCACAGGGGCTCGCCGCATTTGCATATCTGCACGGAGACGCACTGTGGCTGACCCCGTGGCTGGGATCAGTATGAGTCGCTCTCGTTGATCAGGGTTCACCACTGGTTCAAGGTAACAAAAAGCGAACCTATCGCCATTAATTGGTCCTGGGGAAAAAAACAGAAAGAGAGACAAATATAAAGGTTAGTTGGGAAAGGTGAGGGGGCCTGGAGTGGAGGGAAAGTAAAGGCTGTGTGCTCCAAATTGGGTATGAATTATAAATAAGAGCATTGGAGGCAATGTCTTCTTCTCTGGAGTGCTGTTGTGCCAGGACCTACACCACTAAAGAGATTGTTTGGGCAGCAGGTATCGACTCGCTGATCGTCAGCTTGGTAAACTTGACTTCAGGCACTGATCATTGGCCGAGTTAGAAAGACTTGACTGTTCTGATACACACACACACACACACACCCCTCTTTCTCATCTCACCACAGCTATCTTCATCAATACTGCCCAGACAGAGGTCAATGTAATAAACATGGAGGTCAATATCATGGCCATCTGAGTACACTTTCGGCATGGGCCTTAAAGTTGGTCTTTAATTGGATCCCTCCGGGCAAGTTCATGCACCAGTTGCAATGCGGAGGGAAAAGAATGAGAAATCGTGATTGAGGGGGGGAAAGCACATCAGTCTGATCCTCTTTCTTCCACACAAACTGATGCAGACGTATATCAAGGCAGTCGTACGCTTTAAGCTACGTACGGTGTGAATGGTTCAAAGCGGAATTGATCTAGCCGGGGTTCAATTCAACCTTTCTCACAAACAGCACAATAAATAAACAGACCCAATGTACTTGTTTCGCTCCAGACGCTACCTGTCTGAAAGTGCTGCATTATGAGGGTTGTGAAAGGCTCTTGTGGGACTTTGAAAGGTCTGATGAGGACTTAGGGTGTACATGTCACTTCACCTGGATCCAATGACCCAAACATGGGAATTCTTTAACCTGCTGCCACAGAGGGAAAACTGAGCCATTTGTGGATTAACTGATAGGTGTATCGAACTCCAGAGAGAGAAAATTTAATCTTCCATGGATAGCGGCCATTCCATCCATTGTCCTTAAGTGCGCAATATCCTAATAGATGAAAAATGTTGTGTTGGGGCACATAGTACACAACACAGAGTCCAAAGTTTTTTCTTGGTATCAGGCATAATAAACTATTTTGAGTATGAAACAGTCCTCACATATCACTTCCTTTAATCTAAGGGCCCTGGAGACCTCAGTAGTAAGTGCTAAAGGAACAGACTAAAAATGGTCTGTGATGCATTAACCTTAAAGGGACATTTTTGGGTCCCACTTTATATTAAGTGGCCTTAACTACTATATACTTACATTTAAATGAATAATTTGATGGACTTACTGTGTACATTACATTGTACTTATATTTTTTTAAATACCGCCATGGAATTACATCTGTAATTAATTTCTGTAATTACTTTTAGAAATGCATGTGTTACACTTTAACCCATCCTTAAACCTACCCATACCGCCAATCCTGCCCCTAACCTCACCCATATCCCACCAATATGAGCATAATAATTACATTGCATTTATTTTTTTCATGTAAGTGACAAGACATTTTTTGACAGTTTACAGTGGAAATTTCAAAATATCATCTTTAGTGTAAATCAAAAAAAAAAAAAAAACAGGGTAACTAAATGTGACTTTGAATAAAATTTTTAACTTTAAATATAAAATGTGGCTTATTTTACTGTAAACACATTCAGTTCTGGCTGTATGTTTTTCCAGCGCTATCTCACAACCAATTCGTACTTGCGTATTTACAATTTTGTATAATTTTGTAGGGTCTACACCCCAGTGAAGAGTAGGATTAGGGGTGGGGTTAGGCGCAGGTCATTACATACAAATTCATATGAATTGTGCAACTCAAAATATGTATAATTGAGCAAAAATCGTATGAATCTCAACTGCACGTAAGGTTGTACGAAATAGCCACCTCGTAAAATATGTACACATTGGTACATGAAACTGGTTTTTCACGTTTCATGTTCTGTCTTTTGCAGGTACTGAGAAGCATGAGTTAACATCATGGAAGAGCTTCCACTCCATCTTTAAGTTCTTCAACGATGCCTTTAAGGAGCACGAGGATGAGTCCTCCTCCAGCCCGGTCACCACACGCAGCTCCCACCGTATAAAAAGCGAAGATTTATAGAGGGCTCACAGATCCCAACCCAGATCCCGCCTTCGTCCCCTCTTAGTCCTTTTTCTCCTCTGTTCTTTTTATGAAAAATATTCCTCCTTAAAGCCCTCCTCCCAGTGAATTGTACGACTCTGAGGAGTGCAAGGTCAGCCTGTATACATCAGAATAGCGTTTTGCATTATTTCTGGATGAGTGCAACTGTCAAAGCAATATGGCTTCACTGCTTGTGCCTCCTGTGGGCCGCTGTGTGGATTTGGTGGTGGCCCATCGGTGGCCAGATTAAGGCTGACAGGCGGCGCCGCACACCGCCTCTTGATGCACCTCTAATTATCCTGACATTGTCCTGAACTGAGCTAATGCCTGGGAAGCACCTGCACACACACACACACACACAAGTCTGGCGGGTCCTAGCGCCTGCCTGCAATGTCTTTGTATCTCTCTTTGGTTTCCCCCCGTTGTTTCATTGTTTCTTTGCAGGGTCTCACTTGCATTTAAAGAACTTGTGTGCTTAGGAACTTTGTGTGTCAGATGCTAAAGGCTTACGGGTTGTTTGTTTCATATGCATAATACTTTCAACTGGGGAAAAAAAAGCAACTTGCAGTATCAAACACCCATTCAATGGCTATCTCCAGACTAGATTTAGAATGAACACAATGAAGTAAGCCATTGACAGCATGACAGATTGAATGAATCCTCCCCTGTTTTTAAATCCCTTAAAACCTTGTGCGAGCTTGAGTTTTAGGAATATCTCCCTTTGACATAGCAGATATGCCAGTCTTGGAATATCTTTGTATGTGTCAGGATCAGAACGATTTAATGTTATCCAAAGTATAAAAGCCATTCCTTAAGATGTTTGCAAATGTAACCTGCCCTTTTTGCAGAGTCCATGACTAGTTGGACTGTTTTAACATATCATTGTCATCCTCTGCTAAAGCTAAAGCATGTTATGTTTCTGTCTCAGCAAAGACAAGAGGCATTGTCTCCTGGACAGTTTGGTATTAGAGGAGGCTTAAAGAGATGTCGTTCAGGCATGTCAACAGATCTCTCTGCTTTGCTTAAAAATTAATCTCACAGTAAAAAGGCTGTTTTGCTCTTGTCATTTTTTTAGAAGTATCATTACTGTTTTTAGTTTGCTGAAGGAAATCAAGTGTTTTAGTGTTTTATACATATTTCATGTTATTATGATTTTTCCAAAATAGAGATGTGACTACAGCTGAAAAAAAATGCAAGACCTGGCAACAGAGGTTTTTGCGTTTTACCTGTTTTTACAATGAATTAAACTTCTGATATACCTGCAAATAGTCATTAGATGCCACGGATCATCTGCAAGTTGCTTAAATTTGTCTATTTAACTCAGATCCCAATATTGTTGCCTTAGGAATAAACACACATCTTTCATCTTTATTTGATTTTCCAAAACTGACAAGCCATATGTGAATATTTCACTCGCGTTTAATACAGCCTTAAACCAAATCGAAAACTTAATTGGTTTGTAAATAAGGATTCATTTTAACAATTAATATTTTAATCGAAGATATTTGTTGAAACATCCTAGTCTGAAATTATAAGATGCTTTCTGGGTTTTCTGCCTTTTTTTTATTCGCTTTCGAGGTTTCATTAAATCAAAACGTGATCAGATATTTTAACTTTGATTTTACTTTTCATAAATCATTCAAATATGTTAGTCTTTGGTCTTTGAATTAATGGCAGTTTGTGCTCTGATTAATTGTTCAGTTTGTTTTCATGTCATATAAGTGTAATAATTCATCCTGTAATTAAATAAAGTTCTTTATAAAAAAAATGATTCGTGACGATCTTTTAATTGTTCCGGTTTGTGTCACAAGAATGCTTTATTTTTTCTCTCTTGTTAATGCATAAAACAAGCATACAAAACTTACCTGCGCATTTGCGACCAATTTGATGGACATATCTCACCTTGCACTTGAAGACACCAATGTACATGGTACTCTTATTTACAACGTAATGATCGTAAAGGCATCACTTGCTGCCCAAGAAGTTGTTGGGTTAAAGTTCAACTTGACGGGGGAAAGATCTTTGGAGCCCGATAAAGCCTGTTGCTCCAGCGGCTCTCCTCTCAGCTCTGTTCCCAGGGAAGGTGAGCCTGCTCGGAGAATGACTCGCTCTTCTCACGTAACAGCTGTGGAACTCTATCACGAAAGCTGATATTAGTGTCTAGATCGAGCCCAGGCCTTTACAATGAGACCAATGTTAACCAAAATAAGTGTCAGTCAAAGACAGAGAAGTATCGAATGAAGCCATGTCTATAGCACCCAGTTTTATTATGTTCCAACTGCTTGTTTTAGACCTTAATGACCTTTTCGAGAAATGATGGTCTGACAGTCACACAGCCACCACAGAGCGGTAATGACGACAAGTGTCCTGCGAAAATAAACCAAATTCCTTTAGGTTTCATGATTAATAGTCCTAAAAGAGGGGAAAAAACATGCGGAATGTAACGTTTTCGTGTCTGGGTTCAGTTTGTTTAGATTAATGGAAAGCAAAGATGATAATAGAAGGAATTTGTTTTTTAATTGAAAATTAAATAACGGTTCATACATAAAATAATAGTATAAAAACGTATAAAACACACAAGTGGTGTAGCAAAACACACAGGCTATATTTATATTTTTATTAGTTTTATTAGATTGATTTTTTTACGTCTATCTTATTTTCAAAAACAAAATTTAGAACTGTCTTTTTGAATAAATAATTATTCGAAAAAAGAAAATGTCTTTATTTAACATTTATTTTGCAAGAAAAACAACTTTAATAATGTACTTTATTACATCAGAAAAGATACTACGCATAGACTTTTTTTTTCCCACAAATAAATAAATAAATAAATAATATGAAACAAAACTTGTAACTCAGAAATTGAAACATTCATTATTAAGGAGGTCTCGTCATATGTCACATGACATTATTTAAACTATTTGGTTAAGTTTAAGCGCAAGGCAATTTATCCGACATTAAACAAGAGGACAAATAATTAGAAAACTCAAATTCTGCACAAGCATATAGAGGCACTGTACAATTACAAAAAAGAATCTAATCCATGCATAGGTAATTTCAAACTAAACTAATAAAATTAAGATTTGCAAGCATATAAGGGTTCTCTTTTTTATCTTCTTTTTTTTAGTGGGTTTTGGTTAATTGTTTTAACACCGTTTAAATTTGTAAAGCCTAAATTGTGTGAACTGTTGGTGGATTCTGTGCAAACACTGCAGAAAGACTCTAAAACTTATATCTCGCCTTAGAAATGTAAGACTTTAAGCACCAAGGTAAAGTTGTTGATTTAATCCACAACACTTTTTGTCATCACGCTCTCTTCCAGGAGAGTCATGCGTAACAGCAAAAAATATCGTTGTATTTGAAGCCTATAAAGTCCTTGATTGATATTTCAATTTTATCCTTGTTTTGTCACGCGCGCTCTCCGTCTCCTCCCATACTCTCATGCGCCGCCAAATATGAACTATTCTCAAAGAGTCGAGCACTTGCTGAAGCTGGACTGTCACTCCTCCAGGCCCTTGTCTACGGGAGTACTTCACCAGATCGCTGTCAGATCTCTATTTGCATAATTATATGCTTGGTTCTGAAGGGAAATCTAGCCCCCAAATTTTACGGGTCAGCAAACTGCAACAATCAATGTTTTATTGTGTCCTGAAAAAGAAAAAAAGCTCAAATAATACAACTCGCTCTCATATTCTTCGTCTCTCCACTTCGTCTTTCTATCTATCTATCTATCTATCTATCTATCTATCTATCTATCTATCTATCTATCTATCTATCTATCTATCTA
>JAUCMS010000095.1:15459850-15503244 GCA_032357445.1 Enteromius radiatus | reverse complement strand
TATCTATCTATCTATCTATCTATCTATCTATCTATCTATCTATCTATCTATCTATCCATCTATCCATCTATCTATCTGTCTATCTGGCTGACTGGCTGTCTGTCTGTCCACAGTTACTTTGTTCTCTTTCTCTACTGTTATCCCTCCCTCACTGTCCCTTTTTGATTGATTGTTATGAGTTCATATAACACACATGGCCCACACACCCTTTCACACCCACCCACACGCGCACCTTGGCTTCCTGAAGTTACGCTTCCTCGTGCGAAAGAGCTCCGTTAATGTGTCAGGAGAGTGGGAGATGTTTTGGGGTGATCACGCCACAGAGTACCGGACAGCTGCTGCTGGCAGAGTCTTGGCTTTAAATGATTGCTTTCAGGTTGCTGTCTGTCCCCCCTTCTGTCTTCGATTCGGATATTTTTAGCTAGACAAAGTGTGTGTGAAATTGGGCGAAGCACGTTGCACAAATGGATCACACTCCTCTTTCTTAAAGGGAAAAGGAAAGACAACTTTCATCAAGTTATGTTGGGACGTCATGATATGCAAGAGAGAGAAAAAAACACAAAGATTGAATTTGTTCTGCGTTGCTATGCAGTGTTTTCGAAACACTTGCTCGTAAGTGAATTATTGCATTTTGAGAATAATTGTACTGGTCTCATAGATCCTGGGATCCCAGGTGCTTAATTTAACATGCCGCCAAATCCGTAAGGAAAATAATAATAAATACAATAAAAAAGAGATATTTTGTGGATAAAATTGCCCTGCTCTTGTTTGGACAATGATAAACGGACTTTGGAATTCAACAATATGAGTAGGCGCCCGCATAAACTGATTTCAGTGTAGGTCAGAGAATATAATGTCCTGAATTCAGTTTATGTGATGAAGGGAATAGCGATAAGGCATCAAAACAATTATTAGCTCTGAATCCACTTTTATGTAAAGATAAATTCCCGTCAAAGATATTAGGTGTCATAAAACAGGACAAGGAATGAAAGAGCACGTTCCATCTCACACACACAAAAAATGAAAAAAAAAACTTTTTTCCCTGTTCGCATAAAACTCAATCAGCGCAATGCAGTGATATTATTTATAGACAATAAAAAAATGACATGATACTAAAAATATTTTTTAAGATGTTTACTCAGTCTTATCCTAGACATACGCAATAGTCTTTGTGAAATGTGAAATTAATTTGTTCGTTGTTTTAGTAGCTAAATATAAATTATGGTGATGATTATTATTTCACCGACCTTGTATTCACACTTAAAAGAGATTTTTATTCTTATCTTAAAAGGGTTTGTATAGGCTGTATTTAACAAGTTAAACTAATAGCAAGTTGAATATATGTATATAAATTATCATAATAATATTCATAATAATAATAATAGCATTTCCATGTAACATTTGCTGGCAGTAGCCGCCTAAATGTATTGAAATAATGTTTGAAAACTGAGCGGACAGTTAAATAAACCACAGTAAAGTATAAGCTACGCTTCACTATACATCTGGTCGTCCCACACTTGCTAAAAACAAGTATTTCTATTTTATTTCTTTTCCGTAACTCAACTCTTAATAGGGGGCTTTAAGAGCAAGGGCTAGAAGACCTGGACTTAAATCACTCGGTTAAGGTCACATATAGTAACCGGAGCGCTCGGAGCGTTACAACCTGTCATTTTACAGCTAGGGATGGAATTCCCGCATAGAGAGCCAAGCGGGTCACCGTGATATCCAGCGACCCAGGGTTAGGACACGATAAAACCTGATCCTCTCTAAACAACAAGAGGCCTTTTCAATGAAACCAGACAACAGTGCCCTAAAACTCTTATTATGCACCACTCTCTACTTGATGCTAAAGTGATGTGAGGTTGAAGGCCTCTTCAGTCAGGACTGTGAGTCTGTTTCGCGCGGTTCTGTCTCGTCAGAAGCTTATAGTACCCTGGTATTCAATCACGCATTATAGATGAGTCTCATCAAGCTTAACGGGTTCCTTGGAGGCTAAACACATTGGTGCGCGGTGCTGGTTGCTCCCACCTGAGTAACCGGCGCGTTATTGCACAGCGCATCCTCATTAAGAAACGCCCCAAAAGATGAGGCTCTAAATTAAGTTATTGCCATCCATTGAACCCAAATTAGCGAGGCCACAGAGGTGCCCGTCTGACGGACTGCCGTTAAAAACAGCCTGACAGGCAACAAGGTAGACAGAGGAGAGTCTATGAGTGTGAAGGTGTGATATATATCGCACATATATGGGGTGATAAAATGGATGAATGGGTAATATTCATTAATTGGGCCGCCGATTCGTGGCTGAACATTCACGTTTAGACTGTCTCTATCTCTCCTAAATTCAGTGCCGTTTCTCACCCTTTAGAGTGTGGTGTTAGTACAAAATAGACTGCTTCTTTCTTTCTCTCTCTCTCTCTCTCTCTCTCTCTCTCGCTCATCTCCCTGACAACCGTCACTGGTTCAAACCGCTGTGTCCTTCCATTTGACTACCTGTTCTTTTATGTCTCCATCTGAATCAGCATCCAGGATGGAAAAACGCCAGCCAGATTCAACGACAACTGACAGCATAACTTTTGATGGGAGTGATGTGTGTGTGTGGCGAGGTTTGTTATACCTGGAAAAGGCTTATAAAATGTGCTCAGTTAGTCTTTTAAGTCAGCCCGAGAACAATAGGTCTTTATTATTGTTTTAGGCGACTCCCCTAAAGCAAATCTGTCACCGAATGAGAAACTGACGAGGTTTCCAGTGTGCAAGTAAGACAAACACCGTTTCCTGTTCGCTTTATCTTAGACGTCAAAAAGTGAGACTGTGGAGGAAAGAAACATTCAAAAAAGATAAAATAAGAGCGAGTTAAAAATAAGTTCATGTATCATCTTCAGTGCTCTGAAGTGGATCTAAAAGTCGGATAGAGAGGCGAGGTAAATTGAATTAAAGAATCTAGAAATAGAAAATAATGCATATATATGATAAATTATTATAATATTGCATTGTTGACTTTTTTATTTTATTTTTTAGGTTCATGTTATGATAAAAACAGTTCATGGATAAGCTTTTGTAATTTGCAGCAACACAATTTTAATTTGCTATTTTGCAGCAACAGTTTTCACAGTGTAAGAGCATTAGCAATACAGACTCTAAAACAAATTTGTGTAGTTATTAAAAGTATTGTGTTAGAAGACAAATACAAGAAACCATTCATAAAGTGCATTTAGAAAATATAAAACAACTGCAGAAATTAAAATGTCTGTTATTTGTAATTCATCCATTGATTTGGTTTCCTGCAATATTTAGTTTTCTACATGTGTTTGTTTTTTTCCTTAAGGCTTTTAGAGATTTTATTGTGAAGGAAGAAAAATAACGTCATAAATCAACTAAAAAACATTTTTTTCGATATTTAAACAACATGGATCAAATTAAATCTTATATATTCGATGTCACAAATTGTTTATACGATTAATACGTTTTATATATTTAATTTTGTCGTTTTGTTTTAAAGCAAACCTTTGTTCAAAACAATTGTTTTTTTAATTCCAAATAAAACGAAAGAACAAAAAGACTACAGTGAAAGAGACCTATTGATATTAAACTTGTAATAGACTAAAGCCTATATTGTCTCGATTCATACCTTTGATTATTTTTCGAAAACAATGTAACTTTCTTGTTTGGTCATGCGCGTTATTCCTAACGTGCTTCAGATCACCATCACCTGTTATCTAGTGTGTTATCTCACCCTTTCTTCCCCGTCCATTAGCGGTCATGATCGCTCCATCACCGTGACAGAGGTGTGTATTTGCGCTTGGAGCACTGACTGTCAGGGTGGCTTGTTAAAGGTTGTAAACCAGTGGCAGTCTCCTGATACAGGCGATGGCATCGATTTGAAACGTGTCCTGTCTAATTTGATAAGAGCACCCAGGCACCTCTGAATAGGACCATGGACAGCGCTCTCTCTTGACCCTGAACTCGCCCCTGTCTGTTCCGCAGGGGGACCTTCACATCCAGTTGTGCAAGTGATGCAGGTGAGTGTGAGGATGAGGCAGTAGCTGTAGCTGAAAACTGCAACTGCGTTTTATCACAGTTCCTGTGCATAAGATAAAGAAACCACTAAACGTCTCATATTCTCCTCTCTACCTCTTCGGGCGCATACACGCTCCCTCACTCACTCACACAGTCCATGCGAACACAAACCCAAAGTCAAACATACGCATACGCAGGAACTACGCTGCGATGTAATCTGACATACGATAAGCAAGCGAATTCATACAAGAACAAAGCTGAAAGGGGAGTCACGGAGAACTCTCAAGTAACGCCAAAGAGCCTGCGAGACTGTTCAGACGGAAGGGGGGTTTGCTAGTGGGGAGAGTCTGTTTGATGGATCTCTACAGCTTTGAGACAGCTTGTTAATTAAAACCCCAAGAGATGAGCCTCTGGAGCCACCGTCCATATTAGAACATTGCTAACTATCCTGACAGCGAGCAATGCCACCCGTTTCTCAGCCCAGATTTGGCTTTTCCTGGTGTGGTGGCTAGAAAATATTTCCTAATAGGATGTAAATCTTCTGCAATGAATATGTAACAAAACTAATCTTTCATTTTGGAATGTTACATTTTCTTACAAATAAACAAAAAACTACTACTCGTTTGTCTTTATAAGAACAACGAGTAGTCTTTCAATGCAGGTCAGACTCACATAATTATTTTAATAAATGTTTCTAGTTATTTTTATTGTGTGTTTGTTTGTAAAAGATGTATTGCTGCCAGTTAAGGTCGCATGGGTTTCCAAAAATATATAAAATATGTTCAACTTTAAACAACTTAATGTGGTCTAAAATCTATTTAATTAAGAAGTTCAATTTTATCCACCAACAAACATAATACATACAGTTTACATGAATACTTTTTGATAATATTTTCATTAAATGCTGCCATTGCCAGTAACGTTTGAATGACCCAGACAGAGAGACTCAGTATACAGGTTTTACATAGCCTACTATGTTTTTTTTTTATTAGAGGGTGCGTGGCGTGAGCTAACGGCCACCACCATTACTAGAAAATATATATATATTAAAATAATATTAAATATATAAATATAATGCAAATATGAAATAGGTTGCAAATATAAAATTAAATTCTGTCAACGCAATAAATTGAACAATGTAGTTTACTGATTAAAGAAAATAAAATATTCATATAAAACATAAATCATGTCCCGATTTACATGCAATGATATAAACAAAACCGAGCATTTAAGCACAGCTTTTATCATATTAATGATAACACTGTCATGTAAAACAGAAAGACGGGCAAATCGGTTAAATAATCTTTTTATTTTTATATTTTATATGTAATTTTTTGGTGAATCCTGTCGGACTGGTAGTCCTCTTCGTCCGCTGAGCAATCTGGCATAACATTTAAACGACATCTTTAAATGTTCTTCACGTCGTGGGCACATTCATCAACGTCAAATATGGACAAGCCACTATTTAGAGAAAGTGTAAGTGCTGCAATATATCTTCTTAACACTCAGAAGGGAGAAAAACGCGTTTTTGTGGAAATGTGAATAAATCCACTTATTTCTGTCTGTTAAAATGTAATAATATAACATTATCAGACGCGTTTTGGAAAAGAAAATCTACCAAGAGTTGGGGTTTAAAAACGTATTTCTGAAGGCTATTCACGATGATATCACCTTGTTTTAACGTGGAAATATATTGACTCTGCAGTCCATTTAAATATTGCTGAGTGAGCTGAATTTACAACTTGAAGTATATTGAAATCATAGATTATTTATTTCGAAAGAGTAGCTACAAATAATAATGATGATTTACAGAAATCAAAACATTTGAACAATTCCTTAAAGGTCTGCATAGTCTAAAGCAAATTAATTACCAAATCCCAAAAGCAGCATAATTTACCATATGAAAAATAAAGCATATTATAGGCAATGCATATTTTTATGTGGAGAAAAGCATCAAATAAAAAGCCAGCACATCCCTACAAATATAATTACATCTACAAATTAACCGAGTAGTAATCACATTGTTTTTATTATTATTATTTCACTAAACATTCGACTATATGTCAGGAATTCCAAGTGTGAAGGGCAAGTTAAAGAAAAAGCATTAAAACTGCGCGTGTGAACAATGGCAAACGGGAAAAGAATAAACTGAGGACCGTTTGTTCCTTTAACTGAGGGTCCCAGAACACAGAGCGCCATCTAGCAAATAAAGGGAGAAACAAACAGCTCAAGATAGCACCCTTTACATGACATGAGAACGCCAGAGCATCAAAACAAAGCCACCAGCCTTCGACCTCACAGGATTCTAAATACACAGCAGAGAAAATTTACAGGTTAGCATATTATAAAAAAAAAGTACTGTCCAGGCTACTGTCCAGGTATCTTCTAAAAAATAAATAAATAATAACAATCATTGGTCATAATGATAATTTGGAACAGATGAAATTGTGTAGCCTATTGTAGCCAAACATTATCATAAGAACTGTTTGCGTTGCTTCAGAAAATGGTTGTGACTTTGAACCGTGCGCTATTTTAAATGTAGATCTAGTGTAGTCTCCTACACTTCTGGTGAACCTGTCTGAATGAACGACAGCGGAGGATAATTATGTCGTAGTGGAGAGTGGTATATTCTGTCCCCAACCTGATGCCTGTGCATCTTTAAGATTCAGTGGTTCACATTCAGTGAAAGTTTCACAAAGTCAGCTGCACGCAACCAAAGTTACACACCCAAAGGTATAACCTGAACCGCTCACATTCGGAATATGAACTTAAACACTACTACACAACGCAAATACTGCAAGACCATATGCTCAACAACTAAAATAAAATAAATAAATAAAGTGATCTTCTAATGAATGTGGGCTGTAATGACCATCTACTGCAAACGTGTTCATTTTGCAACACATTTATTTTGTAAAACTAAATAGGATCCAAATCATTAATTTTTCATGTGCATGTTCTTGATATAAGACTTTTAATTTGCTTGATTACTCTGGCTACGTTAACAACATATGTTGGCATTTTTTCTACACAATTGCATGTTTCCTAACCATCCTGCATTCTTCCGTCATACAACGCTAACAATATTTCTGCCTATTATAATAATATAATAATACTGTATACTTATACGTAATACTATATATATATATATATATACACACACACACAACTATAGGCTATACAAATAACTTTATAAAAAATAAATAAGATAACTTAAATAAATAAATAAAATAACTTAAAATATTCATTCACTTTCCAATTTTTTTCATGTATTTAATGGGCCTCCTCCTCTAGCTTGTAATGATTGAAATGTCCATATGCGGATTGGCCGTAGCTCCTCCAATGAGCCGTTTGACTACAGGCCTCACACATTTTCACATTTACCCACGCACAGTCTATCTTGCCATTTGCTAGGCTATTTGTTTAAAGAAGGTATGTCCCCCGTTTTTATGTTTTAATGCAGATATTTTATTTACAAAAATTGGTTTAATACGAGGCACAAAAAAGCGATATTGCATTAAATAAAATTAATATAGTATGAATGTAATTTAAATGTGAGATATTTAATGTTTTGTATTTTGGTTGCTATGATGATTTTAACTCCCCTTTCATGTTTACAGTGGTAAAAACTAGAGCAAACTTGGAAGAATTGCCCTCTTAAAGAACATAGCTTCCTTTCCTCCGTTTTTGCCGCTAAGAGGTAAAACCGAAGACGTGATGGGGTGTATTTGAAGTATGACGAGCTTTGTGGTTGACTCCTTTTCATTGCCTGGCTACAAACACGCCTGCTCTCAAATAAGCCTCTCCAGACCCCTCCGCCTCCCGCCACCTTGCACTGAATGGTCAGCTGACCCCAGGGTCTTCGTCCACTCTGTCCAGTTTTGACCGAATAAGCCACCTTCCCCCAGTCCTGCCACAACTAAATAGGATCCCTGCTATTCTTTATTGATATCATCAACGAATGCAAATGAATTTGGACGTGGGGGGCAGGGGGCTTGAATTTCAGGGATAAACACCGCGCCGAGATAGCTCTACAGAGGATAGGATATTTGGGAATGCATTTGGTAACGAATCAGACCTTCATGCATTCTGATAAGGCATAAAAGGTGGAAAGAGGATCATGGGAAAATTTTCGTCTATGATATAAGGAACACCACACGTTTCTCATTCAGATTAATACAATAGCCAAATTTCTGGATTGTTTTAAAAAAGTAGCCTTGGAGCGGGTCATTTTAAAAGAGTGGCCGAATCCACCATCCATCTCTCTCTTCCTATTCCCTTATTCTCAGACCGACCCCCATCTGTACACATACACAGAGAAACACACGTGAGCGCGCGCAAACATATTTCAACTCACGAGAAAACTGGCTTTGTGGCTTTGCCTGTGGATGATGAGGGATGTGGCTTCTTATGCATGAAGAAGACACTTCCTTGCATCAGGCCTTAAAAATGGTTTTCTTTTAACTAACATGCAAGGACATATATTTAATCAATTAATGGACTGGTCTGTTTCTATGCCTGTATATATATATATATATATACACACACACACACACACACATGCTGATTCATGTGTGTGTGTGTGTGTGTGTGTGCGTGTGATTAATGGACATTGTCTGTTTGTTTTGTTCTGCTTTGTATTTGAGTGTTATGCAGCTTATGCATTACTGTAACATCGGATGTGTAGCACCCCACTTCAACACACACATGCATTTTATGCTGTGCATTAATATGGATATCCAAACATACAAAAACGTACAAAAATACTGTGTGTGCACGTTACTTTTGTAGTATGGTTTTACCTATCATTCATCTTTTCTCACATTTAAAATCTGGGCAGCTGAGCTACTACAGAAACGTCTCTTTGGAAGTGGGGGAATGCGTATGTATTTATCAAACGCACAAATTGCGACAACTATGGCAAGACAGGCAGTATAAAGGAGGAAAAGCTTGGGATCAGAGAGCCGTGGCAGGGACCAACACTAGAGCAAGAGAGATAATGCTTCTGTCAAGACCCGGTCTATATAACGGGGATGAAAAATATCCCTCGACAAAACGCTTCAGTCATTTATTATGAAAGAAAATAGAAGTCATGCTGAGAAATTAGGCAAATAAAAACGAAATTAGGGCTATATTAACCACAACATAATTCACCAAGCCTGTCAGGCCGCCTGCTATGAATCAGAGCCTGAAATGCTTGTTTATTTGTGCTGTGTTGTGTTGCGTTTATAAAAAGAAAATGTTTAGATAGTCATACATGTGATAGATAGCTAGATAGACAGCTAGATAGACAGACAGACAGATAGATAGATTATACTTAGGTCATGATTAAAGTAATTGCATATATTGTATGGTGTGTACGTTAAAAATATTTATATTAAATATAGATTAAGCTGTCTGCATATGAAAAGTGGGTCATTGTTAATTTGGTCCCAGTGTGAAGCGCAACTGCAACAAAAAAGCTGCTGAGTAAAATTGGGAGTGTCGCTGGCTGCGGTAGCACAGGCGCAAACCATCTGTTGTGTATTATAAAAACGAGCAGTAAATATTGCTGAAAAGCCAGGACGTTATCAGGTATGTAGCAACGGCATTTCTTTACTGCCCACGTGGTAGGGATCAGAAAATGCGTTTGTGTGTGTCTGTGGAAACATATTTGCATCACTGAATAAATGCACTAATTACATGCGCTTTGTCTTGAAGATCTCACGATATTCTGACGTCAGCATGTTTACTGTTCTTGAAGGAAAAACCGAATGAAGAAACCTGTCCGCTGTCTAGCAATAAAAGCGTATTTTTATATTTCGGTAACAGGTTTTTAATTTATACAACAGAGAGTATCGGGTATACTAGACTATTGATAACCGGCTCCTTAAATAGCCTAAACACATTCGGGGTTACCTACAAAATTCTAAGTTTTAGTTTAATTTCTGACGAATATCGTAATCTTCTGGCATCATTCCGCTAATTAATATAAGACAGAAACTATAGACTATTTTATATTTCGCAGTCTGCGCCGTTTAGCCTCGGTTACCTCCTTTCACGTTTTCCTTTCAAAGCAAACTTTCCGTTCCCCAAAGCTCCCTTTTCCGGCAATGATTTATTTCTTCAGCACACAGACAAACACGGAAAACTGGCACTCTCGAGTTTAAATGCCACGTGTTGATTGATTTGTTGTTAATGACAGTCGGAGTCATACATACACGCACGTCGAGACATCCTCTAGTCTCTTGCTTTCCCACAGAGCTCTCTCCCTCCACCTCCGCGCTCTCCCCATCTCTATTGAGCTATTCTACCACAACGCGCGCGCACGAACACTCTTCCACGGGCGCGCGCACACGGGAGCCTTGACTAACACACGTTTAAGGGGGACGAAATGAAAACAAATTTTCTTACTTTTTTGGAGGACATCTGCGCAATACTTCAAAATCTTGCTCTCGCTGAGTCCACTCTTCGCCATGACGTGTTGATAAAGTCGCTCTTCGGTGACTTGTTCTTTAATTTATGCTTTTCTGGAGTCTGTCCCCTGTACCCAAATGCTTTGAGTGAACTGAAGTGCAGATTGAGACATATTGAGCCCCCTTTAAGGGGGATCATTTCATGTGGGAGGTTGGACGCAAAGTTTGGACCCGTGACTAGCATTCCGGAGAGACATGCATATTTTAAAACAACAAAGAAAGATAAAGACGGGACGATGGGTGGGAGTGAAAAAAAAACGTTTGGAGAAAACTCTGACTAAATGATAAAAAGCTGTCATTGTTGGACAAGATTTGAGTGCGCTTTCAGTTGTGAATTTCCTTGCAACTATTCCCTTGTGGAAAAGCTCCCTGTGTTAAGAAACTGTAAATAGTTGTATTTATATGCGTATGCCTATAAATTATTGCCTATAAATTGAATTGCCACAATTTAAGAAAGATCAGCTGCCTCGTGGGAAAAAACAAACAAAACTAAAACAATCTTCAACATTCTATGACGCCCCCCTCCCCCTAAAAATCATATCTAAAACGTATTTTTTCATTATTTACACTCAGAAAACTTGAAATGTTTCCACAAGTTATTTATATTTATTATAATAATATAATTACAAATAATTTTTATTTGTATCGTGTTCAATTTTTCCCCGTTTCTTGTCATTGACAATAAGCCTAATGAACTTTATTATGCAATGAAATGTATGCAAAGCAAGAGATCTATGGCGTTGAGCTAGATATCTCTTTTACTTGTCAGTGGTCGGTCATGGGTATGGAATGCTAATAAGAGACCCCCCTCTTTTTCTCTGTCCCTGTGTCGTCTCATTCCTTTTCTCTCTGCACGCAGAATTAAGGGATCGATAGCTGACCCGATGGTTTGGCCAAAGCTTTATTTATCTGGAGAGGCAATGATATTATCAGCCTTGAACGTTATATACAGCAAACGTCTACCTAAATCAACACAAAGGGATCGCTTACACAGCGATCTGTGCTTTCTCGCCTCCCTATACCTCACACCAGGCCCGACCACACACACACTCTCGAAGTGGAACACACATACAACACAACTCTATGGTTCAGCGAAGTCACGCACGCACGCACACACATGCAAGCACAGGCGTCGCCTTATGTTACGTTCACAACTGGGGATATTTTATATCCTGTTGTGTTGGATTTGATCCATGGCTTAAGCTTGCTGGGAGCTGTGTGGACGTAGAATTATGCAGTGATCGTTGAGAATGTTAACAGAAATGTATCGTCATAGCCTGCATATGGGCTCTGTGGCATAATGTAAACAGGCAATTTGTGTAATTAAAGTACAAAATGTCAAAGAATTTAAAACAATATATATTTTTTCAAACATCGACGCCCCCCACACCATCTTTCACTTGAATTTTTCACTATACTATTTATCAACATCATAATGCGTGTTGATGAATGGAGGGATGACCATATGCATAGATAGATAGATAGATAGATAGATAGATAGATAGATAGATAGAGTTAGTAAAAACAACTCTAATAAAATGAATAAAACAACGTCAAGTCCAATTCACATTACAGTTAGTAAATGAAACGAAACAACAGATTTAGCTTACTTTGAAAATACCAGCATGATGACCAAAGGCCCAGATCGATGTAACACAAATATCTAGTCATTTTAGGTCTCTGTTCTTCCCCTTCACACAGACAACACCAAAAACAATAAATTACGTCCCAATATCCTAAATGTGTCAGATAAACACATACCTCAGTCAAGCGCGACTAAGCTAACAGCAGTTACATTCCAAGCCCGCAGTGACTATTTATTTTCTGTAGGAAAACTGTATGTGTCTGAGTCATTTGGTAGTCCTTTTCGTGAGGTAGAACTGCCATGCTAACCTCCTAACCCACTTAAGATCTAAGTGAAGAAATCGACTGAAACCACTGACTGACAATTATGAGATCATGTGCGTTTAAAATCGACGCAGTGAAAAACAAACAAGGAAGGCTAAATTCAAATATCGTGCAGTACACAACATATGCTGACAAGCATCTCAAACAGAGATTAGAATAGACTTTTTCTTGTTGCATGTGATTCATGTTCTTTTATGGATACATTTTGCTTTGTTAATTAGGAACACATGGCACGAATTCAGTCCTTAGCAACTATTGCTTTATATAGCCTCAAGTCCAACAAATGTAAATCTCAATAGAACGTGTTCCTCTTATTCTGCTCTTTCCCGTGAAATAGAGGGAAAAAATCTTCAGGGATTTTGATCTCATTACTGCTGAACATGAAAGTGTTTTAAGTTTCAGCTCAATGCAATGGTCAACAATTTAGTCGAAGCATTATATAAGAAAACAAGGGCACACTTGCCTTTGTTGTCATATTTAGGTAATTTCAGGCCTACTGACTTTGATTTAAAAATCGACAGCACATAGATTATATCGCCACACATTTATAGCCTAGCTAGTCTTCTGAAAATGCCTGGTTTCTAGCAACAAAGTGTCTCACTTGTCCTCAATAAAATCAGCAGAATTCCCGTGTGCATTGCATTTTTTTTCTTCTTCTAATAGCCGAACCTGACCATATTTAATTCAAAGAATGTGCAATTAGACATAGTCACAAAAATATATAGTCGCCTGCATTTGACTTTTTTTGCTCTTTTTTACAGCGGTAATATAGGCTACATGGTACAAGGCGATGAAAAAATAAAACACACAATCGTTAAATAAACCATCAAGCTAATTGCCCCTCCAAAGATCATGAAAACTAGCCTATACTATGGATCTTTTTGAATAAAAATACAGTAGAGTAGGTTATTTTATCTATGTGTATTCTTGTAAGTAATTTTGAATCCATCTCACTTGCTGAACCACAAATCGCTTTTAAGGGAGTTATAAGCGAACAAATTATTTCAATGAGAAATATCAACGCCAGTTTGACCTTATAGGTTCATTGAAAAACAGTCTGAATCAAGAATAATTAGGGCATGGCCAAACCCGCACTTTATTTTTGTGATTATGTCATGCACTTTTAATGGGAAACAACTTGCTTGAGTACAAAGATTAGCGCTCGGTAAAAAAAAATTCAGTGACATTTGGGGTCAGCTAAAGTTCTTGTCATAGTAGCCTACTTATAAAACACGCCTCCTTCCCACAGTAAACATCATACGTGAAAGGTATTTACGTGCACATGAAGGACAATCGCGCACTTCTGGGCATCAAGTGATTTCCTTTCGTGGTTCTAACCAATCATATGAGGCTGCACATGAATTTCTCTCAATCTCGGTACAATACATCACATTTAGTGCTCCTATCGACCGGCTTACATGCGGCATTATACATATCTTAGATTGATCACACATATAACTGCTGCTGCGGTCCTAGTGAAAACATCTGTCCTAACACAGATCCGTTCGCGATCACCTCAAAGTAATAATAGTCTGCGAGTTTAGATGGATTTGTTTTTTTCCCTCCTCCACTTCGTTTCTTAAAACGGTGGTGATAGAAGTAAGCCCTCATTGCCTTATTAGAGGTACGTATTGTATCTGTAGGCTATATCTTCTCTTTGACTATGAGCAAGCCTTTCAGTTCAGCCTGGGAAAAATATTAAACATTAATGCGCTGAAACAGGCATAGATCTTTGAACCAGTAGGTAGTAACGTCACAGAAATCTAATTCTGCGCACAATACGGGGACTCCAGATAATATAAAACGCACGTGCTCACCAAAACGCACACAGAATAAATATGCCTCCAAAAGTAATCAAATGCTTGCATTTGTAACATCTGTGGTTTTCTGCTCTTAGAGGTTTTACAGTATTTCAAAACTATTGTTGACGGGCATGAGATTTTGTCAACATACAGGTCAGCCCAAACTAAAATGAAACAAACTTATGTGGCCTTTTCTTAGCAAACAGACACATGCATAATGTAAAATCACATCCCAAATACCCGCCATTAGAACAGCTCATTAATAGCATGAAGAACATTGAATTTGCTGAGAGCGAGACAGTGTTGCCTATTTCCTTTTTAATAGTATAGTCACCATCACACAACTTCACGCGACCCTTCTGCACAGGCATATCATGGATTGAGCAAAAAATGAAAGGCAACATCCAATAAAAAAAGAAATAGAGAAAATATCAAGACGAAACAAACAAAATGTATTTGAAAATGATATATTAAAAGTGCTTTTGATTTTTCATGTCTTTTATCTCTGACTGATGATTGACTCAACACACACACTCGCACACACATACGACCAAGAAAAAGTTTCACCGGTGTCCTCTCCTTAAAATGTCCATGAGGTCAGATTTGCCGAAGTTGCATGTCCATAGCATCAAGTGGGGGAAGGTTCAACCATCAGTGAAATTGTCATTGCGATTAGACTGTGTCTTATTTGTCTAATGTTTTTCTTTATTTTTAAATTCTCACTTCAATTTTAATTCTTGGAGAACATATCTTCAACAACATATATCGCACTCATTATAAGAAGCAAAAGGTTATATCAAAAATCATTAGTATAGAATCACAGAAAAAACTGGTTTAGAACCAGAAAAAATACAAAACAGAGATACATAGACACAGGACATTTCTTATAATTGCTTGGAAATTTCTTTCCCGCTAAGTCTCGATCATTTACTGAGCATATGATGTTCTTCATTTTATTTGTACGTATTTTGTTCTTTACAAAAAAAAGAAAAGAAAACAAAAAAGAAAATGAAAATAAAGACTAGTATTTTACAAAATGGAGAGTGTTCTTGATGACGGCGATGGATTTACACGGGAGTACGTCCAGTTCTTTAATCTTTGTACATTACATATTCCATTTCGGTCCCAGAAGACAAAAAAGAGTGTCTTCCTAAGTGGTCAGAAATTAGGTCCTATATATATAGTCTTCTTGAAAGGGCTTGCAGAATTTTGGTCCTTTAGTCTTTTTGTTTCACTCGCTCATTCGGATCATTGAATGGACATGTAGGGCCAGTTGAAGCTGCTCCCGGATAATAACATATCCCTGATGAGGGTTTCAATGGGAGTTTTACCTACCAAGCGAACGAAGAACAGCTGTTCAATTACAGACGAAGAGACAGTGCGGAGAGAAGGCAGTCGCAGTAAAAGCTTGCCAAAGCGACTGGGCTGGTTCGGGTACTGGCTCCTCACGTACTCCTCCAGGGCGCACTGAGACTTCTCCTGCAGGCTCTCGATGTGTGCAGCATCTGACAGGCCGCAAGCGTCTGAGTAGACAAAACACAGCACAGAAAAGAGGCCCAGGTTATCATTCAGCATCAGCATTACGTGTTGTTGACAAAGTGAGATGAACAAACACGAGCCCAACATCATGCATCACGCAGCGTATGAGGCTGCCTGCAATATAAATAAACAATACGTCTGTGCAATCCCTCAAGAGTAACAGAACGTACTCCCTGCGTTGTAGGGGACACACCGCATGCACGCTCACAAATCACACTAAACAAAGAGTATGCAGGGACAAGGGTGCATAGCAAGCTCGACTGAAGAGGATGGAGAAGGCGCTCGTGCCTTGTGTCAAATATGGAAATATCCAGCTTCATATCTGACAGAGAATTGGGCACGGTAATAACCAAATTATGACCTAATTGCTCTCCAGATGCTACCAAGTCATTTCTCGCCCGATTCCCTGTACCAGCAGTTGTGAGTCTGAACGAGGAGGCAAGGCCGCTGGAAGCAATCACGTTTATTACCCTGGACTTGCTTGAGAACACAATCGCCTAAATTTCAGAGAAAGACATGTATTTTACAAGAAACTCTTATACTTTAATAGTGCATGCCAATTAATGGCATTACGTCAAAACATGTTTAGAAATACCACATGAACGCCAATGCAGTAAACGCATAGGCTATCTCTACCACTGTAACTGCCAGCATCAGTTCAGCCAAACGTCCTCTCTTATGAACACCATCGTCAGGCCAATACGTATTCTATCAGTATTCTAATATGGCGGCTGTGTTGAAGATATTCAAAATAAGAGTTTACGTTTTCTCCCGGCGTGGTGTGTAGAGAATGCCTCGGAGACTGAGCTTAATTGCACTGGACTACAACACACTGCGGTCAAATACAATAACCTTCTGAACTTCTCAACTGTGCTAAGTCCTTGCTAAAATCTCTCAGTAACGTGACCTCATGGGCCACTTTCCGCTACAGCCAGCATGTGCAGAAAGAACTGCTATAAAAAAAATAAATAAAAAAACAGAGAGCATTCAGCAAAACACTGTGTAATGTGTTTCGTATGTGTAAGAATGCTTTTGTTAGTTTACTTAGCGATTTAGCCTACACTTAAGCATAGCCTACAGAACTCGTGAATAGACAAAACCAGTGGGCGCATTATTAATTATTAATCCATCACTTACAAACATATAGACCATGTGTCTAAAACTTTACGCAGCACTTCGGACTGGCAACGAATCAAAACATAGTTGTTATTGAAACTCATTTCAGATCTTACGGATTAGGAAATCCTTTCATCAAGTTGTTCCGATTCGCTTCCCAGTCCAGACTCTAAATATCTGAGTGCATTTGTAAGCAATTCATTGTCAAGAATGGTAAGGATGGTAGCCTACCGCGTGAGACTGACGTCATTGAGAGACAAGCGCAATGTTACGGGGGTATAGATGTTTAGAACATTAATTATGTTTCACTATTAAAGATTTGGCTTACCATACACATTCAACAGTAACGCATATTTCTGAAAATTAAGGCAATACAGAAGGTGGCCAACCGACCGTGGCCTACTTTAACTTGAACGCCTCTTTTAATTTCACCTTAAGGCAAAAAAAAAAAAAAAATAAAAAATGGCTACACTAACACAACATGACCAGTAAGCTTTGTTAGTCTTTTTTAACAGATGTTTTCTTAATTGCTAAAAAGTAGGCTATATATATGTGTGTGTGTGTGTGTGTGTATGTATGTATACATATATGTGTATGTATATTATATATTATATATTATATATCTAGCCTATGTGTTTGTGTGGCTTGCAAGCTTGCACCTTTGCCCTAAACTCCAGAGACGTGTATTGTAGTAGACTAGTAGCAGGTATTGACTACTTCATTTTGTCAAAACGTAGATATAATGCTAAAATTGCTAAAATAAATATAGTTAATGTTAATATTAATTATAAAATTAATTTACATAATAGCCTACGAATATCAAATCATAATTAAGTCAAAATACATAAGTATTGTAAAACTATTTATAAACAATAGTCCGCTTAAACCTTAAAAAGCGTTGTATTTTTTATCGTCTGTTGCCGAGAGAAATACTAATATTATAAACATCAATTATAATGTTATAGAAGGGTGGGGGTAATTTGGTATCGATCAATGTTCTGTTAAAATTGTTATAGCTTAGTTCATTTTTTAACTATTGACAAAATAACCCCTCAGTAAATAGACAGACACCAGTCTAATGGATATATCGGCACATTCATATAAAATATCCTTTTAAAATATCACCGGAGCTTAAAATCAATTATTAATAACAGAGGCCTCAGTAGTCAGCTTTTCTCAACAGAGAGGGCCCCAGATATATATTTGTGTATGTACACTGTGGCCTCATGTACAGTTGTGAACCAAAGTGGTTAAGCAGATATGGGAAAGATATTCTGAGATATGTACTCGAGTGTACAAATATTGGCCTAAATATTTTACATCACGTAAAATTAATGTGAAATGCATGATATATTGAATTTTATGCTTTCTCCACAAATATCGCACAATATAGGCTACTTTAGATATAATCATCCGTGTTAAGCACAATAATATGCAACATTTTGCTTTACATTAAATCCTAAATATTTGTGAATAGCTCTGAATCGATCACATTTGTATTACCGCTAAAGAGATTTTACAGTACAAAGTCAGCTCGAGACCCACTAGTGAGCTATAGCGTCGATGCCGAAGCTTATCCACCCCGTATTGCATTGCCCCCTTATGTCTGTGAGTAGGCCTCGTCTCACACACTCACCTGATGTGAAGAGCACTATTGCCTTAATGCAGCTGTATTCTGCAGAATCGACGTGCAGTGCTTTGAGCTTCTCGACTTGCTCCTGGAAGATGCGAATGTGATCCATGAAGGCCACGACGCGGTCCGCCGACATAGGCGAGGCGTGCAGGCCGGCGGCGGCGAGCAGTGGGGCCACATGTAGGGGCATGGAGCATTGAGCCGCGTTTAGCACAAATAACTCGCTCCATGTCAGTCTGAGCAGGGACACCTGGTCGGTGATCTGCAGGTCGGGAAAGAAAGGGATGTTCCTCGCCCATTCCACAGCACTGAAGAGAAGGCGAGCTGCAAGCTCACAGATGTTCTCGATCCCCATAATATTATTGGGCTGCATGCACTGGCTGCCATAGCGAGAAGTAGGATAAGGCTCGGCCCGAAGTAGTAACGAGATGTATCCGGAGAGATAGCAATGACCGTTCAGAGGATCCCCGTTCGTTAGCGCGTACTGGCCCGGGTTCGGTTGGGTTGGAGGCATTCTTCCTCGCTGAACCGCTGACAAAAAGAAAGAAAGGGAGAGGAAATGTACATCCAGAAACATAATTTATGTGGAAGCTTTAGTTCGAGTGCATGATTACTTTAGACTGCTGTTCTACGACAATACAACTAAATAAGAAACTGCGTTTCGAAGAAAAATCATTTCACACGGTCTTTGAAGCCCCACTAACCTCATCGGTTATTAGGTGGTAATGTTTACCTTTGTTCATGGACTTCAACAACTAATATGAAGACACAAATACTCTCCAGCTCTTTCTCTCTTGCTCTCATTTTTGTGTATTTACACACGCACACACTCTTATTTTTATTTTATTTTATTTGGATGTGCATGTAGTAAACATTATAGTGGACGAAGACCGGGCTTAAATCTCTACTATTCAGTAGAACTAGTTCAAAGCCACCAGCCTCTTTCTTGTTACAAATGCTACACTCTAATACTAATTTGACATATGCGTGTAATATACATATTCATATATTTGCGTAGTAACAAGTTTACAGTAAATTTAACGATCAGGATACTAACTCTAGAACAGGAAAAAAAATGTTATTCACAATCGAGCACGAAGACTGTTTTTATTATTGATTTCAAACAGACTGTGTACAAGCATGTACAGTATGTGTCTAAGCATATTTTTACGTTAAACTAATTATTTTTTTAAAACAATATAGGGGGTACAAATATCAGTTTTGTCCTAGTCAATAATTAAGAGTAGACTGTAAGTTGCAAAGGCCATTGTTCGCGTACAGCTTAGGCTGTGTGGGGACAGACAGGCCTCTAAACGTTTACTCTAGTCTACGGCGTTAAAACAAATCCACACATCTTACTTTCAGAGGTAAAACCACAGCATATTATTTCTTTTAGCTATACAATATGGGGTTAGTGAGTGTAGTAGGCTTTTCGGCAGTCTTGTGCAGTCTTCCACCACGCAAGCGCGCGGAGAGGCTACACATATACACATGCACACTTCATCTCTCTCTTTCTCTCTTTTACACACATACAGCGTTTATGGGTGACTTTAATATCTCATGTAATTGGCTGACTTGAAATGGGTACATATGATGCTTGCCTGTCTATGCAAACAAAATTACTTTTGTAAGACGCATGCTGATCCTGCCTATGGTCGCGGATTTATTACTGCTTGTACGCGCCCTCTGACACTCTTTAGCAAGCAATCAAAGCAAAATTTATTTCGCGTTTGTATGTTTGTAGTGCGAGCTTTATGTAACATGTCTCTGAACAAAAAGCCTGTGTGTAGCAATAGTGTGTGTCGTGTTAAAAATATATTCACCTTCCCGCCGCATGCCCACTTTTAAACACTTCTTCAGCCGACAATATTGGCACTGATTACGATGGTGCTGGTCAATAGGACAGTTCCTGTTGGCACGACATGTATACGTTAAGTTCCTTCGGACACTCCTCTTGAAGAAACTTTTGCATCCTTCGCAGGTGAATTGACCATAGTGCTTGCCGCTCGATTTGTCCCCGCAAACAACACATTCTATATGCTGTTGACTCTGTCCAGAATTCTGGCTGCCCTTGTCGCCAGCCGTCCCTGGTGTGGACGGGGGTCCTGGCTGACTAGGGGTCTGCGGAGTGTGTGGTGCCGCTGACGCCGCCTGCTGTTGCTCCCTCGCCGGCTGAGCTGCTGGATTGGGGCCGCTCGGAGGTCCTCCGGCCACGTCTTCCTGCGGATCTCGCCAGACGCTAACTACCATTGCCATATCTCGGGCCCGAAAAGTGCTTTCAAGCGAACTGGTCGCTCGGATATCGGAGCAGGGAAAAGGGAAGTCTTGGACGAACGGCAGCGCGAATTCAAATCGGAGCACTCAATCTCATAGGAAAAAAAGTAGAAGCAGAAAATGATCAATACATTCAAAATACCGGAGTCGACAGAAAGGCACCCGATCAGGATATGCAATTGTCGGGAGGCCAGTTCCAAGGTAAATTGCAGTCAGCCATTCGGGAGCCCAATCGTGTAGAGAGAAAGCGATCCCAGACGTAATAAAAAAATCGGGTTTCTTAAAAAATACCGCAATAAAAAATCTTCACGTTGAAGCAAAAATAATAGCTTTCTGGTGGACCGGAGATCCAAAGTGCTGTGCAAAATAAATTCCCCTCTTTTCTCTTCCTTGCTCCTCTCTCCGTCTTCGCGGTTGAAGAGGAGGAAACACTGAAGAACGGATTTCTCTATCTATGTTCATGAATAAAGCTCATCTGGTCCAGCAAAAGAAAAAAAAAACAACGTCGCCCGAGTGCCTATGTAGTTTCACCTCTCCAGTAGGAACAGAGCGAGGATAAAAAAGAAAAAAAAAACAACTAATGGAATATGTAAGAAGCAGAGACCCAAAAAAGAATGCGTTTTAGCGGGAGTACCAGCGGAGCAATGTTTCCGAAACGGAGATCTGCGCGAATGTCTGTATATAGTGAACTTTGACACTACTATTGAAACTGACACGTTTCTATGGAGATCGCTGCGCCTTATATGGTGCTCGTGTCAAGGAGCCAAGAGAGGGGCTGCTGGCAACTGATAATCAAAGGCGACTGACTGGTCAGAACCCTGCATCGAGGGGGGAGAGAGAAAATGGGAGGCTAAGGTTAGCCAAGCCTCCTTCACTCCATTGGTTAGAGTCCTCGCTCCTCGCTACCTACGACTGAGGGCTCTGACAAGCACAATTTACATTGCGCTCGCCCCTGCGCTGCTATTTACTTTGAAACCCGATTAGAACGGACCGTCTATTGTCACAAAAAGAGGAAGAAACCCCAGAAAGAAGCGGAGGAAAACGGGATGAAAGCAACGAGCGAACTATAAGCGCACGTGAAATATAAACAAATGCGCGTGAGGCGGAAGGACTGGTGCGAGCCGCACAAAGTTGAAAGTGTTTTGTTCGAAGCTGTAGTCTTAATTACAAAAATACCCATTATAACGTCTAGATTTGAACTGTGAAGGATCCATTAACATTTTACGTCATTTGACTGAACAATACCGTCTCGAAATCGCGAATCAATGCATATACCATATCTTCAGATGTCACTAATATACCCAGTTCTCAACAAAAATATTAAATATATAAAAAGTATTGGGACACGAGATGACTACCACTAGTTCGGCTGGAAACATATCAGTATATAACGGAATGCTTTATCAGTGATAGGAAACAGATCACGCTGCCAGCCAGGGCTCAAAAGAGGAATCAGACTATCATGATAGTGTCTAAAATATATAAAAAAGCAATCATTCAGTGTATGTTTTAACAGATTTATTAACGAGGGAAGTTTTTTGGTATAATGCGCAGGGAAACCGGCTTTTTGTGCATGAACGCCGAAGGCTGCGCTGTGCAGGCTTATAATGTCTGGATCGGGCTGCCATCTAGCGTACAGTAGACAATTACAGCGACATAAAAATGAGTAATTTATTGTCATTTTAAGCATGTTTTCAAATGTAGCTCAGAGATGAATTGCGCTGCGGGATGAACGTTTTCTTAATTTTATTTTATTGATGTATTTGCTGATGTATTTGTAAAACTGAAACGTCTAACTTTGATTATCATAGTTTAAGTTGTCTAATTTTATATATTTTGTTAAAAAATAGCTATGCTTTTTTTTTTTTATATCTGATGTTGCAATAAGCTATTCTGCCCTCTTTCCACTTCACATAACCGGAAAAGGACAATTAAAATGCCTTTTCGTTTTAAATAAACCTTTTTGTAGCTTTTATCATCTTACAAACTTTTTCACTTGGCTAGAACTTTCTTATGCATCAACTTTTTGCCGTAAAAGTCCAAAAGTGTGTTAAAGAAGTTAAGGGGAACCAAAACACTGACAGCCGACCGTTCACGAAACCCTCTATTTACAAATAGCCTGTTTTCAGCTCGACCGCGGAGCTTCCTCGTCTCTCCTCACACCGATCCGCAGAAACGCACGCTGCTGTCCTCTGTTCTTTGCAAAGGTGAAACGAATAAGATTAAAACGAACAAAGAGAAACTTCTGTAAGTGTACCATCAAGGTTTTATTCCACAGATAGGGAAGAGAGCGAGAGGGGAGAGAGGGAGAGGGACAGCGAATGGGAACACAAGGCACGCATGAAAACAGCTCTGAAGAAATGGTAAAGTGGACACTTGGACATTCAAAGTGCGAGCGCCCAGCGACCGGTGGGTATTACTTGGGATCGGCGGTTTCTCAGTTTGGTCCATATTTGAAAGGCAAGTACTTTTATCACTTTCTGCAATTCAAGAGTGAGTTGTAATAGGCTACATATAAAATCTCGCAATGTACGTAAATGTGTCTTAAACTAAATAGTAAAAAAACCCAGACCATCAAATTAAGGACGTGAGATTGTCAGATGAAAGAAATACGAATATAGACCACGGGACATCGGTGGATAGAATTCTATCGATCATTTGCACTAGTCTACATAAAAAAGACAATTCTAACGTTATAGTGATGCTGAACATGACTGAACGTTTGACTTTAAGAAACGCCTTTTCACCTGTGTAATTCGTCTTGTATGATCTCGTAATGGAAAGATCGATAGCAGTCTGTTTGTCTAAGTGATAATGTCAACGGATTAAAAGAACGATTATACGATAGACCTGTTCAGAATAAAGTAGAGCTGACGCGTCTATAGAAACATTTAAACAATTCTGAGAAGATAAAATCTGCTGAAATATAAAAGTAGCCTACTTTTTTAAAAGCTTTGAGATCTCTTTGTCTACTTTTCTTAAGCCTTTCTTTAATTTAGGTTTAATAATTAAAGGCAATTAGCTCCGTCAAAAGATGTAGAATACATTTCACTATACATGACTAACTATCATTTTTAGGATAATATATATAATTTTTTTAGTGCTAGGCCTTGTGAGTTCATTCCATAAGTAATGTGAATTATTCATCAAAATGAATTTTCTTTTTCATTAGTAGTAATGAACGTTTTATGGATAACTGGCACAAAACAAAACATAAAACATAAAACAAAACAAACTAAATTATAATTTATTAGATGATACTGTGATCACCAAGCTATGTTAACTCTTTCAAATCAATGATGGTCCATGAGCAGTCTCTTTATGCTATAATGTTACTATGTGTGATAAAATCAAAATAATAGTAATAATAACAGCAATAATGCTAATAATAAAAATTAATCGTTTCAAAGCACCTCATGTAATTTGTAATATGGTGTTATTTTCCCTAATGACCCTGCAAACTCGTTTAAAATAGCAATAAACAACATATACCATTTAGTCTAATGCATGCTCCCTAAGAGCTGCTCGAGTAATAAAATCCCACGAATGGCGGACCTCCTACCAAGTGAGCACGAATGTAAATACGCTCGGGTTAGATGGTATAAACTCTAAGGAAACAGCAGGGACAAAATATTTCCCTTTCCTTGTTTTATCAGACACGTCTGATACTACATTTAACTAAAGTCCCAAAGAAAACAAAGTATTTATAAATTGTTTATTTTGTGGCATATTTACAGTTTTTATAGGTACAAAAGTAAACGCATTTTTTTTACTAACCACACTAAAGGGGTAGGTTTTGTAGTAGCCTACACTAAAACTTCTGTTGAAGGTGAATTGCTTGTATACAATGACTGGACAACTTATAATAAAGACATCTCTAAATTGTGAAGTGTTGATTGATACCAGGCCTGCAATTGATACATTTTAAAATGGATATAATCATCACTTAGCCTATATTATACCGTTGTTATAGATTAGGTTTAAATATATAGAGATACAAACAGAAAATAAACATGATAAACATATAGGCTACTTGTAAAAATACTGAATAAAAAATTAGTAAAAAATGTAATCAACACAGTAATATATCAAAACTGTCAGCAAAGTGGAAGATCACTATACCTTGAAATAAACTAAACACTTGTTAATGAAAAACTGCGGAAACATTAAATGTGATAAACTGTTTGGAACGCTTTGCTTATGCTATTGGTTTTAAACGTATCCGTTATTACTGCTGTATTGAAGAAAACAAATTTAATGTTAAGACAGACATTTTGTTGAAGTTGGTTATATATGTGTTGCTGTCTCTAATAATCTCACAGTTTTAAACACATTGCGCGCCTCTCTAATGCGATGGTGGGTTTTGTCACTCTGAGTAGTAGTGAGTTGAAAGAGAAGAGGAGGGGGCTTTTGTTCAATTTGATCCCCAACTATTTGGGGGCTCAGATTGGTGTGAAAAGGACGAGAAGGTCACTTGAAATCGCCTTTTATCCACTGCCATTTTCTCTATGGATCAGCAACTTTCAATGGACATCATCTAATCGCTCTTAATGGAAAGGATAGTGGGGAGAGATGTGGAAAATATCTTAAACTACGCCACTTAATATTAATCCCTGGCCTTTTTAAAAGACGTAGTCTAGCTACTCATTAATGTTTTGCACAAAATCACTTTAACGTTTCTCGCTCCCCCAAGTTCTGTTTATTATTATAATAAAGGCCTAGCGCTCCCGCTTTGGGCACATTTGAGTTAAGAGTTTAAAGAGTTTACTTTATTTTGCGTAGTAGGTAAGAAACAATATTTCCAATCATTTAACGCATTTTGCGTCATATGACCAACTGTATCGCTGTACATGTTTTTTTAAAGGACTAACTAAGACTTTACTTAACCTGTCTTTATTTCAAATGCACAGAAACGGGCGAATCATCCAACTGCCAGTGTGGGGCTCTGTTGAATGCCTGAGTAAGGTGGCCGCCACTGGGCATGAAGAAAGCAGGTAGGAAATGTATTATTATTATTTATTTTAGTTTTTTTTTTTTTTAATCTTTTAGATTTTAGAGTGGCCCACAGAACAAATTGCATTGACAAACTGTAATTTTCTACAATGAGGGGTTTCTTTCTAGTTAGCTTGTGGTAGGAGTTTAGTTAGAGTAGCTAACTGTCAGTTTATGCAGGAGGTAATGGCTTTATTGCTCACAAACCATCATCTATTTAGAGCTTATGTGCTAATTGCCTTGGTCTCAGAGACCAAGATCATAAATCCGTTAGCAGTTAAAACAAGCCCAGACCCACAATAATTAGGCTACCTTACGCTTCTAAAATTTCATCAAAAAGGCATGAAAACCACAACAATGACACTAAAGCACACGTAACGTATGTTGTCAGGACCCATTCTCTGACAAGTCTTTTGGCCCTGCAGAAATCTAACAGCATACACGGTTCACTAGCTAATGTCTTAAAAGAACTTATTAAAAATGAATATTTGTAATGACAGTAAAACTGTAGGTATCTACGTGTTATTTCATTTATTTGAGCAAACGTATGGGAAAACAAAGATATATAGCCTATTCACAAGGGCTGGGTTTCCCGAAGCATAAGCAGAAGGGACGGAACGGAAGAAGTAGAACGTCAGGTGCACGTAAGAAGTAGGCTACTTAATCTCTAAAGCACGTTTTTCCCCAAAGCATGATCTAAGTGGAAAATAAGTGTTCATTTATGAAGGAGAGCTATATGATTTTTCTTAGAACTTTCTAAGCGTTTTCAGTTAATATAAGCAAAGAGGGCATTTCTAATAAACAACGTGTGTTTGCATATTTAAAAGTTATTGTACAGGCTACGCTACATCCGAGAACAAAAGGTTGGGTGTAAAAATCGCCCCAAAATCAACAGTAACCCGCTCAATGTGTTCTCATGTCACGTGTTAGGCCCGAATTTACATATGGACGCTATCTTTACGCAGGCCTGCTTTGCTAAACATAGCCTTAATAACTAATGGCAAGATAAAGGAGCTATATAAGCTTCTTATTAGGAGACTACTGATGTCAGAAGACAACATGTGCTCCGTCAATATATATATATATATATATATATATATATAATGTTTAACATTTTGATTAATATTTATGAAGTAGCATAATATGTCTGAGACATTGTCTTTCCAAAGTCATAAGTGTATTCTATTAAATAAACCATGCACGTAAGTTCTAATAATGTGACAGGCCGGGTTGTAAAATAAAGTAGGCCTTATAGTTACGATACAGCGTAATATGAAACCCATCTTTGTGCCTAAGTTTTATATTGTTTAAGATACACTGCATCATGAAAAACAACAAACCGTATTTCATAAATACGCTATGTTATTCCAGGCATATTAGTAAAACTTTGCTATTACAATGCACTCGCCACTATTTGGTTTAGGAAACAAGGGGTTAAATACGCTAATTAGTAGGAATTCAACACATCAGAACGTATCCGAAGTATCTCACATCCCTACATCACTTATAATTACACATAGATTGCCCTGAAAACAAATGTCCACGTTATTTTATCTGCGTAAACCTTTTGCCATCGCGTTTTGTTATGGTTTTACAACGAATGTCCGAAGAAGAGCAAAGCCGTAAATTCCTAAAACACACAGTTTAACACGAGCGGTTGAATTCTTAGGAAAGAAGAGCAAAGATAAGCGACTGTATTTGAGGTAAAGAGCTTTTATTGTGCGTGGTAGAGAGTCAGCTCGCATATTCATAACGGTCTGTTTAAACCGACCCGCAGCAGGAATTTAATTGGAATTTCGTCTGTCTTAGGCACATCCACGCTGGAAGACACAAGAGATTAATTGCTTTAAAAAGGATGATAATGTACACGTGCAAGAGGAGTACAGATAAAGAGACCTAATGTCTGACTTTTACAACATAAATTTCAAGATACATTTCATTAAAATTAAACAGTTTTACCACATATGGAGAAATATTATTAATATTAGCCTACAATAATTATAATATATAAGCCACACACATAGTCAGAGGCCTAAATATCAGGTGTGTTTTTTTTTCTTAAGGTGTCAAAGGTAAAGTGATAGAAGTGACAGAAGGTGTGAGAAGAGATCCTAAGGATCTTATAACTCATGCATGCTTACTAAATGAAGACCCATATTGTTTTTATACATGCCAAGGTACTATAAAAACTGACGTTCAGATATCCCCAAACTACAGATAAGTAAACACTCTGTCTAAAGTAAACTTTAAATTGCAAAAATGTAATCTTCCTCCTCTCTTCCTTCAAACATGTAGCTTTAAGTATCAACACTTTACAGAATAATTTTCAAGTAAAGAAAATAACTTCCACTCTGCTTCTTCTCATAGTGAAAATGGGTAAAAAAAGAAAAAAAGAAAGTGAAAGCAGCAGCTCTATGGAGCAATGATGAGTCATAAAGTAATTGAAATTGGGCTGTGAGTAATTTTCACTTTGCTGAGTAGTTAGTCACATTAGGGCTTTAAGGCAAATACAGCAGGTTGTTTGAGACTACAACTCCAACTGGCAGCAAAATTGATGACTCACGGTAGTGTCCAGAATGGCTCTGTATATCAGAAGACTTTCAGAGCGGATGATATGGTGTATCTTTTTTTTTTTTAAGATAAACATTGCTTAATAGCTACTAAAATGTACACTTTTGTGCCTTATTTACCCATAAAAGGTGCATGTTAGATACATAGATACATATTGGTGTCTAGAGTGCACTAGTACCTAAATGGGACCTTGCACCTTTTTTTCTGAAATATGAACACAGAAAGTGACTGGACTGACACATCATCTAAAAAAGAACATTTGTCAAGTTTTAAAATTTTACATAAAAAAAAAATAATTTGATATTTTTAACTAGAGTCAAGTATATTTTGTTTCATAGTACTGTGTATCATCTTGTGCACCATTTTACGTTTAACTGCTTTAAATGTTTACATCTGCAGGTATATACATTTGAACCGAGAACGTAGAAGTACCTCAATTAACTGTCATAACAGTGCACAGCTTCCTTATTACATCATCTGCATAATATAATGAAGCATCAGAAGTCACTTACATTTTCTCCCTTCAGTCATCAGGTTTCCTGAAGAACTATTAAGTTTGATTCAGGAATGATAACAAAGAATGAACAACAGAACTAATTGTGCAGGGTGTGGTGTAGTGTATGCATGTAAACAATGCATATCGTACTAGTATCTGTTTAGTCTCACTCCCAGCAGCCCTCAGTCATGTGTTCAGCATTGTCACAGACCTTCTGTTATGGATTTAAACAACAAAACCTGAATCAGGAAACTGAACAAGAGCACCACTCATGATTTAGCTGCATAGCTTCTTTCCTGTCACTAAGCAAAAAGTTTCCATCATTTTGACTATGATTTTTTGACATATAAACTAGAGACTTAATATGTTTTGAACACTGATACTATGTCCAAAGGCAATGAAATAGGGAAAATAAAGCGGTTTGGTCACCAAATAACCATGCATCCCTTTTTTTTGTCAATTTTATCAGAATATTTTAGTTGGTGAGCTAAGTAATAGATAGTTATAGTGGCACTGAGGAATTCAGTCCTTGTCTGTGCATCTACATTTCCTTGCAATCACTCCAGTAAGGCAATAGAAACGTAACCTCAGAAAATGACTGTTTCTCTTTGAAGACAATGCTCAGTGAACTTTTAGCTAAATGAGACAATTGCACTCTTAATAAGCATAATGTTTTTCACTTTCTTTTTCAGATACTCAAAGATGGGCAGCAGTGAGATATCCACAGGCTTGTGGTGGAAAACTCATGGTTTGATTATCCTTATTGATACACACACCTACACCCATAGAATGTAAAAATAGCACCTATCTCCGCATCTACACATCACTCTCTTGTACTGTACAATGAATATTCATTTATCAGTTCTATCTTTCTGCAAAGCAAATGAATGCAGCCATTGTTAAACACACATCACCTCATAAAACATCAGTTTTTGATAAATGTAGGCAGATCTTTTATTTAAAATCTGTGAAACAGCATGTTTTCAAAAGTGAAAGAGGACCGATTACAGACAGCTGTGGCACTCCAAATGTGCCTCTCCACCCCATGGTTAGGACAGCAGTTAGAGAGGGACTTCCTGCATGGAAAGCTGTGTATGTTTTCCTTCAGTGAATTGAACATCCTGCAGATCTTAAATTCCAGTCAGCAGTAAACTCCCTGACCTCTGAGCACAAAATTAGGCACATCGTATAAGTACAAGACAAGAGTGAAAGGAAGGACTGCAAAACAGAACAGAAATATAGAGATAAAAGGAAGATAGAGATTCACACATCTTCTGAGTTGCATTTTTTTGTAATTATTCATTGTATGAAAAAGGAAACTAGTATACATGATTAATTATAAATGCTATATAAGCAAAACCATTTTTTTTTCAACAGCATTATATCTTAAGCTTGTCAAAGTTTGTAAAGTATTCAAACTATTTCTAACAATGTATTCCTCACCTGACCATATGTTATTTTGTAATCAGGTTAATTCAAATTTAAAATTAATTTGTTAAATTACAAAACCGGTTCTTTTACACTACAACATGGAACACATTTGTTAGGTTACATGATGACAAACATTTGTTTTGCACTATAGCTAATCACAGCAAAATGTGCGACAATGAACAAAGCAACCCATATAAATAGATCTAGTAATATTGTAATGCTCACAAACATCCAGACACTTTTTTTTACGTAAATGTGACATCCATTTGTTTATTATTACGCATACATTCAATAAAAGGGATGATATTGTATTATTGTGTTATGCCATTCTATGTCTGATAACACAGTGATGTAAACAGCCATGAAAGTGTCAGATTTCATCTGCTATTACATGGACAGGGTTGTCAGTTACAACATATGCGGTGAACCCTATCTGCCAATGTGTTTATTGAGCTATTATCAATTGACTGATGAAACAAACTACTCACCAGTCAACAAATGTTCCTTATTTGCTGGATTTATTTGATTTTAAACCATGTGTTTTCTGTTTTGAAATGATTATGGAGGTTTGCAACAGAGCATTCTCTGCAGATCACAAACATTAGAGTTTTGGTGAAACAATTTGATTTTACAATTGTATACTTTGAGTGGATTTTCCTGGGGTGACGAGTGACATTTTAATCCATGTATTTCTTTTTTCATAAGAAACATTTTCCTGTTTAATAAAATATACTGCTTCATAGAACTAACAGGGAAATAAAATATGTGCCTTCTGCCTCTTTATACCACATTCACAACATATATTCATTGGCTATATATTTAGTGTTTTTGACCCTCTTCCTCTCTTCTTGAAATACTCCCATATTGCCAGTCTTCTATCAGAAAAAGGTAAGTGGCGTTCTGCCTTAGCACAGCGCAGCAATTGAGAAATACTAAAATGTAATGTATTTTTTAATGTACAGAATGTAAAATGTTTATGTTCTGACCAGTGTTGACATTTGACATATCTGAATGCCTCTAAATAAACTATTTTGGAATGTGTGCATATTAACATTTTTTCTTCTGTTTCTCATTTCCTGTGTTTCCATTTGTCTGAAATCATATGCTTTATCTGGAGTATTATTGTGTACAGCTCTCAAAGGACTGAGTTGTTTCCCAGAGCAGATCACATGATCCTATCATGTGCAGTGAAGTTGTTCTCCTATTGGTGGGTTACTCCACTATGCCACATTTGCACATCACTTTTTTTGGGGGAGGTTTTACAGATTTGGGAGCTGGAAGGTAAAGTTATATGTGGTGTTCATTTTTATATGTGGTTATAATTGTACGAACTCCCCACCCCCATCATTTCCATTATTTTTGTTGGTAAAGACGTTTGCCCTGCTTCGGTGAACTGGAGGAGAGGCCAAGGAAATCACAGTGCCTAATCACTTGAACAATGTGAGTGAATGTGTATCTTTCTGAACAATGCGACACCACATGATGCAGTGGGTGGAAAAGAAATCTCAAAGCCCAAGCACACTCTCCCTCCATCATATTTTTAGCACTACTTCATGTACCATGTCTGTCAGCGACTTCTTTACTGGCTTTTAGGTAATGTCGCCAATAATCAAGAAACAGTAAACACCACAGACAGTCGACTATGGCGCGACCTTGGAACACCGTCCTGTGTAATGACCATTATAAATGCTACGTCTTTCATCTCTTTCGCTTTAGACGACAGGCTGTGGGATTGCAGCTGTGTGGTGGGTGCCACCAGACTGTTCATGTCTTGCCTCGTGTGTATGTGCGTGCCTGTGTGTGCGAGCGAGTGATCCCTTGGGGCTTTCTCCCTCAGCCCTGGCTCCCTGATTCGGTGTGTAAAAGCACCCCTGAATGATGGATTACTGTGTCAGTGCGGCCTGCGAAGGATTAATTTGTTTCATTGATTTCTCTTTAGGCAGAATGCCAGCGTTTGCTGCTTCCCACCTCCTTCCCGGAGACTCCCGGCCATAATAGACGGTAATGGCCTAAGACAAATCAACCCGTTTCTTGTAAAAATAGCAGCAAATAACCCCTGACTTTGCCTCACGAGCGTAAACCAGAGAGAAGCTCGATTCTGACAGCCACATTCACAGCGGGCATTAACCCCAGGAGAAAGCTCGCGCTCCACTTGAACAAAGCCATAAGTCTTGAATACTTACATCCCCCACTCACAGCTCAGAATGGATTGGTAATGACCGACTGTCTGGCTGTGCAGGTTATATGCTCTTCGCCTCGGCCAATCACAGTGCCCTCCTCCGTGTTTACAACAACATCCTACCACGCAACAGTTTCTGTGCATTAGGTGAACATATGGATATCATATTTAAGCGCCACAGTGAGAACCCTAACAAATGTAGCCTATAAACACTCACCCCTGACTGTGCTTGCTAGCTCCGGGCCTGCCGTTGTGATGTTTCAGGCCTGGGCAGAGGATGAGAGAGTGTGTGGAGCTCTGGCCAGGACCCTTTATGTGGTCTCTAAAGGGCCTGGAACACGCAAAATGCATGCACACACACACACACACACACACACACAAACACACACACACAAAATAAAAAAAAGAGTAGTTTCAGAACTGATGGGCATCCTCAGTAAATTGGTGGATTCAATTTTTTTGTTTAGAAACCTGAGTGCAGTACTTTAAATGAACAGTAGGGAATAAAATCTTGATAATCAGTTCAGGTTATGGTTGTCCACTTGAACATGACTGGCAAAATTAATTTAGATTTTAAAATCAAGTAACTCATAAAAAGACTAAAAGACTAAAAGTCTCTTTGCAAGACTGTTCATTCAAAATTTGATATAAATGAACTCTGTAATGCCATGCTATTTATTCTTCTTCTTTCTTCTTTTTGGTATAGACAAAATAGTAAAAACTTAATATTTACATCTTTTAAATTTAAGGATTGTTTTTCTCTCCCTTTTCCTTTGTATGTACACAATTGTTAAAGAATGTGAACAAAAAACGTTTACATTAATTTAAAAACAAACTAAAGATTTAAAATCTTATTTTTGACAAAAAATTGTTTTTGAAACATCATTTTAATGTATATATTTACAATAAAAGCATAGTTTACCTTGCATACACAATTATATTGTATATTGCTTTTTTATTTAATATACACCATGGCTGATTTCATATAATTCTGATACATTCATCTTATTCCAATTGCCACTTTTGCAACATATTCATTCAGGTTTGAGTTCTTTTCTCGCAAGAATTATCTACTGTCCTTCCACTGAAGGCACTGCAGTGCAAACAGTCAACACAATTTTTTTTTTATTTACCTCAGAGTAAATCAATCCTAATGCCCTTTCGGCCTTGTCTAGAAACAAAGTTCTTCGACACTGATGCTGTGGGTGGAATCAGGTAATCTCAGCTATCATACTAGCTCATTGCTAGCCTCTTCTCAGGCTCCTTGCTGTCAAGAGCTGTGTTCCTCTCAGAAAAACAACAGTTCTCAGGGGTCCTTACATCCTTAAGTGGCTCCAGAAAAGGTTAGTTGTCAGGTAATTGTCCAGCTGCGGTTGGGCTAATCTTAATCACAGTGCTTCAGCTTAAGCCTGGGTCTGTGTTATGAAGAGGCTAACGGTGCTAAAGAGGAGGGTGGCTAGCTCATGGGTTTTGTTGTTCTTTTCTCTTTTTGTGTCCGCCTGGTTTTCTGAGATAGCCAGAGCAAAGTATGGTAAGTTAGCGTCAAGCTACAACACATAATGTGGACAAAGTGTTGGACTACTGTTGATACACGCAACAAAATTTCATACAGAAGAAAAACAAAAAGAACAAATGCAATGGAAAGGCAGCAACACCTTTGAGCCGTCTAGAACCAAACCAGCAAGTCAAGGCACAATCCATTTGTCATGGTTTGTTATGTATATCTGTAAAGTGCAGTAACTTGAGGGGTTTTTGAAACCTTTGATGTTGCCACAGAGTCACTGTTAAAGCGGTTTTGTTGGAGGAAAACTGTTTTCAGGGTCCATAGCACTATACAGGCTCCTTCGGTAAAATAAAACAACAACAACAACTGAGAAGGCCTCTAACAAGGGTCAGCAAATGGTCGCAAACGTCAAAAGCCAAATTTAAACACACAAAAAAAGCATAGATCGCTGATCATAGAAACATTAAAAAATGTAAACCAGGTTCATTCAACCATTGCAGCCATTCATTCTGATGTAGTTTGCAGCGGTGACACATAGTCTGCTGTCATTTTGCTCCACCGACGTCAAAGGTCGAACACAAACTATAAAATATTTGTCGGGGCTCCATCAATAATCTTGACATGCCGAACCATACAGTACAAAGCTAGAGGCAGAATGAAGTGTCTCGACAAAAGCATCTGGTGCACATGTTGACCCAGAGGCCAAAAGGTTAGCAGCCAGACTCCTCTACCCATCCCCACTATGCTTTCATATGTTCATTTGATGGTCGCTGTGGCAATTATAAAGGTATACTTCAGCCACGTCTAATGGACTAGGGGCAAAGAGCAAAGCCTTTACAGTGGGGACCCAAGTCAAAGGTTAGCATGGCCATAAGACTGATTATGGCGCAGTTGATGAAATTGCAGCAGTGCTCACGCCAAACTGCATCATTTTTATGCATATTTTACCTATGAGCATGCCTTATGGAAAACGCATTAATGATCATTTCAGCCATCATGCGGTAGATGCTGTTTTTGTTGTCTAGATTGCTGCTGGCTCTTAATGACTATTAAATATGAATGGCCAAGGTCATGAGGGTCACAGTCTGCATTTAGAGTGTATGACCAGTGCCACATGTAAAGGTTAAAATGGAATTGCTTGTGCCAAGTTTATGAAGAGCCCCATTTATGCAGGCCAGCAGGGGTGATTTATGACCGGAGATAAGAGGAAGGATGGGTGGAAAACTCTTTCTTTTTCAAATGCAATCAGCTTCTGTAAATACGCAGCTTACTTATATCCATCACGCTGTCACAGGGAATCGCCGCTCAGATGAAATAACAGCTTTTGTCTGGTTACAGACAACTGTGCTTTTGAAAAAACTGTTGTTTTAGCATTTGTGTGAGTGATATGAAGTCCAATTGTCCATAAGACAATATTTATTAGCCCATGCAATTACATCATTCTGAGCAAACAGTATACCATATCACAACATATTTAAAAGTAATTACTCATTAAAGTCTCTGTGTAATCCATCGTAACAGCAGTACTACGTAAGCAGACGGCATAGTTAAAAGGATAGATTGCCTCCTAAAGCAGACTCTGCTCATTCAATTGGCTATATAAAAGGAAAACTGTATTTTATTTGGCATCAGATTCAGTAGCGACTGCATGTCTCATCATTACTACCTGCCCTCGTTACTAGATAAAGTTATTGCATACTTGGTCTGGTTTAATTAGGTTTAAAATAATTGATCTTCACTAAACTGAACTTTTGGGATTCATAACGTGTCCAAAAGGTAAATTTGATCTGCTTTCAGGACAGACTCACATTCACAGCTGAAACCGGGACGTTTTGTGACTGAATTGCACAGCCAAGAACATTTGTGGGTCTTTAGCCCTTAAATCTGAAAACCACTCAGTGGTAAGATCTTTGTGAAACTGCACCCCAGTGGCTCAGGGTCTGGCTGAAATGGAAAAAATGAACGGGAGATGTGCTTTGAACTCTTTGCCAAAACGGAAACACGGTCTAGTGCTGCTCATTTTAACGAGTCGTAAGGACTATTTTTGTTCCCTCATATAGTAATAAATTTGGTCTTTCCTTTTTATGTAAGCTTAATGTTTTCGTAGATGTGGATCAAAGGGTGATAATGCGGAAAACCATACGCATCAATACCTTTCAGCTCATGCCTCTCAGTTTCATTTTTACTATATGTTGCATTTGGACTTCTCCAACCAACCTTGTGGTGAAAGAATGAAAATATATGAAGCACTGTGGGAAAAGTCAAACAAAAATTTTAATACAACAAACCCAAATATTGGTTTGATGACTGACATTTGAAATAGGGCACCGAGCGGATGTAATTTAAGTCTAAGTACACTCTTCCCCCTTTTCACACATCCCTCTGGGTGACTGTTATTAATGCTATTTCCTCTTGTCATATTATGTCATATGGGACATTTAAACAACGTCATCTTCTGTAAGGGCCTTGCATTCTGCCAGTAGTCAGAGTACAAATCATCATCAGACCAGACAGAATCATCATCACTACTGTCCTCCTATGTTATACAGCGCTGTTCATCCCTCTCCTAGAAGGATTTTTTAGGTCTCTGTCTGGAAGCATATCATTTTAGCATATGGTATGAAATACGGCAGAATGATTCATGTGAAATTTTTTTCATGAGTACGTGTGATGTTTTGTTTCTTAATGGCATGGATCAGCTACTCTTTGAAGACTTCTCACCTGCCTTTTGGTTTGTTTGTTCAAGGAACAGAGCTTTGCATAAAAATATTATTTTATCAATAGTGTGATCAATAGTGTCAGCCCGCCGTTGTGTAATTATTCTGGCCTCCTGTATCAATAAAGCTGTCATGCTTGATCTCCTGGTTGTGAACAGGCTGAAAACAAAAGACAAAGACCATTCAAATGTCTTTTTTTGACACACATTTCTAGCCTTATCTTATTCCTATCTCTGTCACTAAAGAGAATCATTCAGGTGTATGGTCATCAATGCCAATGCAGTGAACCTGCACATTGCATTTGCTTATTAATGGAAGAGAGATTTAAGATAAAATTGTTCAATCCATTCACGATTTTTAAAGGCATCAAAAGTTATCAAGCATAAGGACCAGGCTATATCTTAAGAATATCGCAGAAAAGTTGTTCAACATGTCAATACACAACAACAAAAAAGTGATATTGCTTTACCTACATTTACCTAAGAGTTTGTATATCTAGGATGGAGGGATGCATAATGTTCACAACTATGTCACTACAGTCTTTCTACCTTACTCACACTCAAGTACAACCACCATGCTAACACATTGCAGCAGCAAGAGCATCAGAAGCAATGAGGCAGTTTATATCAGGGGATTGTGTTTCACAGTCTAGCTCTCCTGGGACAAACTGGCCTTAGCCAATAACACTTAAGACCCAGTACAGAAAAACGCAAGATCTTTTATTGCCACTCATCATTCATGTAATATCTGGCAGCATTTGTGATTACAGAACAAGTGATTGACTAACTAGACACTTGGGTGGTGAGTTATGACCAGGCTTACCTTCTAGTTCGACGTGGGACATCTGCGTCGACAATAACTCTTCCTTCCCACTTCAACAGTAAATCACAGAAAATGCCAAAGACGGAACAGTTAAATAATAACCTCAGATTTATTGTAAATCTGTCACAAAATTAACATTATGGTGAGGCCACTTCACGATGGAGAGAAAGAGGATGGAGAGGTGATCGATAGGAAAGTAGATGAGAGTATTGATATAGTGCATAAGAGAGAGAGAGAAACAGAGAGCACAGGTAGGCTGATCGACCACCTGCACTAGAATCAATGAACTCAGGCGGAGTGGAGAGAGTCTGTATGGTAGTGAGGTGTTGAAAACTGCCATCCATGGGTGACCGGAACCTTATCAGGACAAATATGTGACCTCACGGAAAATGTCAAGAATTTATAACGTACAACAATGATAAAAACATGCTGATAAATGTTTGGCTTTACATTTTATGCATTGTTCAGACACTTTTAGAAGAAGTTACATTAAAGTAACATATTCATTGGTTTGTGTGCTCCCTCAGTTAAACTACATCACTGTATAACATTATAGATTACAACTCAACTACAGAATATCAATCGTTGTCCTTTTCGTGGTTCCATCACCATTATCATCATTTATAGTCATGCATTTGGCAGTTTTTTTTTTGTTTTGTTTTACCCAAAGAAACTTACATTGCTATAATAATATATACATTTTGCTAATATGTGTGTTTGCAAAGTAAGCAAACCCATAAAGACGACTGTATAGAACTGGTTTAGTTTCCATTTAAAGTGGTAATTAGATGCAAAATTACTTTACAGGTTATTTGAACATAAATGTGTGTTGGAAGTGTGTGTACACATCCATTCTATAATGATAAAAACCCAGCTGATCTAATCTCTATTTTAAAATCCCCTTTCTCAAATCAGGATTTTCTTAGAGTCATGTCAGAATGACATAGTTCTGCACAGGCCTCTCCCACGATAGATAATTGACTAGACCGTCATACCTTAGACCCGCCCTGAGTGAGATGTCATCAGTCTGGGTGCAGGGTAAGACCAGATTGAGGCGTTTTGTTGTTGAATGTAATAATGAACATAGCAGCCATCATTTACTACGGACATCTGAGCCGTTGAAGATCCATAGAGGATTAACATGACCTTACATTCGTTTTCAAGGGAATCAGTTAATCTGCCTAAATCTATGTGCGAATGAATCATCCGTGATACAGCTTCATCTACAGAAGAAGTGAGTATAAGGTTTTTTTTTTTTTTTTTTTTTTTGCTTTTTATGAATCTCTGCAAATCGCCTTTCCAAATACTATGGTTAGTTTAGCGGCTGAAGTTTACAGTCTGCTCGTCACTAGTGATGGGTCGTTCTTGAACGATTCGTTCATTTTGAACGAGTCTTTAATGTGACTCGGGAAGAATGAGTCGTCTCGTGGGAGTGATTCGTTCAGTCGCGCATGCGCATTTGCACAACATCATATAGTTTCTATATTGGAATTATTGATTCACCTGTTCCGGGTACTGAGCCGGTAAGTGCCAAGTGGTCACGTGAAAAAGAACGAACGACTCAAACCCGAAGACTCGAGAGACGAACTAATCAATTCTGTTTCTGGCTCAGGCTACATAGGTTAAGCTTATGGGGCTGTCACGTGAAGAATGAACGATTCGAACCCGAAAACCTGTCAGATAAGAGGCAAGGAGAACGAATCATAGATTAAAGACCCAGGTAAACAATGAATTAATCTTTTCTGTTTCTTATAGCATTATAGTTTTGTCTTGTTTGTAGTGTGATCAACGTGTGTGTAAGCAGTAGATGTGTTAGGGAGCAAACAGGTAACATTTTAATTATATTTAGCTAAAATGAACGAAATGAACGAGATGACTCGAAAAAAGATTCGTTCATTTTGCTGAACGAGACCCAAAGGTCCGAGTCGGTAATATGATCCGAACTTCCCATCACCACTCGTCACTCCACTGAAGAGAGGGGCGGGGTCAGCAGAACTCATTAACATTTAAAGCAACATGGACTAGAATGTCTTACTGAAAACAGCTGATTTTGACAGGGTAAAGAAGGTGTTTTTTACACTACCATTAAGACATTTTAACCAAAGTCAATGCCATAGACTTTTCATTAAGATCAACTTGTGGCTTTTTTTTTAGGCAAAAGCACTATATAACCTTACTGATTAGTACAACTCACAGAATTTCATTTGTTGTCCTTTTCATAATTCTGTCACCATTATCATCATTATGAGTTTATGTATTTGTGTTAATGCAGTTTTATTTTTTTACTAACTTACATTGCATTTGAAACTGCATGCATTTTGCCAGTATGTGTATATTTTTCATTTAATAATGACATCAATGTGATCTAAGTGAGTCTAATTCAACCCACAACAAGATTTTTCAACATTTGTTTACATAAAAAAAAACAACTTAACATCAAATGTTATTAAATAATTAACAAACAAAGCCAAAGCAAAGCAAACTAATTTTTCACATATATTTATTAAAACACAGACCCTCGAGTGGTTTTTCAAATATGGAAATAGCTCAAAATAAAAGATCATGGAGCAGGAGTGTGCAGCACCGTAAAAGCCCTGATTTCTTTGATGGATATTTGGAAGCCACTGTTTCATGGTAGAAAACAAGGAGGTGGTCAGTAGCACCTAAAACATCATACGCTCCTTAAAATCTGTCTCTTTATCTTCTATGGGCTTCTTTCAAAGCTCTGTATTACCCCCGGTTATATGTGGTGGTCCTGGCAGAGCAGCTCGCTGGGGGTGTTTTTTGTTTTCGACGTCTGCAAGACAGAATTGGACCAGCTGACGTGGACACATCTCTTTAGTCTGAGCCAGAGGAATACACTGCCTGTTTCACACAGCTTTAGGCTAGTTTGCAAGAGAGTCCTGTAAAATGAGCCAAGATGGAGGTTGTTGTGGACAGTTTGAGAGGATTTGCCGTGTACAGGCTGGGATAGAGGGCTTTTGTGACTCAGGAATACCTTGACTTGACTGTTCTGGAATATTGTAATGAGAAATGTAGTTTAAAGTTGGAAACACACAAGAACTCAACCATAAGTATCTCCCAACAGACAGACGCAACAACACAAAACATGTGCTTTTCCTCTTACACTGCTCACCTGTCCGTTTCCATCTACCGCCTCCTCTCGAATGCACAGAAGCGCATCTACCTCTACATCTGCGTGCTGTATACACACACAAGAGACATGCCGTTCGAGTCTGGGTCTACATTCTGCAGCCAGTGTAGACAGCTGCCTGACTGCTCGCTTCTTCCCTTGGCTCCCCCCTGAGACCTCCTCTCCTGCCATGCCTCTCTCGGAAGGTGATTGATGAGAAGCCATTTCCGTACTTCTCCCTCGCAGACAGCACCCGGCTCTTCTCCACTGATGTACCATGTGAAGACTCCTCTCTGAGGGATGGGTTTCTCTTCAAGCCATCAAATGAAGCATCCATGCGCTGGAGGTTGTGCTGGGCCGACTGCAGATGCTGCAGTGAACCAGACCAAAGCCTGACAGTGGCGTGGGTGAGTGAAGACTGGTCTAGCCAACCTGTTTGAGGATGGGAAATAGGAAAGGGGAGGAAAGAGTGTGTGCTATAAGCATTAGGTTGTCCTCAGTGCTCCACAAGACAAGGTTTGTCTAGTTCGGATGCATAGTGGTCACGCAGAATGGGAGACAGATATGTAGGCAATCACTCAGGGAAACCCATTGGAAAGAAAAGTTACAAATGAAATCACTTTAATGTTTCTCCCAACAGTGAGCTAAACTGCTTGACAAATGTTGCTTCTAAGTGTCTCCTTTAGAGGTTTCTCAAAATATTTCAATAAAAACCCAAAAATCTCTCAACAAATTCCTCCAAAAGTAAGTTATTCAAGCTTTTATAGGTATATACTTTATACTAATAGTTGTCTCTTATTTATTTATTTAACATTTGAGTTGATAAATAATTATTTCCTGCAAAATAGTTAATTCACTCTCCCTCATATCATTCAAAGCTGTGTGACATTCTTTCTCCTGCAGAACACACACACACACACACACAACAAAGATATTGTTTCCTTTTTTTCTAAAATTGCTGACACACTAAAAGCATACTTGAGGCTGAAATCTGATGTACCTAACTCATGTGCCTAATCTTTAGATCAAGTTTGTAAAGATGCAAGCACATCATCTGCTTCACACCCAGTTTGCAAGTTTTGCACAGTAACAAAACACAGTAAATGCAGTTATCTACATTAGAAGCGTTAATCGAAACAGCTTTTGTGTTGAATTTGAAAACAGTTATTTTAAACGCCACATTTATTTACTGATTACCTACAGTGAGTGCTCACACTCATAGCTAATTTGCTCAATTAAAACTCTGTTTAGAGAATAAAACCACTTTTATTACCCCTTGAATTTCTGTTTACAGTTTACTTGGCTAATTTGTTCACATTTGTTCTTCAAATCTCAATTTCTGAATATGCCAGACACAAGATAGTAGTGTTTTACATTTGTCACATCCTTGTGTAGTTGGTGTACAAGAGCAAATCAACTGTGCAATCTATTTGTACACGTTATGATCCAAAAACACCTTTTGAGAATAGTTGAAATCATTCTGAATGTGATTTAAACTGATAGCTTTTGCATGTTGTCTGATTGTGGTTTTGTGTGTTGCTTTTTGAAAATGGGTTTCAGAAACTGTAAGTGTTTTTGTTCACACAATGAAAGTCAGTAGGCCCCATAGTTTTCAAAATATCTTCTTTTTTGTATAAAACAAAAAAGTCAGAATTTAAGTTTTTGGGTGAACTATCCCTTTAAGATGGAGCACATTAAGTTTCATGAGCTATGAAAGAGCAACATCTGAGCAATAGCATTTCCCTCTGGGAAAGCTCAGCGATTAGAGGAACACATAGCGCTAGACACTCAAAGACATACAAAATACACATGGAATGAACAAATGAAACAAACCATTTACACAAAAAGCAAGACAAACACAGATGGAGAAACTCAGAGCAGCACAGCGCTAAAATATGGTAAATAAAGTCCCTCAAAGCAGTTTACCCATATTTCAAAGTGATATAACACATTATCATTGCAAGATTTTCCCTTGGTCATCACACCGCTAATAATAGACTTCAATGAAGTGCATTGTATTAGCACAAGCTAGGTGGCTTACAAGGCCTGCAGTGATAGACTACTACTAGTTTGCATACATAAAAAGCTAATGAACCACAAGAGTGATATACTTCACTTGTTTTCTTTTCATTAACCCTCTACCCCTCCTTTTTTGTCCTGACTTGGCACAGCCAAGACTGACATGGCCATCAAAGACTTGAACGCAATTGATGTGCGCTCAGCATCTGATGTGATGCCCCTGTGCTGGGTAAAAGAACAGCCTGTGTGATGCTGCACAACAACATTTGACCCCATTTAAAAACTTGATACCAATTAAGTAGGATTTTACCCATAAATAATTTAGCAGGTTCTATCTCTCTCTCTTTCTCTCCCTCAATCTCACACTGCACTCTCACAGTGGAAAGAGACTGGCTAATGAAGCACTCACTTGGGTGAAAGTGGAGCAGACAGGCTGACTATGGCCCATTTTTATCAGCTTCTCTAAGTGATTCATTTCTAAACTTGATATTTGTATTGTGGCGAATGATTCTATATGCTTTGGCCCATCATCTTCTAACTGATTGGCTTAGCTCACGATTCTTGCAGAACGGTGGAAGGCCAATGAAGAAACTGAGATAGAAAGATAAGACGGAGAAAGTGTGAGAATCAGGATTTCCAAGGCATCATGATGTTCATATCTCAAGGCCAGATTCAAGTTCATATCCAAAAGACCAGATCAAGGCCAGAACTTTCAGGGCCGGTTTCCCGAACAGGGTTTAAGACTAGTCCTAGATTAAAATAAATGTTAAGAGCTGTCTAAACTGGAAA
>JAUCMS010000095.1:15435581-15447232 GCA_032357445.1 Enteromius radiatus | reverse complement strand
AGATAGATAGATAGATAGATAGATAGATAGATAGATAGATAGATAGATAGATAGATAGATAGATAGATAGATGTAGAGGTACAACTTGCAGAAAGTCACTGACACAGTGTGAAATTGCCCTCATCGCATCTTGTGAGCCAGACATATGCACGACTGCTGTTGCATGTCAAAGCAATAATTCTTCCTCATCTTCCGATTGATTTCTGCATGGAGCTGATGAATGCCTTTTGCACAAAGCATCATATTTCAGCCAGGCTCAAAACTCCACCCTGTTTACAGTGGGCATAATAACCCCTCTCCATCTCCTCTGCACATAGAGATGCATTTCTATTGATTGGCCTGCGGGGACCAGCCGGGTAAAGCTATGTAGGTTTGACAATAATCACTAACAGCCCTCTGACCATGAGGACCTGATGAAGTCTCTCACTTTCTAGCCTCTCTCTCTTTCTCTCAATGCAATATGCCAAATTTGAATTAGTTCAGACAGGCCTGTTCGTTATAGAGGGGATGCAAAGGGAAGATCTATGCCTATACAATTCTTAGAAAACTTTAAAATATGCACTCCGCTCACAAATGGCAATATATGACACACAGCCCTGGCCGACTGCCTAGCTCCTACTTAAAGAATTGTCATTTGGAGGGAAATAAATTTTACTAACAAGACAAAGTCAATGTTTCCCTGTTTTACTACAATCAAAGTACAACATGTCTCATCACCCCCCTACCTGCAGACAGTATAAATAATGCGCAAACATCATAAATCTGAATGAAAGGAGGAGCGCCATTAGCTCCGGTAAGGATTCCACCTCTTCAGGAGCAAGTGGACATATCTAAATATTTTCTAAAAGTAATTTGTCAGCGAGAGCGAAAATCCCATTGTCAAAATTTATTTTGGATGCTATTTATGCTTTATTTTATGGATGCTGTATACAAATAAATATTGAATTAAAAACTAATTGCACAGCAAGCAACCAAATCCTTCCATGTCCAATGTGAAAAAAGGTGTAGAAATATAATATATATATATATATATAAAATATTATGTATAATCATTTTCACACTTATACACACATAATTATCATAAACAACAAGAATTATCATAAAACAATATAATTAACACAATACAGCATGTAATACATTGAATTAAACTTGAAATAAATAATAGTGATAATAATAAATAGTCTTTTCTTGTAAAACATAACCCAGTGACCTTCATTATTTCTTCTGATCATAACTTATTGTATGTATATGCATTATACATTTGGGCTGTTATTATAATTATTTGCATGTATAAATGTTTGCTGAGAAAAACAAACAAACAAACAAAACTTCCAAATGAAAAATGGACTTTGAACTTCCTCATTATAAGAATACAATCACTAGTTTCTCTTTTGTAAAGCAGAACGTGTGTGTGTGGTGCTGTCAGATGTTACACCACGCTGTGGCTGCTGCAGCTGGAACCATCTGTGTTGGGACTCTGAGGGAAGGATGAAACTGGAATGGTGCTTCTCCAGACAACACTGCTCTCCCAGCCACAGATGCAGTAGCTGGGCCTGCCCATGCTGAACTGTGCATCAGCCACAGAGACAGGCAGCACTGCATTTGTTAATCCTCGCTAAAACATGTCGGGCTACATAGAGCACTTGAACTAAATCAAGGCAACACCTCCAGATATCAGTGCATGCTTTTGCCCAAGGTCGGTTTTAGCTATATACTCACATAACACTGCGCTAAGAACTTCATCACTAACATATGATTAGTGCAGTGCAGGATCAATTAAAGCTAACCAACAAAATCAATATGTGCCACTCAGCATTTACGTCAAAAAGTTAATTAATAAACAAGAAATGCATTAGAGGTGACATGGAAGCATGTGGAGCTGTGCCTAAGAATATTATCAGTCAAAGACTGAATTACTATGACCTCAGCGAAATGAGGGACAAGTGATTCCACTTGTGGAACTTAAGTGTGTGATGATCCATCTTTCAACAGAGCTCAGAATGGGTAATGTGTGAGGCTGGAATAGGCCCAGACTTTGATTAGGAGTCCTGCACCTTGTACACCTCTATTCTGGAGCCGGGCCCAGGATCCAACTGTAATCACTATCTCCCATTTGCTTTAATGAATTCTACTACTGATGAATGTGGCTAGAATGGACTTATTGAGCATGCCTAAAAGACTTTCACACAAACTTAATGTGCCCTAAATACATTCCTGGATATATCTGTCACCAAAAGAAAAAAGCAAAGAATCCATTTTGTGTTTTACATACTGTATATTCAGGAAAGCACTGGAATCTAAGTTGGCCCACTACAAAATAAATAAATACAATTATTGTAGAGTGTCTCAGTCAACAATAACTGTTCAAGAGGTCAGTTCAAGGTTTACCTCTGCTTAAGAAATAAGCCAGTGACTTACATAAATCATTATACAAATAGGATTATAGGGTTTTATTGGTATTTGTGCAAATCTTTCAGAAGATAAAGAGATTGATTTGTACATTTGTACATTTTAAAATATACAAAAATACATGTTAACGTGATTTTAGAGCAATATTAGCTCTTACTAGACTTTTCTGTACAAAGCTCTAACCAGTTGTACAACTTTGTTGACACGAGAGCATACAAATACTGAACTCCATATTTACTTCAGTAAAATAAACAGAATAATTTGTACTGAACCCAGAATATTCATTCAAGTGCCCAGGTTCTTTAAAAACAAGACTCAAACGAATCACTTATGTTAGTTCTTGCTTTCTGATACAATTGCACAGATATGATAAATGAAAGGAGATTGGTGCTTGACTCATTCGTATTTCCCGTTTTAGATGGTGCGGTGACCCAAGGAGTCAAATCCTCGGCACGACAGAGATGCAACTCCCAACTCCAGCATAATTTGAATTCTTTCTCACCTCACTCATGTGATACTGAGTGGGGCTCATTCTTTTAGCTCTCCTCTCTCTGGAACAATGAGATTTTTATCTTTAATGCTATTACTTGCCCGTAATAGGTTTAGAGCTTGTCTGGTTTACATTGGCAAGGGAGAGTGAGAGTTTATTGGGTGTAGGACCTTTGCTTTTCCACTTTTTTTGTGTTGCAACTGATATAAACTAGTCTTTAACACTGGCGAGAATGAGATAGCTGCGTTGAAAACTTTCAGCAGCCTCTTAGCGATGGCGGTGTTATCTCCAAAGAAAAGAAAAGCACTGTTTCACTCTCTTTCTTTTTTTTTGTGCTGTTGACGGGTGTTGTGTAGGGTTGGCTCAGTGGGAATGATTACTGTGGGGGTCTTAATCAGGAGGCGCTGGCTTCCCGGACCCTAGGGGCCCCACGCTACTACATTTCCTGTCAGGACACACTGAGAAACAATCAATCATTTCGGGATCCTCTGACAACTGGAGGAGGTACCTCTGCTCCACGGGAGGAAGAGCGAGGGAGAGAGAGGGCGGTGAGTTTGAGGACGAGCAGCATATAGGCTATGAATATGAGATGACTCTTGTTAGAAGTCCAAGTTTAAGAAAGGACACGAGCAAGCAAGGCCACGTCGACCTGGGTTACAATTTACGTCAATTTATGCCTGTAATTGGACTCCATCACCCTGACCCTTTATTCATTTTATCAGACAGCCTAAGACAGGGTCATTTTTGTCACTTTGTAAAAGCGCCATGCATTTTAAGTCGGAGACCGCCGCTCTTCGTAAACGGCGGCGGTGGCTACAAACAAATCTCATAAAAGCTTGCCAAGATCCCTTAAAGGCCGAGAAATTGTGTTGCTTTTTGGAGGGAAAAGGCTTTAAAAGTCAAATGTGATAAGCCAAGGTGCTCTCCGCATTGGATGATGCTTCTTATCAAACAGAACAGAGGCCACATGAGAAAGCTGCCTGCCCATGTCCCTCCCTCTATCCTTAACGCACTACAAGAGCAAATCCCAACCATCACCAGGAGGATTTCCTCTGGCGTTGATATGCAGCAGAAAAGTTAAAGTAGGCAAACAGCTGATCCCATAAACGTGATTTATATTATTTAAAAAGTTGTGCGTTCTTGGCGCGGTATGAAGGATATTAAGTCCTCAAAGGGAGGGAAAGGGCCCATACCTCATCTGAAAAACCTTTTAATCTTTGATAGGAGGATGTTAAAAGAGTTAGCCTGTGTAGGTGCGTCGGTGTATGTGTGTTTATATGCGTTCATTTGGGGCTATTGCTGTGCTTCACTGTTATTTTTACTGTGACTTCTTGGCAACGCTCAGACTGGACAAATGTGCACCTCTCTTGGCCCATCCCTCAAGTGCAGACATTCTCACCACTTGGGAAAAAAATAACAGAGGGAAAAGCACAAAAATAAACAGTGTGTTCACAGGATTCACAGTCAAAGTATCAGATGTGTTGAGCCAGGGTTGAGAAGAAAGTTCCAAAGCAGGCGATGTATCTATGACAAAAGAAGTGTGAGTATCATACATCAAACATTTGTTACCCCCCCCCGGATCCTCTGATTGCACATGACTGCAAACAAGGCAGCACTAAAAATCTCAAGAAAGATGAGAGCGATCCACCTCTCTATGAAGATCATCAATCACCAGCTGTAAGCTCTCTTTTTATTAGTTCAAGTAAAGCTGCACTCTTCCATTTTATGGATATTATGAAAGCTAAAATGGACAATGCTGGGAAGGCTGTTCAAACGGGATGGGTTTACCTACGATTATTGACTAAGGGAGGTGCGGATGAGATTTGAGAGTTGCGAATAAAGTTTCAGTGCTGATTTGTCCACATACAAGTTTGACTTTCTTCAACTTTCTTGGTCAATAATCGTAGGTAAACCCGTCTTGTTCACAAAGATTTCCCAGAACTGTCCATTTTAGTTTTCATAGTATTCATAAATGGAAGAGTGCAGCATTTTTGGAAGAAGTTAGCACACATGCTCTTGAGGCATGAGGCATTATTCTGTTTCAGGTAACTGCCCAAGAAAGAAAGAAACACACACATATTTATCCTGCATAACAATATTAATTACAATAAATACAAATTAAACATATCCAAATATCTTTATAGTATTTTGTAACTAAATATGTAATACATTTGAAAACATCACATAACTGGACCTTGTGACTTTCTTCTTTGGTATGGCATGCTATGATACTCTATCCACCTTTCTTTACATTTAAGTGCGGCCGTCTCATTAATCACACGTTTTTTATGTTCACTTAAACGGTCACTGCAGAGAGCTTGTGTTACCGCGTTTAGTTCTGCGGTGAGCTTGTTAGGCACAACTTTAGTGTTTAAGCTAACAAAAAAGGCTCGAGTGGGTTCAGACCAGTCGTGGAATGTTAAAGGGTTCACATTTCACATGCAGATGTGCGACCTCTGTAACCTTTAGAGGGAAGGTGTGTTTTAACCCCCGAGAGGAAGAGGGCCAAGAAGGGCAGGGGGCACTTTCAGGGGCTTGACCAGGCACAACAACCATCTTAAGTTTTCTAGAGAAGCAGGATGGAGAAGATGAAGTCGGTCCTTGTTTTGTATTTCTCGAGTAAGTTTTCAAAGGAGGTCCAATACTACGTGCATCACGTTATCAAGTATCAAATATTCTGAACACACAGCGGCTGTATTATGACATCTCCCAGCAGCAGGCAGACATATATATTGGGTCCTATGGCACCACCCATCATGCTTGCCGCAGCACAGGCTTTGGAGAGGAAGTGGAATTATGATTTCTTTTTTGGGGGAAGTACAAAGCAAGCCATTTATCAGACGTGCAGGCCCGCACCCGGCCTCAGTTCTGTCATAACATACAGACGGAGGCCATAAAACCTTGTGAAAAATATAACACCATACATTGGACCACAGCAAGTTATTATTTCCCTATCCATGGACAATAAAACAAAACCAAAACAGATAGAGCAGCAGATGAAACAGCTTTTTTAATTCATAACTCTCCTGCTGACAGCAGTTCAGAAGGATGACCTTGTGAGAGTGTGCTAGAAATAAGAAAAAGACTCACAGCCGAAACTGCACAGTCACCTGGTAAAGAGACATGACATTTGAGGTAATAAATGTGGGACAACAGGTTGCATGTATTTGATCAAAACAACCGTAAAATTGTAACTGACTCATGTGATAGCAAAGCTGCATTTTGATCATACTGTCTGTATAGTCAATATCATTTGTTACTGCATTTCAGTAACAAACTCTCTTCTCATAGGAGACTTATTAAAAAAATGACAAAAATTGTTTAAGGAGAGTAGGAAATTACAAGTTGGCAACCCGCTAGCATCTGACCCCAGCTCTCAGGGGAAATGAATGTATTTCTACTGACCAAACTCTCCACAGGTAAGAAAGAGCGAGAATATAAGACCCTGTTACCATAGCAACAAACAAGGAGTATATGTCAAGCCAGCATCACTAAATTACCCATTAAAGCCGGCAGGAAGAGGAACGGTGCAGTGGGCAGGTCACCGCAGGCTAATGGACAGATAAGATGGCAAACATGCACACACAGGCTGCAAGACAAAACGCTTTTAATAAAGGCGTCCTCTCGAACCATACCCTTATGAATGCCACCGGAACGTGTTTATACGACTTCCCCTCAGAGGGTCGCACGCATTCCTACCAGATCAACAGGAGAGAAAGCGGAAGGAGGGATCAGGAAGAAATAAAGATTGAGCAAATGAGCGAGTGAGACAGACAAAAGCGAGGGGGCTTCTAATAGTTCACTCAGTTCATGCTATTAGCTGCCTCTTTTATTCCCCCTGACACAGGAAGGTCTGAATGAATGAATGAAATAATACAGAAATATATAAATAAGTGCCGAGTGCAGGCACTAACTATGCAGACAGTGCATTTGCATTGGATATAATTAGCAGGCTGAGGAGTGTAGCGTGTCCTTGGGGAGCTTCTGTGATAACTGCTTGCTCTTGTATAAGGTTTTCATTTAGGAGTGTCAGAGGAAGCTAACACATCTTCATTTCGGCCCTCAACCAGCCTTAATTCAGCTTGGGCTGCAGTAACCAGCCTTTCCTTTCATAGGCAAAAAAGGGGGAGGAAGCAGAGAGAGATAGCGAGTGGACAGCGAGTGGCCTGTAATGAATGCGGTTATTAAATTGTTTCAGCTGTAAAAGAGGGGCCCTATTCTTACGCTATTATAAAGAGATCCATTTATCCCCACTGATCGGCCCCGTCTCCACTCTCCCCCTTTCACTTTGATCAGCAAGCACATTGCTGTGATGTGTCCCATTCAATAGCGAATCTGGGGCAATTTTAATGCTTTTTTACCTCACCACTGCTCCATTTCCGCTCTCTCTCACTCCGTTTAAAAATAGCTGTTAATTATAAGTGGAGTTTAAATGTCTTCCATGACCCAGAAATGCAGGTTGGGGAGAAAGAGAAAGAGAGAGAGAAGGAAGAGGCTGTGCATTTTCAAGCGTTTACAGTTGTTGGACAGTCAGTGCGAATCACGCGAGAGATATCAAGGAAGGAGTGGCAGGCAGAATCCACCGAGTTGAAGTGTTTTGCCTGAACCCAAATTGAGAAGAAGCGGAAGATGGTGGGGAGGATGTGTTTTTATCAGTGGTAGTACCTGCGAAAAGGGCTGCACTGGGACCTGAAGACTCCACCTAGAGGGAGTCTGATAAATAAGAAATCAGCCTGAGGAAGCGAATAAAGATGTAAGAAGATGTCTAGTTCCTCCCTCCTCAGTCTAACTGCTCACCTGAGGGATCACACACATACACAAAAAACTTTCATGCTTTGCCTTAGTACGTTGATATGGTGGGATTTTCACAATGGAACATGAGAGGAGAGTTAGGTGCATATCACAACACACTGCAGTGCGCATATACGCATCCCCCCTCAACGTGTAAGCACCTCGTTCCATTGTCATCGCCATTATCCTCTGCCCTCCAGGTAAGAAGACTGCACAATTCCCTATGAGCTGTAACGAAACAGAACCTCCACACTTCAATTCAAAGCTGGGGGCAATGCAGAGGACTTTTCAGGGAAACATCGCCGCACAGCTAGAATTTGATTAGCGGCATGAAACTATAGTCACTGTCAGCTTCAACATAACGTACAGGTCAACCGAAGAGGCTTAAATTCTGTTCAACAGAAGACACGTCAACCGCAGAGGGGCCATGCTATAAATTGTAGTGAAGTCGCTAAAAGTTACTGCAGCGTGTCTTATTCATGTGAGGGTCAGTGTAATGTGTATGTAGGGCTGGAGGTATGCCCTTGTGTTTTCAGAGCTGACCTTGTAATTGGAATTAGTTAACCAAGAAGAGATGGATTAACTTGACTAACAATCCTAATACATTAATAAACTTCTGACCGTATTTAAACAGTATTGCTTGATAGAGTTGTAACTATACTTGCACATATATGTTAGAAAAGATCGTGTTACATAAACATGTTGATTAAACTCCGATGGCAGACAGAGCTATAAAAGGAATCCTCTGACCATTATTTAAATAAGAGTTGCATGACAGATATTAAACTGTTTTTCTTTATGTTCACTGGCTGCCAGGTCCATATTTCTGGAACAACATACACAGACCTAAGAAGTCTTGTTTTGACCTGGGCTGCGTTTTCCAAAAGCATCAGTATATCGTAGAAACCGATATGCATTTTTATATAAAAGGTGTGCATTGGTTTGCTTATAATTATGGTGAAATGTAAAAATCAGGTAAAATCAAATCCAGAACAAATTTTGTTCCTGCACAGATAGAATTTTTTTGTGCAATTTCATAGACCACTAGAGGAATTTTGAAGTCAAACTGTAAGTTCTCAAGTGTTAGACGACTAAAGTAAAATATAATATTTGCTAAATCATTTAGTATCACAGCATATTTCCCATTAGGCCAGAATATTGGTTTCAAATCTATCAAAACACAATCTCAGTGCAAGCATGCAGTGAGGAGCTCAGTTTCATTAAAAAATTAGCGTTACTAGCTTGCTCCCTTTACGCCAGCATTCATTTTTCCCTTTATTTGAGCCCATGTTGAAGTGAAATGTTTGCTGAAATTATCTTATGCATTTTTATGTAAGGGCAAAGCAGGCAAAATCTTTTCGGAGCCATTTTTAGAGTAAGAGATTGTCCTTGCCACTTGCTTTCTGTGTTGCTAATGAGCTTTGAACTAATGAGCTAGTCTAAGTGCTTCAAGACCTGTGCTGTGATTCTTGAGAACAGAATGAATATATGCAGAATGTGAACCAACACTAAAAATATAAACATTTAACTGTAAAAATTTGCTTTAAGATACATTTTTCTTCTCTCATTAAGAAACAACCAAACCCCCTTTGAAACTTCTTGTGGATTCATGTAGGGCAGAATAAGGTTAAAATGTTGACCCTCTTAAGCAAAGGAGCATGCAAAAACCTTGCTAATTATGTGTTCAGTTCCGTCGAGGCCCAGAACAGAGCTGATTGTGAGTAATACTTTACAGTGCCGAGCATGCATCAGTTTGCCTGAAGCAAGAGCAAAGTGTGAAGGCACTGCGGTCAAGCCCTTTTTCTCCCTGATATCAATCTAATGAGATAACGAACACATGCAAATGAGCCCGTTCTCTAATCTTCTTAACGAGCACTGATACTCATCAGCTATCTGAGACAAACATCAAACACCCTGACAACACCAGCGAGCGAGAGAGAGAGACGGGGATCTGTGATAACAGTGGACGAACACACACAAACACGTGCATGCTTATGTACATTTACCCACCGAGCACACACACTCACAAAAGCAAACATTCATCAAAGAGCGAGTTCAAACTCATCTTGAAGTGCAAAACTATGAGGCCGCATAGTAGTGCATAATATTCCGATTTTAAAATAAATCAAAAGAGCATTTGAAAGAGTGAGGAACAAGGGAACTCAGAAACTCAAAGTTCAGAGGCTAATGTTTCATCAGGGTAAACAGTAATTGAAGAGGAGCGGGGCTGCGGTGTTTAATGACAAATGGTGGGTGACCACCATCGGACACTGAGGCCCTTTCCCTGTCAAGCCTCCCCCTCTCTCTCTACAGCCCCTTCTGAGTATTATTAACCCTGAGGAATGTGGAGCATTCCAAATGGTTAAATAGCCAACTGCTGGCCAACAGTAAAATACAGGTCCTGAAACAACACAGCTGCCCATAAGCCCATCTCACTGAGGGCCTTCGGCTCCGCTCAACACTTGAATCCACAACCACCGAAGTGGGAAGACCCATGTATTCATCTTATAATGTACATTTCTCTCCATCCTACTGCTTTCTATCTTTGCCTAATCAACATCTGCCTAATTCTTCTTTTCATATCTTTTTTTTGCACATCTTTACACATTGGAAGAAAGCAATATATAAAAACATACTGGCAATATATATAAAAAATGTACTCATACATTTAAAAAAAAAATAAAATAAATATATATATATATATATATATATATATATATATATACACGTATACCAGGGGTACCCAACCCTGCTCCTGGCGATCGACTGACCTGCAAAGTTTAGCTCCAACTCTAATCAAACACACATGTCTTTTAAACATAATTAGTTGCTTCAGGTGTGTTTGATTAGAGTTGGAGCTAAACTTTGCAGGACAGTAGATCGCCAGGAGCATGGTTGGGCATGGTCCCCTGACACATACTGTATAACCTACATTCTCAATAAAGGTGCAAAGGGTGTCACTTGGCTGGTACCTTTTAAAAACGTACATGTTTGTACCTACAGGGTCCATTATGGTACTTTAAGGGTACATATTAGTACTTAAAGTGTACACATTTAAACCTAAAAGGTTTTTGAAAAGGCACCACCCCTGTTAGTGTATCATATGTCTTTCTCACAACTGCATCATTTCAACTCACAGCAGAATTGCAAGATGCATATTCAGAATACTGAGATATAAACTGAGATGAGATGAGAAATGTGAGATAAAGTTATAAAGTACTAGGAGAGACATAAATGATTAGCATCATTCAGTGTTTTTATTAACAAAATTGGTTAATAAGCATGTACTGTCAATAAAACAATAAAACAAACAATCTCCTTACCTTAATTTGCAGCAGTAAGCTGTTGTTTTGAATTTAGATTTGTCATGTTTGGCTGCTTTTAGTTGTAAAGTTCTAAATGACAACCATCATGACCACTTGGGAATCACCTGTTGTCAAAACCAAGAAAACTGCAGAGAGCCTGTAGACAAAAAGGGAAAGCAACAGATCCTGTGCTAAAACTTGTGTTCGATGTGTCATTGGAGGAAGGAAATTAAGAGATCCACGTTGTTGTTTTTTAATGAAACACACACTTAAGTTGGAGTTCCTTCTTGTTCCACCTTGTTTAAGCTCAAGTTGATAATTCAAGATAGTTGAGTCTCAGAAAACCTTTAAAAATTTGTCAAACAGTCCCTACATCAGCACATGTTGTTCAGGAGGGTTTAAGAAAAAATCTCCAGCATGTTCAGTTGTCAGACAGGACTGGAGCTACAAATGGGACTGGCTTCTATGATCAGATGAAACTAAAAAATTAGCTTTTTAACAGCAAACAAGATGGGTTTGGTGAACACAGGGATAAAAAGTAATCCATGTGCACAATGAAATATACTGCTGTTTGATGTAGTGGGTCTATATTTTTGCTGGAGGTCCTGGACATCTTGTTTAGACACATGACATCATGGATTCTATCAAATACCAAC
>JAUCMS010000095.1:15404863-15435481 GCA_032357445.1 Enteromius radiatus | reverse complement strand
TCAATGATAGGTTAGAATTTTGTGATTTTTTTTAATGAAAGATCAAAAGGATAAACAATGCAGATTTATTTTCACAGTCAGCTTTGCTCAGATTTACCAAGGGTGCCAATATTAGTGGAGGGCACTGCATTATGCAATTTAATCCCCAAGTAACATGCAATTTAATATTTTAAACAGAGATGGTGATCGTTACATACTACAGCTTTAATACATCTATATAATTCTATCAGTGCATTTTGAAAGTAAACTGTCAGAAGGTAGAAACAAGTGACTGAAAAATTTACAGCTATAATTAGAATTTGGGGTATTCTCATCAAAATTGGAGAAAAGGTTAAGGAATTACCCATTAACAAATTCTGAATCCTCACATTTATTATAGTTGCAGAAAACAAAAAAACGAAACAAAAGCAAAACCCATTTACACTCCATTGCTGAAATCCACCCACATTAGGCAGATGTTAATATCACGTCTATAATATAGCCTAATTTTAATATAATATAATATAATGATTGACTGCTGTTGCTGTATGTCAACTGGTTCATTTGCTGTGTAAGGTATGTAAATGATTTATTTATATGTTTAGTAATGTATACTTTTTCATTCCTTCCACTTTGGGCAGATTAGATCCAAGCATCATAAAATGTCATTTTTGCACTATATAGCATCTTGTGAAGATTGGAGGCAAGTCAAGTGGGGGTCTTTGCCTCAGGTGATCTTTAAGGACATTGCCTTCATACAGAGTCTACAGGGCCAGTCATCCACAAAAGTGATCTGTGGTATAACATCAGTGCCTGTGTGACCTTTCATCGTGCCCTTCCCCCTCCCTTCTTTGGGACCTGAGACCCTTCTCTGACATTTAACGCTAAGCCACCTATTACAGCCAGTACACACTTCTTAGCACCAAGGGTTCATACATCAATACCAAATTCTCCTATCCATATCTAATAATTAATGAAGAGCATGTTTACTGACTGCATACTGTACATGGCAATCTCTCACACATATCAAAGAGTGCGGGTGTCATGGACATCTCGTATTCTCACACCTTTAATCTGGACTAATTATATAAAAGTTTATATAATTCAAGTATTTGTAACTGTGAACTGAACACATAACCTTAGTGTCACCAGTACAGTTCTCTACCAGCAATTAGTTGAAAACAGATCATAGCGAGACATCTGTGCTGGATTCACATATCACCTGAGAGTGATCAGGACACAAAGAGGGTTGTGTATTAATATTAATTGACTGGAAAGTTTATGGCTAAAGCTTATAGTGTGTGTTACAAATAGCCACACTCAAACTCACACAGTACATAGTGTGAGGGCATTACTAACATACTATATAACTGTTATTGGAAGAAACTTGTACCTCCCCTGCTTTTTTCCCTTGTATGCAATCTATCTGAGCAGTAGTAATCTGTGTTACAGAATTACCGTTGTATGAAAGTTAAAACCACATGGCAATATGTACGCACACACATTAACTGAGTATGGAAATGTGTATTCTTGGCAGCATTGCGCCTTTGACTCAGCATGGCTTTACATCAAACCACACACAACAAAATGGGGAAAAGAACAGTGTCAAATCCCCTCTCTCTCTTTCTATTTTAAGAAGGAGCTTGGGCTAGCTTGGACCATTCCCACAGGAGCAAGAAAAATGCTGGGATTCAGAATCCAGCTCTGTTTTTCACACGGAAAGTGTGGGAGAGAAAGAGAGGGAGAGAAAGAGAGTAAAGGGTAGAGGGATATTTCTAGTGTCAGAATACATGGTCCAAGTAAAAGACTGCAAATAACAGAGAAAAAAATATCCGGCGATTTGAAAAATTCCCCTGGAAAAGCTCCCAGAATGAATGGAGTAGTGGAATATGTACCAGTCAGGCCTCTGGGAATGAGTCCAAGACAGATATTTAGAGTAGTGGATGAGGAGGAAACCAGCTGATGTTAGGAAAGGGAAGGATGAGCAAACATATAGAGGTGAGAGGAGATGTTGCTGTCATAAAGGATTTCAATCCCCAGCACTGGGATTCCGGACTTCAATGGTTCTCGGTAAAACCCATATAACTGATAGCATGTGGTTTTCTGTATATGTAACCAGTGCTTGCATTGTACAAATGGACTGTCTTTATCTGTGACAAATTTAGTCAAACTTACCCTTTGATCTGCAGTGTACTGTTCATGAAAATTAACTCAGGTGTTAAAGCCAAGACTGTTTTGCATGCAAGGATTAAAATTAGGAGTTTGTGGCAAAATGTAGCTTTTTTTTTTTTTTTTTAAATACTTAAAATGTTTAAGGTTGATTATCTATTGGCCATCTTATGTAAAACTACAATTTCTAAATTTGTATGCATATAAATTGTATGCATTGTATGCATATGTATATAAGTCCTATATTTTGTGTCTGTGTTTGTCTGAGAGCGTATGTAAGAGAAAGCTAGAAATGTCTTCTGGACTGTGTATATTGGGCAGTGTGGGTAACAGTGACATAACTACCATACTCGACAAATGCCATGGTTTATGTTCAAACTCTCTGCTTCCTTATAGGATAAGTGTGTCAGAAGAGGGCTTTGCTTTCACACACCTCACAAGGTCAGAAAAGCAATATCAAACAGGGCTAAGGCCACTAGTCTGTTTTTAACCAGAGTTTGCAACTATATTCACACTTGTGATGCATCAATGTCATATTTGTAAGAAAAGAAAAAGGGAAAAAACATCTTTACAGCTATTATTTTATTTTTCAGCTCAATCTGTGCATTTAAAATATCTATTTTTTGCCAAGTTGTTAATGGAAGATAACAGTTCGTTCTGAATGTGATGCAATGAAATTGCATGAGTACAATCACAGAGCTTCAGTAGTTTGCTGAATGCTGTATGATAAAAGTGTTTGCTAATTGAATAAATATATGTGAAATTAGAGGTTGACTAAATCACTTTCTGCTAAAAACATTTAAAAGTGCAACATTTGTGTGTGTGTGTGTGTGTCCGTGATTTATTGACATAAAATGCATGATGCAGTATATATTCACACACAGATAGCAAGGAAAATGCAACAAAACACAATAAAACAGAAAATCACACATAGTGACTGTCAGGTACGTAAATCTGTAGCAATCGTGCAGCCACTTGACAGCTGTTGATTATACTCTACATGATGCATTATAGCAAAATCAACAGTCTGTGTATGTGTTAGTGTGCTTGCTCATGTACGTTTTATCCCTCTCTCTGGTCCTTCTCTGCCACTGTATACCTTCAAATCCCCTCCACAATTCTTCCAAATCTCCCATTCCCTCTTCCAGCCAATAACATCTTAATTAGGCCTTTCCCAGGGCAGGAAGTGTCTGGCTTAGGCAGAGAATTAAACTAGGCTGGGCTGCAGTACAGGTGCCTCTTCTCCTAAACCCACCTTACAGAGCAAACATTCACTTCAGCTTCACGCTTCTATTTCCAGGTCTGGAAATGCAGCCCAGACGCAAATGCATGCAGGCCTCTCACTCAGCTGTTCACCATACACTGCTGGCTCTAATATTCTAATCTAGACCCTGTTTGTCCTTCAAAACTGGATCAGGTTTCTTTATACAAAACTACATTTTAACGCCAACATGCAAATATATGTACAGTATATACTCTTAGCAGCCAAATGTGGACATTTTTTTTTGTTATAAAAGTGCTGTTACAGTAATCTAATCATATCATATTATATGATACACTTTAGACATTCTATAGTAAGTTTGTGACCATACATGTCAATAATTCTACCAAAGTACAACTACATGTCTACTAATTTGCAGAGTAGGTTAGGTTTAGGGTTAGTATAAGTTGACATATACTTGGATACTTATAGTCAGTATGTTGTATATTGTGGGCCCATCAAAAGATATAATATTATATAATTTAATATAATGTAATGTACTTTAATATGTATTTAATATTATAAAAAATGTTGGCATGACACACACACAGTAAATAAATTAGCAAAAAAGTTTCTAACTCATTCATTCTAGTTGACTAATTTATCTAATTTGTCACATTGTCTGTGATGATGCAGTAATTTTTATTCATAATTTATATAATGTAATATTTACAAATTATGTTACTTTATATTACATTGCATTAGACAACATTACTTTAATGATGTAAACACTGGTGGACCAACACATTTGAACCCCACAGTGAATGCTTTCACAGTTTAATTGTTAGGGATGGAGTGCCAACTTCAAATAGAAAGAAAGAAATCAAGAAGGGTTTGAAGTCTATAAAGGAGGCTCCTGGGGTTGTAGCAAAGATACACGCCCAGCTGATTCTGGTGGTCTTATGGACCCGGTGAGGGGCGTCTTTGTAAGAGTGGGCGAAGGGCTGGCTGTTTTCATACTGCCTTAATAGTCACTTGAGGGGCTGAAAAGGGACTGACTTGGGTCAGCCTCCCCTGGGCACTGGAGCAGGGGCTAAGACAGCTGAAGTGGATTGTAGTCACACTACAGGCTACGGTATAGTGAGGTGGGTTTAATGATATGACAGTGTTGGAAAATATAGACAGATGTCATGCTGACATACAGTAATACAATGGATTTGAAGTGTTAATATATATATATATATATTATAATATATTATAAATGGGTCAGTCGAAATGCATTTCTTCCTAGCTTAGAGATCATTTATGCCGAGATGAATATGATTACACTGGCACGCTTTCAAGAGCACTATTTTGTCCATAGCTGTTTTGTATGGCTCCTGTCTGAGCTTAGAGGGACTAGGCTTGGCTAGCAGGTGGTAAAACTATCCAATAAGAGCAGGAAATAATCCCCTTTACTGTAAACACCAGCAGTGGTATCACGGGTATACTTACTAAGGAGTCAGTAGAGAGAGTGGTCTCTGTGTATGTGGGTGTAAAAGTGTGTGTTGATGATATGTGCTAGTAAATACATGTTTTATTTATGTGTATATATATATATATATATATATATATATAGGCGTCACTCTATTATTGCACTCAAGGTGAGGACAGAACTATCTAAATAAGTGACCCCTATTTTTGTCATTTAAATGTAAATATTTGAAGTGTATCACATTTCCATTGCCTCTATATGAAGTGTGTTCCTGAATGCAAGACTCCAATTCCCAGCATGCACTATGGCATTAATGAATAATGCAGATTACTGCTTCACTGCATAACTGAATTTACCGGTGCTCTTACACTTTAAGTCATGTGTTTAATATTAAGTGCATCTGTGTTCTTAAATAAGCCTAGAATACAGTATGTCTTATTCTGTGTATACTACTTCATTGTTTTGAATGCAAGACAAAGTGAGACAAGCTTTCAATCTGGATGGAGCTATGCCACCCTGGTCTTCATGTGGCCTCGTCTGCGACAGATGCTGTCTTATCAGAGCAAACAAGGACACTGCAACAGAAATCCAACCAGCAATGTTCAAATCCAATTACACTTCAGCTTATCGTCTCACCAACTCACCAAATTAGACAAGAAGACTCAAAATGTATGATTAGTTTAGATTTTCACCCTTGTAGAGTTACAGCTGATGTCAAACAGCATCATAAGGGGTATGAATTGCAAAATTGTATTATTGAAAAAAATGCAATAATATACATATTATTTGATATTTGATTCCAATTTAGCTATTCATATTCATAGTTTTACTACTGAAAATGGGTAAAGAATTGAATATATAATTAATGCAGCAGTATTACACTTAGAGTCCTGTGCTGTGATCTAGAGCGCTGAACCTGTGTAAGTGTACAACTCTGAGCTCACAGTGGGGGCCTCTTTCATATGCCTCATTTACTGTCCTGCTCCCTTCATTTAACCACTCTTTCATTTATCTCTCCCATCCTGACACTGACTGCCTCTTCTTCCTGTGAGAACAATGACAAAGCAACAAGTGTTGTGTTTTGCCTGTTGACATCTGTCTGCTCTCACTAATATCTAGTTTCACTTTTAAGAGCAGAATAATGCAAGTCAACGATGTGTTTTGTGCTTTTGTGACAACATGCCCCTACAGTGGGTTGAAAAAAAAAGTGCATTAAAATAGCAAAAAATAAATGGTTCACATATAGAAATAGAAATAAAAACATTGTTCCATCTATCGCTAATGTCACTTTAATTTATGAGGGATTTAAACTATTTGTCAGAGAAATCACTGCTAAACAAAACACACATTTGTTTAATTGGACTTTTGACTTGAAAACCTTTTAGCTGCTGAATTATAGTCTCCTGAGTGACAACTAGCTCCGGCCTCCCGCGTCTTTCTTTCAGTTAATTCCCAGAGATTTTACTCATTTGTTACATTCAGTAGTAATTTATGGTAAGCGCTAACATGTAAATAGTCATGCATGGGAGAACTGTGGTGGATGCCAAAGTGATCTCGAGAGAGCGGCGAGGAGAAAGAGCAGAGGAGAGGGAAAGAGAGAGGAAAAACAAACGAAATCAGCAGCCCCCCTCCCCCCTTTTTGCAAAGTGTGAAAGTCTCAATAAACCCATCAGTTCCAATAACAGAGCAGCATGAGGAGAAGAATAACAGGAGAGGAGGAGGAGGAGGAGGAGGGGGGGAGGGCATGGCCACCGAGCGAATGAAGTAACCACACATTCACTTTAAAATTTGCCCCGCACACTAGCCTCCTCACCAACACTTTCTGTTTTTCTTAGAAAGCGGCGTTTGCACGTGTGTTCTTGCCAGTGTTCAGAAGTACCTAGCTGAAAGCAGAGACGCCAATAACTTCTGTAGGGTGTCAGTAGCTCAGCTTCTTTCAAAATAGTGTTAGTAAAATTTTCTTTTAGTGAATCAGTTTGTTTGAATGGTTCATTTCAAGAACCAGTTCAAAAAAGATTTATTGAGTCATTGTGCCTATTTTTTTATGATCTCTCTCTTTCTCTCTTTTAACTGAAATATATAGTTAAATGGAAAGTTCACCCACAAATTTAAATTATGTAATGATTTAGAAAGTCAACAGTATAAGCGTGAGAAAATGATGACAGAATTTTCATTTTTTTGAGGTTAACAATCTCTTTAAATCCTAAGAAGTGAACTGAAGCATGACTAATAAAGCATGCATATATATCAATATATCATTAAAATTCCATAAAAAGAATGCACACAAAAACACATTATATATGAAATACATTATTATTATTATTATTATTATTATTATTATTATTATTATATATGAAACACCGAGAATGGTTGATATTACTACATAGAGAGATTTAGAAATTATATGGAAAAGAACACTCATAATATTCTTCCAAATTCCTCCTTTTGTGCTTTGTACAGAATTAACATGAGAAAAATTATAACATAATTTTTGGGTAAACCTTCCCCTTAAATTATTTTTATTTTATTTTATTTTTTTGCCAGGTTCATCAACAAGATGTATTCCCCTCTCTCTTTCTTGCTCTCTTTATTACACAAACTATTGCCTGTATATTTGAGTTGTCACAACTGGCATGTGTAATACACCTAAACACATACACACACCTTCACGCACACACACTCTAAGGGGCCCTCTCAAGCTTGTTGCTTATGCAGTGCACAGTTTTCCCAAACATTCACACTTGACCACAGTCCCTTGGCTTTAGCCTACAGCCCTTTAGAGAAAAAAGGAGGCAGAGCACGGGGTGGGGGCTGCATTTCCCAGCAGGGCCAGCTAAATGAGGGAGGGGGGGATTACGGGGGCACAGCCCAGAGGATCACTTAAAGAGGCCACACCACAGAGTCCAACATGTTTCTCTCTAGCACAAAGTTCCATAGACAGCTTGCTCATCTTACGAGTCCATTCTGCCAACAATCTTCCGTTGCATCTTCTTACAGTGAAGGAATCGCTCGGTCAAATCCAGCATTAACTCAAGCTATATCATTTGCAGCGCTGATGAAAGCACATAAAGGGGTCTTTCGTAAATAAAATAAAGGCAGGCTCAGCGGTGGGAGGAGAACAGAAAGAGGCCCCCAGAGAGAAGAGTGTTTGTGAAAGAGTGCTCCATTAACTTTCAACACCCTGGCTGTCTAGTGCCCTCCACAGAGGTGTCTGGTCGCTCTCGCTCCCCGTTTTCCCTGTTTCTTTCTCTTTGTCTCTCTTTAGCCTCACAGAAATGGTCGGTAGCTGCTTGATGGTTTACTGACCTGAAAAGGGGACCGAAGAAGGGACAGGAAGGTGAGAGACACACTTACAGTCTCTGACACTCTCACACCCATTACAGTGTGCGTGTGTGTACGAGTGTGTAAAAACCAGCTCGCTCTCCAATCAAGAGGATTTTCCACTTTGCACTTGGCTCCCACAAGGAACAGGGTCAAAGCGATGGCTATTATGGATCTAGACGCAGACCAGAAGTCTTGTAATGAATTGTTGTTCTGCTTATGGAGGCTACACGGGAGTCATTCTAAACATAATATGGGTCATCATATTGTTCTGAGCATTGGTGCACCTGTTTCTCTGTCGAAACAAGACAACATGTTGTGAACAAGTTCATACTCTGTATCCTGCATCTAAGAGTGATTGCTTACTCCGGTTTGCCTGAGTGTTACGCTCAAGAGCTACGGGGTAAACATTTGTGCTCGCACAAGTACAGACACTTATAAATATTGATGTCTCAAAACTTATGCAGAACACACTCGACTGCCATTTTTAGTGCTGAGAAAACAGCATTAGATAATATCTGCCATTAGGCGACAAGAAAACCTGCATACTTGCTTTTAGTGCCTTCTTGATTCAAGTGTTTCAATTAGGAAATTTAAGACTGAATCGTTCCGCTCCACTTATCTGGTTTATTTAATAATACCACTAATAATAAAAGAGACGAATACACTGAAGCTTCGCACAATATGCGACTATAGATTTAGCTCACAAGTTATAGGCCATGGGTCAAATTATGGCATACACTTTAATAAATCAAATGAGATCAACACTTCAAAATCGTACAAGATTTCTCATAAGACCTTACATACATGCATCCTTTGGATGACATCTGCACACTGCTTGGCTTTCAGCAAACGTTTTGTGTTAAGAATCATATGAATATTTCATATATCTGTAAGATTCATGCCTGGAGGTTATTTCGCTCATTATTTATTCACTCTTTTCTGCATGAGTGTCGAAAGATCAGACACACTCATAAGGATGCCAGCAAAAAATATAAAACTAAAAGAAAAGAAAGAAGAAAAAATGCTCAACACCCTCGTCTGGATGATGTCATTTTAGGATCAATGCCAAACGTCGAAATTTGTTAAAAGAAAAAAATGATTTGCTTTGCCAGGATGTTTATTTAACATTTAGGGGATTTTGTTTATGTGGATTACGCTGCGTGTCACATTGAAAATCACGAGCTTATGCATAAAATTGTGAGTTAGAGCAATAACAGAGAAATGGTGACACCAGGTCTTGAAGGGTTTCAAGTGATCTTCCTTTTAATGAGGGGAACAGCTTAAGAAATCACTGAAAGTCACTAAATAAACAATAAACACAGTACAAGCTTATTGGCTTATGCTAAATTTCTAAAATAAATCACAAGCAAGCACGTTCTCGTGGTATGCATGATGTTTTTAATGTAATGATTGTAATTGCCTGAAATGAGAACTGCCTTTTTGTTTTTAAATATATTTATATATATTTGAAATCTGTTAAAGTTTCTTTTATAGCACTGTTGCAGCATTCCAAAGCCCTTTGCATTATTCACTCCAACTTTGGCAGTGCTGTGGGGAATTCTTGGACTGATGGTTAGCTGATTGGCTAATTTGGGTGGTGGACAGCACACCTGCCATGCTAGAGCTTTTGTAAATAAGCTTTATTCCCTTCTCTCCCTGCTGGCTCTGGCTTATTTCAGCCTCCCATCACCAGCGTGGGGAGAAAAGCAAGAGGACTCATATCATCGAAGGGCCAAAGGTGAGGCGTCGAGAGAGAGCAAAGGGAATGAAATCTCCCGGCCCATTTTAGCAGCCATTCAGAGCGCATTACTCCTGGAGAAGGGAAACTTATAAAGGATCCTGGCGCTTGAACACATTTCTGTGTGTTTATGGGTGAGAGAGAGGAGAGCTGTGCGGAGGTTCTGTAATAGATTCCCAAATTAAGGTTTCATGTCTCTCCCCTTTTTCTCTGTTTCCTTCCGTATGGCACAGCAGCTCTAGATAGATTTTTTTTTATACATTTTTATAAAAATGTATAAAGAAGTGGTCTTTTAACTATAACTACTAAATTATACTACAGTTTACTATTTGGATCATTAATGTAAGAGATATGGTGTTATAATAGCCAGTACGTAGTGTAAAAATATACTGCATCATAAATTTTGTTTCACAAAATTGTAATTCATTATATTATCTAAGGCAGTACGTCATGCATACCACGTAATCTTGCAATAGTTACACCTTACTTATGAAATATACCAACAGTATAACTACTTTTAATTTTCCAATAATTACTTCCTTATTCCTCTAAACTTTGCACATTATTTCTTTTTACCTACACATACTGTATGTTTTCGATAAGTGTGTCATACATACCACATAATTTCAGAATAGGTCCCCTTTAGTTATAAAATACTTGCCGTATAATTTTGCAGGTTATTACCCCCTTATTCCCCAAATGTTGCATATTGTTCCCTTATATCTACGAGTAGGTACTGTGGAGGTACTCTATAGTTACAAAATAGTTACACTATAAATTCTGGTGGTGTTATATTTTCACTCTTAATCTGATTGATGAAATCACATTTTGTTTAGTTCTGCTTTATCTAATTTTACAGTAATGTAACAACTGTATAATCATAAATAAAAGTTAAAACGAGCAAATTCAAAAGGAAATATTAATTAACACATTCACTTAACTAAACCTGGGGAACCTTTTAAAATGGAACAAAATCTGTCAATCAAAAAAAAAAAAAAAAATCAAGGTTACAGAGGATAAGAAAATTTAAAAATGATCTTTACTGTCAATCCTATAATATACAGCACATCTATGCACTATATTTTTATTGACACAGATAACTTTGACTAAAACTGAACTAATTAATGAATCGCTATCAATTACAGTCTACTTCTCACAGGCTATGATTAACCTCTTCACCTATCTTAAATCCAATGGGTCAATGGATATGTTATAAATTCATTTTTAATTAGGTTACTATGTTAGCTTTAGCTAAAAGACCATGTAATGTATACTGTGATTGGTTTATTTCGGTAGATGTTATGGTGAGAAACGTGGCTGCATTCTTGGCTGAGTTCCATTGCATTTTCCTGCAAGACATCATGAAGAATAGCGGAGGCAAAGTTCATGGGATGTATTATAAAGTAAAAATAGGACAATGTCTATCACCTGAAGTTATCTTAGAGATAAAAGCTTCATGTAATATTTGTTCAAATTATGCATAACTCTAATCTGCATTACTTCCGGTGTCTTAATGGAGAACAATAGCATGTCAATTGATATTTGAGCACTGACACCAGATCAGCTCGGTTGACAGTATGTGGACGTTTAGTTTGTGTAGAGCCGACACTAGACCTGGTTCCTCCAGGGTAGGGAACATGAGGGGTAGGAGATATAAGATATGGCAGGTAGGACACAGCCTGAGGAAAAGACTGATACACAGCTGGGGCTACGATCCAAATCCAGGTGACATGATGGAGATGAAGCCTCTTCACTCACATTCTTCCAGATGGCGGTCAGCCTTGTCAGATATGCTCTGGATTTCACTGAAAAAGTTCTTTTTAAACTTTCACTGCCAATACTAAAATATTCTTGGAGGAAAAAGTGTTTTACATTTGATAAAATTAAGAGTAGCAATGAAAATGGATAACATTTTATAATAAGTATTATTATATTAATTAAATAATTATAGAATTACTCAATAATTGTATTAAGATTATTTATTAACATGTAAGTGAAATTACAACTTGCTCATTGGGATGCTTATAAAATATGTTGATGTTTTCCAGTTTAACATAGTGTAGTAATAGTTCAGTAAAGTAGTTGTAATAAAAATAACATCCATGTTCTCTATGGTTATTTTATATGGTAGTTGACAAATAAAAATATTATAGTGTACTATGGAAAGACATAGCAAAATTAACATATATATAACATGAGAAAAATGTTAGAATTACAAATAGCATCTTCAATGTTAAGAGTTATTATTATTATTTACATTTTCCTGTCACACTTGATATGTCAGCTACCCATATTCTATATGTTAATTTGCATATTATTTCCCAGCATCTTGAAAGGCTTGCACAGACACATTCTTTGGTTCCCTTCATTTTTCTCAGGTTTGGATCTGTCCCTATTTTGAAGTATGTAACCGTGTTTTAATCAACATCATGTGCAAATGAAATGTCATGGCCTTTAATGTGGGAGCTCTGAAGGAAATGTCGATTAAAATGTCAAGTGGTTTGTGGGCAATATGGGCAGGGGCGAGCGAATGCCATCTGTACAGTAATGCACAGAAGCCAATGGGCAAACCCAATCTTACACGCGAGCCGGGTGCCCTCAAGAACTGAAATTAGCAAGTGAAGCATGGACACTCACACACACACCACGTTGGTTTTTGTGATTTAAGGGGACTCTCCATAGATGTAATGTTTTTTATACTTTACAGACTAGTGCTATTGCCCTACACTGACCCTACACCTAAACCTACCCTTTACAGGAAACTATGTGCGTTTTTAGATTTTCAAAAAAAGACAGTTTAGTATGTTTTTTAAGCCCTTTGAATTACGGGGACACTGAAAATGTCCTTATAAATCACCTTCATAGTGTAATACCTATGTCATACCCATGTCATTATACAAATTTGTGTCCTCATAAACCACATAAACATGCACACACACACTCTGTAGCGTGCAAAAATGATATATTAACGTATCATTCAAATGCCATCAAAGAATGCACACCAAAAGACACTACATCTGAAATAAATGATAACATGGAGATTGGGTGGAATTATTTAAAATCAGCTTACAAATGCTTTGGTAAAACAGTCCTCATTTACTCTTAATATATAAAAAAAGAGCAGCTGTTATGTTCTTTAAAATATCTTCTATTGTGTTCAGCAGAAGAAATAAAGTCATACAGATTTAGAACGACACATGGGTGAGCAAATTATGACCAAATTTCCATTTTTTGCATGAACTTTCCTTGTAAACATGAAAAACGAGTGAGTGTGCTGACAAACAGGGTGTCTGTATTGCCTCACTTCAATGATTACATCTTGTTTTCTACCTGTCTGCATCTTCATGTCTTGGACTGAGCTTCAAATGAACACACTGGTCTGTCAGCATCAATTATCTACCTCACACCACCCTCACTTGTAATATATTTTGGTCCTGTTTCTTCTGCTTTTCTTTTTTGTTCAGACACACAGACAAACATGCAATAAACACTCAAAATATCTTGTGCAAACTGGCCAACATCAGCTCCTGCACACTAATAATCACACTCACCTTTCAGTCTAGCTCCCTCCAGCCACTGGTCCCTCATTGACATCACACTATTATCCCTTTCTGACCTGTATGAGCATCTGCCATACTAAAACTGCCTCAGGCAGTGGTTGATTTCATCTTATTAATGTACTAATTAGATCTGATAACTCTGTCTCTGTTTAGTAGTGAATGTATTATGCCAGAGGAACAGAGACCGCTGTTCACTACCAGACTGACCCACAGGGTCAAACACAGCCAGTCATTTGGTTCTTTTTTATTTTAGCACATCATCAGCATCACAGTCTATGACAGAACTGACTAGTCTAGACTACAGATCAGAATAATCTTTTCCTGTTTCCTTCGCATTGCCAGATTATCTGCTTATCAGAAAGGTCTGATAAAGGAAATTGATTTATATCATGTTGTATGCCATTTGTCAGGAGACCTAGGAAATTAAGGAGTCACATGAATTCATTTAATCCTGACTGCGGTCGCTCTGGAATGGGTTTCACTGACCACATATGAGTAAATGGATGAGTACAGAGGAGCAGTGTCCTCATTGCAGACCGTGCTCTACTGATAACTCGAAGCTTACACAACCCATAATTATAGATCAAAGATCATTATATGTTATGCATGTTGTACAATGTAACATATACAATGTATATATGAAGAGTTTATATGCAACACCCTCAAAGTGTTTTTAATGCAATTAAAGTGAAATAGCTGAACATAAGTATAGGGGCTGAAAAAAAAAAAAAATCCCTCCTATCATCGTTTTCTCTACCAGTTCCGGGAGGTTTTCGATCACTCGGCTGGAGTTACTACAGCTGAAACAGGTCATATCTACGACAGCGGACTACACTCTGATGTTCCGCACTCTCGCTGCGCAAACCGGATGGGACTCTGAACCCCTCAAAATCATGTATCACTGAGGGCTCAGTGACGAACTACAGGTGGAAATGGCATGCATGGATGAGGGGAAATCTCTGGAACAGTACATGGAATTGGCCATCCGCATCGACAACCTCATCCGTTCCCGGCACGAACGCCGGGTGCCTCAACTGCCTCTGCCCGTATCAGTCACACAGGACATTAAACCTATGCAGATAGGATTCACCCACCTGACACAGGAAGAATGGGAAAGGAGGATTCGCAATCTCCTCTGTTAATATTATAATATATATAGCACAGTCTGGACATCTCTGTGCTAACTGCCCGACCCGACCTCCATACTTAGAACCTTCTCGGGTGAGTGCCGCTCCAAGCAACATTTCTCTTAATGTTAATGTTTGTCTCATAATCAGGGGCTATAAAATAAACACTACAGCTTTTATTGACTCTGGGGCTGTGGGAAACTTTTTCGATCAGTCTTTTGCTAAGCACCATGATATATCTCTTGTGACTCTCGCGTGGCCGACCGCATCTCTAGATGGCCGCCCCTTAGGCACTGGGAGAGTGAATTCCCACACCGAGGATTTAACCCTTCAAATCGGCTCGCTACATTCAGAGAGCATACGGCTGTTCACCATCCAGTCACCGGAACATCCCATCATCCTCTGCCTCACCTGGCTCGAACTTCACAACCCTGTGATCTCCTGGACAGACAAACAGATTACACGCTGGTTTCACACCTGTCAGAACCGCTGTCTTCAAAATCCCATCAAAGTAATCAAGCACGAGGAAGACTCCTGACCAACACCCCTCGATCATCTACCCATGCAATATTATGATCTCAGGATAGACCTTCAGCAAAGAAAAGGCCACCCAGCTACCACCTCATCGACCCAAAGACTGTGCCATTGAGCTACTACCAGAAACCAAGCCCCCCCAGGGGAAGCGTGTTTCCCCTCTCTCAGCCCAAAACGGAGTGTACTGGCTAAGGGTTTCATTCGTCCCTCTACCTCTCCCGCCTCAGCTTCTTGTTTGTTAAAAGAATAGATGGCGGCTGAGACCATACCTAGACTATCGCGGCCTTAACAAAATCACAGTGAAGTAACAATACCCTCTGCCTTTAGTACCTGCCACTCTGGAACAACTACGAACAGCCAAGTTCTTCACCAAACTGGATTTACGAAGAGCTTACAACTTGATTCGGATCAGAGAGGGTGACGAGTGGAAGACCACGTTCTCAACCACAACTGGACACTATGAATACCTGGTCATGCCATTTGGACTGCCCAATAGCCCATCCGTCTATCAGTCACTGCCCAAAACTTTCATCAGAGTTTCATCAGACGGATTTCCTTCCTGGGGTACATCATTAGCGCCGAGGGGCTAACTATGGAAGATAAAAAAGGTAACCTCGTTCGTGAACTGGCCTAAACCTTGCATGTTCAAGGAACTCCAACGCTTCCTCGGATTTGCGAACTTCTGCAGGAGATTTATACGGAACTTCAGCCAAGTGGCCACTCCTTTGACCCTTCCATGACCCGAAAGGGACCAACAGCTCTCCAGTGGACCCCAGAGAGCAGCCAAGCCTTTCAAGAACTAAAGACTCATTTCACATCGACTCCCATCCTGCTTCACCAAGATCCTGACCTTGAATTCATTGTGGAGGTCGATGCTTCCAACAGCGGAGTCGGAGCCGTTCTGTCTCAATGCCACGGTAACCCCTCTAAGCTATTCCCCTGTGCCTTTTACTCATGGTAGTTGAGCCCTGCTGAACACAACTATGATGTTGGAGACTGGGAGTTGCTCGCCATGAAGGCAGTGCTAGAGGAATGGTGGAACTGGTTGGAGGGATCAAAGAAACCCTTTCTGGTCTTGACTTGGAGTTATATCCACTCCGCCAAGTGACTCAACTCCCGTCATATCATGTCCGAGATCATGAAGGCACATTCCACCGACCCCACGCCCCCATCCTGTCCACCGGACCACATGTACTTTCCAGAGACCCTTCGCTCACGCTTGCTCCATTTAATCCACAACATCCCCAGTGCAGGTCACCCTGGAATCGCCGCAACTACAGAACTAGTCAACAACCGCTTTTGGTAGTCATCACTCTCCCAAGTTATTATTCGATTCGTCACAACTCTGTCACAACCTGGACCTCTGTGGCTCTCTCTGACTGCAATCAGCGGGAACCTTCGCCTGAGTATTGACTGTTCATACCCTTTTTACCCACCTTGGCTCATTAGCCGCCAGGTGTAACGCATTATCTTCCCCTTTATAAGGCCGGGTTTCTCAGAGGACAAGTCTTGTTTGCCCCGGTAACAATTCTGAGCGTTCTTCTACTGTTTTGGATTGCCTTTCTACTGTATGTATTACTTGGACTGTTTCTCGGATTACGATTCTTGCTGCCAACCCTGACCCTTTTGCCTCAATTTTGGATTTTTATTCTGTTTACCTCTGTTTCCCCTGTCTGCAATTGTTTTGACCCTGCCTGTTTGTTTGAGATTAAAAGCCTGCAAATGGATCCTACCTCTTCTCATTACACTATTTATCTATCTATCTATATGGTATATATACACACACACACACACATACCTACAGACACACACACTTATATTTATATTAATTTATTCACCACACAATTTGTAGGCATAATGGTTTGAGATATAAAGTCTCTCAATGTGACTCAGGTTACTCTTTCAATATAAATCTATTTTGTATATACTAAAATAAATAAATAAATAAATAACAGCATACCTCTCTTAAGTTTTAATATTTTAATATTTTAATTGTCAGTATTGTGGGTATAGAAAAGCAATAGCAATAATAGTGATGTTCACCCAGCCTTGACTAATTATAAGTAAAAAGATTGTGCTTTCGGGTCAGCGCTGTTTGTTCGAGTTTGCATATCTCCAGTATGGCTGCTATCCAAATAAACCACACTGGGGCTGCTTTCAGCCATGTAGCCATGCCAGGACATCATAATTATATCCGTAACAAGCATCTTCAACCTGTCCTAACATAAAAAAAAATGTAAATCTCTTTTGTATTTCTGACTCTTTCTGTCTCCTGTCAGGCATGAATATATATCTGCATTTCCCCTGTTTGCTCTAACCTCCTGTTACGGCATTAGGTTACATTAGGAGTTGATTCACAAAGATTTCACGAGTGGTTGAATTTGTTTGACTGAGCTGGCAGTCTGTGGCCACCCTCCTCTCCCTCCCTCTCTTTCTCACTCACTGACACACACACACACTCACTCATTTAATGAAAATATTACCGAGAGCAGGCTGGTCCAAACCTTACAGGGGTTTTCTGCCCTCAGCAAAACAAGAGCAGCAGATTCTAGATAGACTGTAAAAGAAAGAAGAGCGAAAGTGAAGAAAGAAGAAGAGAGGAAGAGAAAACCAAGCAGAATACACTACGACTTCTACTCTATTTTCAGCTCTCCTGTCAAAATGAATTTCACATCTTAATATGGAGAAAGTGCTTACTATCTGAAATAAGAAAAAGAGGATGGGGGGGGTGGGGGTGAAGGGATAATGATGAGGCAATGAGAACTCAATTAGAAGCCTCAAGCTGACAGCACTGCTGCTGCCCTGCAGGTAGAGAGAGAGAGACAGAAAGAGAAAGAGAGAGAGATTCGCCTGCTCAAATGATTGTGCCCGCAGGGCTTGACTGGGGCTGTGCCCCCTTTACTAGGTGCATGCAGTTATTCCTTGAATATCTCTCTCTCTGCCCCTCAAGGTTTCACACTCTTTCCTTCTCTCTTCTGCTCTCATTATAATACAATATCCGGTCAATCCTGTTAACAGATATCACCTCATGCACTAGTCTTAATGCTACTGTCCACCTCCATGTTTCATTAAATACATGCATTATGTCAGCTCAAGGCTCCATACATTTTTATATACTTAAAAAAACAAACAACAAACATAACAAAGCCTTCATATCCTGAGGGATTTCTGTAAAAGCCTTAAGCTTGATGAAACAATTAAATAAAATTATGATTGTGTATTTAGATTTTCATAGCAAATGAAAACAGCAGCAGGGAAATTTTTAAATATTCAAAAGCTGTTTGTTTCTTTTGTATTTATTTGTTAAATTACACCAGAATTAGTGTTTGAGGAATTTAAACGGTAGCTCATTTTTGATCAAATATAAAAAGTGGCTTATGAAACTCAGATTTATAGGCTGAGAGATCAAATGTAATCTCTTGGTTTTTGATATGAGAATCCCTAAATATTACATTGCATTCACAATAATCAGATGAAAATATACAATAAATCACCCTAAATAAATGATTCAAGGACAATTAGTAATAAAAAAAAGAAAGAAAAGAAAATCGGCTTAAAGCTTTTGAACACTCATCTGTAAAGTGCACAGGTTTAAATAGTTAAATATCTGATCTGTTGCTTAGCTCTCCATCCTTACATGAATAATGAATATGCCCGTCTGTATCTCTGCATCTCTATTATCCTTACATTACACTGATGCAAAGCTCAGAAAACTTTTCAGAGAGGCAAAGTTTGGCATATGTGCTTGCGTTCTCTTCCACCAAGCCCTGTGGGGAGGCACAGAGCGGTGCGGGAAAGCGCTGGGTACTGGGCTGATAAGACAATTGGTTAAAAGAAAAGGCCCAGAGCTACACTACTGCGAGCGTCTGTACAGCACTTTCCATGGCACAACACTGACTCATCACTAGCTCCTTGTGTGCACACGCGAAGGGCCCCAGGGAGCCTTTCGTTTGGGGTGGAGATTCTAGCTGCTGCTGGGAGTCATAAAACCCTCACTGTGGGGATGGAGCAGGCAACTCCAACACAGGAACTGAAGACACTTGGCCAGGCAGCTTGAGCTTGATGTGCTTTTGATGTCTTAATCAGTTTCTATATTAGGCTCAGGACTTGTTTGGTGAGTGGGGGATAATATAACCTTGGTTAGACCAAGTGAGGGCATACCATCAGGATGAGGGGTAAAGGATGACCCACAAGATTACATATCGATATGGAACATTATGAACACTCTTGCTGAAAAGTGAGCTGTGAACTCGTGCTGATGTGTTGTTTTCTGAGTAAAAAACAACAACCCCCCACAAGTCTCCATTAGGACAGAAGTTGGTAATGAACAACATCTTTGACTGTTGTGTTCATATAGGTTCTACAGCTCCACACAATAAATCTGCCATTTGAATCATTCACTGAAAAAGTCATAAATCATAAATGTAGTTGTTCATCAAGAATCACAGACACCCGTCGCTTTTCCCCAGGCTATACAGCATCAAAACTACCCAGGAAGTCCACCAGCACAGCACAAGGGAAAGGAGTCTTCCATACAAAGCCTCCTGGCGGGTTTAGTCATCTGCGCTTCATGGTTCACAGCTTCCATAGTAAGACAGAAGCTATTAATATGTCAAAACATTCAAAACTTCTAACCACTCTGCTTACCATGGGCAGAATCTCACAAAGAGAAATAGGATGATGAAGAAGTTACATAAATCATTTTGAAATTTGGAAAAAAGTTTATCTTGATCCAGTCACAGTGTCATCTATTGGCAATTATGATTTGAGAAATGATGGCAGATGAGGGAAATTAAGACTTAAGAATTATTTTTTTTTTTGTATCTTTATAGACTTCCACTGTAAGGCATCATGAAATTGAAAATCTAAGGCTGAAAAAAATCCTTGACATTTGGTGGGATATTTAAAGGATATTATTTACGACTAACAGTACTCACAGCATTGGTAAATCAAAGAAAAGCACTGCTGCTAGTTTGTATCTAGCACTAATACATTGATTGATCTAATAAGTGAATGAATTTGACAGAATAGATACTTTTCAGATCATTAAAAAGAGTCACTAGAAAAACTTGCATAGGGATTTGTACCTCCTATAATTCACTCCAATTAATAACAATTTCTGTATAAAGTCTCTGTAATGTCCTAATATTCTACTGATGTCACCTAGATGGGAAACTTATACTGTATGGCAAGGCAAATACATTTCCTTGGCCACTGATTTTCATCTACCTTCATTCCACACATCATCTCATGGTCGATTTACTGCTTCCTATATTTATCTCTTCCAAATTCATATTTATTTTTTAATTGTTATGGCTGCCGGCAACATGATGAACTAGAGTTAGCATAAACTACGAACAGGGCTCAGAATTAAACATGAAGATTTGTGGTGGGATTTGAGGTGTGATTTACAAAGTTTTGAAAATTTTGATTCTTGCTGCAAGCCAACTCGTGTCAGGCTATAGTGGGCAAACAAATGCAATATTTTACTACATTACACTATTGCATTTTGCAAATTGTTACATTTCACAATAAGATTGTTATAATAATGCTTGACCTGGCATTCTTGCTGAATAAAAATGTTAATTTCTTAAAAAAGAACAAGCTTACTAACCACAAACATTTAAGTGGAAGTGCAATGTATGAAATGTTTTTTTTTGTTTTTTTTTAAAGAAACTATTTTTTAAAGGTAAAATGTCTTTAATGCTAAATTCTATCTTTGTGCGAGTTAACTTTCAAGAACAAGAACTTCAAAAAGATATTTTTGTTCCAAGCTAGCTCTGTTTAATTTTCATTTGACAAGGTCAGGGGGCTTTGAATACCTCACTCAATGCTATTCTATAGCCAATAAGTGGAAACAAATAGCTTGCTTTCTTAACCTTGTTTTGGTTTCTCTGGCAATTACAAAAGAATCTTTATATGTTGCTCCGTGACCTCTGACCGCAGTTGGTACGAGAGACAGCTGTGGTAAACCTGATCTTATTTCCAGCCTCAGGGCATTTTTCTTTATCAACCTTCGACACGAACCAAACTTCACAATGCACATAGTTCACTCCATCACCTGAAACTTGATAAGAAATGAGGAGTCATGAAAACCTGCCTACAGGCAAGGAGTTATCCATCCATCTTACTGACAGATGTCAGTCCCAGAGTTCTTCGATCAACTGTCAGGATGCAACATCAAACAAAACTCAAAGAGACACTTTGCTCTTGTGTCCACACAAACAGATTAGTAGGAAACAACGTGCAGACAAAAATAACAGAAAACTAGGACCAACCAAAAACTAGAAATTATTTGGACAAACCAACATAATCTTGTCAATTCCAGAGATACCTGTCAACCTGTGAAAGAATAAGGTGAGGCTTGCATTAGGGCATTAAGACCTATGGTATGTTTCCTGTTATGGGCGCAGGTGGTCAGAAGTAAGAAGGAAAGACTGAAAGCTATAACATAAGTTTGAAAACAGAGCAGTTGACCTCTGGCTGCTTCTAGTTGCAATGGCATCAGCAATGCCCATATCTAAACAAAGATGCCTGGAGCTAAACAAGAAATCAGGAATTCTCTCTGGAGCTTGGTGGGAAAACAACAGAGCAGCACTTTGACTGTTTTTTGTTCCCCAGAGCCAACTGATACACTTTTCATTGTCCCTAAGGAACTAACTTTAAGGTATTCTGTTGTGTTCTGTGTTAAAAAATAGATAGATTGTTGACTTATTAATGTTAAGAAACACCAAGTATTCAAATAATATTCCAGTAGTCCACGTTAGCCTTTGTTATGTGTCAAGATGAAGAAATCTATGATGCAAACAATATTAAATACAAGCCTGTGTTGAGTTTGCAAGAAAATTGATTAACATTGTTAAACAACAGTCCATACAAATCCAATTTATAGTCGATCAAAAATGCAAAGCATTCCAGAAATATCAAACTTTTCAATTAAAGCAGGAGTAAAAAAAAAAAAATGAATTCACAATTTGAATTTGTCACGCTTCACAGAGAGTTCACCATAATTTCAACACAGGTAATGTAGTTATATTAATTCATTTAGTTCTACCTCTGTATATTCAAAGGTTTTTGCCTTTATTGAGATAGGATAGCGAAGAGTGACAGAAATGAAAGTGGTAGAGAGAGTTCGGGCAAATTAAGACCTGGTGTGCCCAGAGCACAATTCTTATTTTAGTTGTTAAGGCCACCTAATATAAGGTGACTAAATTCAACAACTGAATTGGAAACATATTCTTAGTACAATTGAAAATGGTGCATGTATGCTGTGAAGGACAGTGCCAACTGCTGTTGGTGGGCCAGCGGCAAACAGCTGTTGTACAACCTAGCTGGACTGTCCACATGGTGGGTTTCCCAGTGTCCTAGAACATGCTGAAACACACTTTCACTGCTGACCACAATAAAGCCATAATACAAACACACTCACACACGGCCAGAAGGTGCATACCCAAACACACACATACCCGAAAACACCTGACCTGGAAAACATAGGACAGCTAACCCAGGGTGACCCAAGGAAACGCTGGGGTAGGCCCAATTAATTGGACTTTTTGCTCAGGCCCCGTCTCCCCCAATTGTACAAATCCGATGGACACATGATTAATGTGTACACTGGTGAAGGGAAAATATTTTTAACCCCATTAAAGTCAACCAAGGGTAAAGCGGGTGTATGCTTATGCTGGCACTATTTCAACCTACCCTATTAGCTGGTCTGCGAATGTATGTGTGTGCTTTAATTTGTGTGTGTGTATCTGAATGGGTATGACTGTGTGTGTTAGTGTGGGGTGGAGGGATATAGGGTATCTTGGATAAACAGTCTGTGTAAGGACATTATTTTTTAAATCCTGCTTACTGGAGGCTTAAAGGTAACAGTGAACGGCATTAAAGTGAAGTGGTATTACTGCTATTGTACAGATGGTTCAAAAGTTCACATCCAGGTCTTGCTCACTGAACCCTGGTGGCCACTGAAAATAGTGCTGTCTAGATTAGTCCAATGACCTGCTTTTTGCCAAATATTCATGCCTAGGTGCTGGGCTTTGAACGCATAGAGCAGCAGGATTACTCTGCTCAAGTTTGACCACACCATGATGGTCTTACTGCAATGCTGGGCACTGACCTAGCTACTGAAGTCAGAGAGAGCAGTGACACTATCAGCACATAAACGTGAAACATTAATATTCTTTAAACACTCATCCTACTACATACAATTTGTACAAGTGATCTAGATTTGAGATCAGGTACTGATTTCACTTGTTTAAAGTGCCCCAACCAGACTTCAGCGTTATATTTGAAAACACATTTAGGTCTAGAGCTCATGTCTTCTGGGACCCTGCATCTGAAAAGCCAATATGCCATGTGAAACAGATGTCAGATCAAAATTCTGGATTCACAAACAATGGAGTGAGACAAAGACATGGTGGCAGTTGCTCAGGGACTTGTCTACTACAATGGCATTTTATTTGACAAATTATTATATAAATGTTTCAGATCGAGAGTCGCTATACCAAATAGACCTTACATTTCTGCATAATCCTTTAAAAACAAAACTATGTTGATTATTAGTTTATTATTACTTCATGGACTCAGGGGAAGACTCTTACTCTCTATTCTACACATTTTTTTGAGTAAGCAAACAAAATGTTTATAAATTTTATTAACCAGGGCAGGTGAAATCCACACATAATTTGGTCACACTTTATATTAGGTGGCCTTAACTACTATGTATTTACATAAAAAAAGTACAATGTACTTGGGGTCATATCGTATTTCAAAACACTTTTGCAGTTATTGAGGTGGGATACGGGTATGGTTAGGGACAAGTTTGGTGGTATGGGCAGATTTAAGGGTGGGTTAAGGTGTAAGGGATGGGGCAACCATATAATTACAGATGCAATTACACACTGCATAGTTATTTTTAAAAAATATAAGTACAATGTAAAAGCATGTATGTACACAATAAGTGCATTGCACCAAATAATTAATTTAAATGTAAGTGTATAGTAGTTAATCTTTTCATTCAAATTTGTCTTTTACTTTTCTTAAACAGTAAAATCTATATTTATCTTATGCATAAACTTTTTGATGCAGTCTGAAGCTGGGAATAAAAAATCTGCTGAGTTCACATTTTTCTATTAGGTGCAATGAAGTTTCAGTCATATTTGAGTGAAATGAACTTGTTTAATTAATTTCGTTTTACAGCAGAACCTGCAAATCTAAAGAATATACTAAAGAGGTTTTTCATAAAATACAGTACAAACATTTTCTCCTTCAATAATCAAGTAAGCAAAAGCCAAACAAGACCCATGAATAAGTGCTCAGAAAACCACTCATGTGCATGTTTCTTAAAAAGGAGATAACAGGGAAGGAGCAGAAATATCTTTTACCCAACCAAAATTTCAGTGCTATAATTTTTAACGTGGAGCAACTCATGTAACTCAAATTCCACGGAGTAACTCCAAAGGGCCAAAAAGCCTTATACGCTTTCTATGAGTGGCAGATTCTTGAGAGAGGATTTTCAGATACTGTGTTTGGGCATGTTTGTGTGCATTTTCAGAAGTTATTCCCTTCACTACTTGTGATTTTGCTCATCATCTTAATTGGATAGATGGCACTGTTTTGTGCAACAGTGCTCACAATGTTACATTTGGCAGAGTCAAAGCTCTCATTTACATTCCTTACACAATCAAAGTACAAGATGAGGTAATGAGAGAGGGAGAAAGCAAAACAGAATGAGGGAGGGAGAGAAGGAAATGACTGAACTTTCTGTATAGCGCTTTGTAATTGTCACCATAACACGTGTGGTAATTTGTTTGGTTTCCTTTGTAAGCGGAGAGGGCTGCTCACTCATGCTTTGGATTTGTGTCGGCTGCTGAAAGCAGAACATGCATAAATAAGGTGCCTCAGCAACTTCACTTATGAGCTAAACTAATGTCATTCCAGAGAGAGAGTAGGAAACAGTTCTCAAAGACCCTCAGCTATAACCGCACTCCCCACAGACATATTTCTACACACTGGCTGATTCTCAGTTGGCTATTGAAAAACAGCCCTTTAACAGTATTTTGAGTGTGCCAATGCAGAGATGTAGAAGGTGCTATGAGTGATGTTTGAATGCTGAGGGAATAAAACATCTTTTATTGTGCTACTTAGATTAATAAAGTGTGGAATATAAAACAAAAAGGAAACAATTATTTTAAGCATTAGTTTCAAAATAATATCAGATATCTGCGGGTGTTGGTATGTTTTCTACTTTCCCTTTTAGAAAAAGCTGCACATTCTAAAAGTGCAACAATGAACAAAAACCACAAAAAAACACAGTTTTGCTAATGCATTAAAGTTTATTGCCATATTTCATGACATTTAATATTAGCGAAAAATTTATATATATCTTGTCTATGCAGCTCTGTAAAAGATGCTAGTTGTGTTTGTGCATGTTTATGTGGTTTATGAGGACACAAATTTGCATAATGACATGGGTATGACATAGGTATTACAATATGAAGGTGATATATGAGGATATTTCCAGTGTCCTTCTAATTCATTAGAAATTGTGTTCACAATTCAAATTGTGTTTTTTTGAAAATCTAAAAGGGCACAGTTTCCTATAAGGGGTAGGTTTAGCTGTAGGGTCAGTGTAGGGCAATACCACACACAGTTTGTACAATATAAACACCATTACACCTATAGAGAATTCCCATAAATCACAAAAACCAACACATGTTTGTATATCTGATAATATATGTATATATATATATATTAGTTTAGTTTATTATTTAGGTTATTTTTTGGTGCCTGGGAGGGCAATTTTACACAATAACTACTCCAAATGTTGTTCTATGACATTACAAATTGTGGTCAGGCTAAAAATATATGTTTTTAATCAAGGAAGTGATACAATACTGAAATTTTAGAAGGCACATAAATGAGGACCTCTGATAAACTCATATTGGAAAAAAAAAGTTTTTTTTTTTCTACCCCTAAAACTAAACCTCACAGAAACATATTATTATTTACAATAGCGTTGGAATTTTGCTCCAATACACAGCCAGTTGTTGTGTATGCAGGATTATTTCCAGTGAGTGTGTGGTCAGTCACATCACGAAATTAACCACAAGGATTAACGAACGTACACAAACATAAAGGGCTTAAAAAGCAGATTAGGATGAACAGGGTTAAAGGTCAGGAAGTTCAAAAGGCCTGATGAACACAGTGGTCTATACAAGCACTTTAAAGGTGGGTATGTAGGCTGATTTAATTGTTTCTCATTAACATTTACAACTATTTTCCATGCATTCATATGACCAACTCAAAAGTTGGTCATATGAATTCATTATTTTGACCAGCCAAAACATCACCACTACACCACTGACAATAGACAATGGACCAAGCAGGTTTCTGTTGGTCAGGACAGCAAATCCAAACCCTTTGCAAAGTCCTTTAGAAGGCCAGATTGATTTCTGTACACAAATCATGTTTTCAAAGAAACATTTACAACTAAAATTATATTTTGGCCTTAACGATTTAAATAATAACATAACTATTTTTGCTCCAACAATAGGATGTTTGTCACCAAAGTGGAATGGCGCATAGAAAGGTGAAGAGAACGAAAGCTATCAGTGCTCCCACCAGCTGCATCCAAACCCTGGCATGATGGGAGAAGAAGTCACTCACCCGGCACGGGGCAACCCTTGGGGGCAGACCAGGCATGTCCATCAAAAGAAGACACCCCCCACCCCCCTCCACCCTGTCCGACCCCTCCCGCAGATGCACCTGGAGCATCTCCCCAAATCCCCACCAGCCCCCTCCATCCATCTCCCATGCAGCCCGAGAGCTAACCCAGATGTGAGCCTCGCGGGGCGGATCAGGGCCCGGGAACGTGTGCACTCTGTTGTGACTAGTACCAGATGTGCTCCATTGACCCAAAACACCCAGCCAGTAGACATGCCACATAGGCATCACACAGACCCACCACACAATCAGCGACACACCTGTTTCCATTCACACTCCGGCCTGGGAGCCCCGCACGGCCGTCAGCGCTCACCACATGTCTGTTTTCTCTTTCTTCCTCCGTTTTTTGCCCCCTCCCACTCTCTTTATTTTTTCTATCTGTCAAACTCATCTCCAAAGTGTTTACTCTAGGGGCTAATAAGAAACCCGAACAGATTTATTCATTAGAACACAGCGGCTAATGATATGAAAAGAAATAATAATTGAGTTTTCCATCCAAACACTGAGAGTCAATTTCAGGACGTAGAAACAAGATACGGGACAGAAGAGGCCTGTTTGATTTGAGGGCTTGTTTCATGTTACTGATTCTAAATTAGCGTAAGTAAATACACCTGCGTGACCCCAGAGCCCTGCAGAGGTCAAAGTCATTCAAACATTTAAAGAATGGTAATTAAATTACCCTTGGTGCTGAATAACTTTAATTTGGTAGCATCGCAAATTGTTTCCAGCCTTTTTCCCCTCAACAAGTGGCTCCTTCAGCCTCCTGGTTTAATATTTTATCAGCTTAGACTTGTAGCTACAAACAAGTGCTCATTTTCAGAACCGTAAGTAATCAAAGACAATTCACCTCAATTAAACGTGCTCCAAGTCGCAGTGCGGTTTACTTTGCGAAAGGGTAAAACAGGAGAAGGGAGGGTGTGTGTGTTCAGATGCGTTCCAGGGCAATTATGCTCAAGCGTGAAACTGTACAAAACTAAAAATGGAATACAAGATGAAGAAGCGCTTCAGGCCAATCAAACCGGTGAACTTGCCGCTATCATGATTTATAGACTGAAATAAAGTTGTCTCTGAGTGGTATTAAAATAGGGCTGGGGACTTGGGGGTCCTATTTCAGTGGCTTGCGGTCAAGCTCTGGGCCCAGGTGGGCCTACTTATGAGCCCTCTACTGAGGTCCTAGCGAAGTGCTGCCACTGGAGCACAATAACTCTTAATTCTGAGGCCTGGCTGAGATCCAGCAGCTCTACTACCTGAGTCTGTTTGAAGAACGACATGTTTGGCCGGGTATTTAGCCATGCTGTTTGAGCTCTAACGCCCCGAGCACAGAACATGGCAGCCTGGCAAAGCAATTCAGCCCTTCTCTATGATGAAATTATTCACTTCACCAGCTGATAGGATTGGCAATCACATTATCCACAAACCCTTTGACCTGTACGTTGAACGAGTTCTTTAAAAATGTCCCTTTCTGTTCCCTTTCGAAGTTCACAAAACATGAAACTACAATCACATAGACTTATATTCTCCCTAAAAATATACAGTATGACTTGAAAAGATTCTTTTAAAACAGCCAAAAGGACAGATCTGTCTAAACCAGACAACCATCTTCTTATAATCACTGTCAACACACACACACACAGACACACAAAACGTGTGGCTACATAATATGGTCATCACTGCTTTTTCTCTTCACATTTCAGAGGGCATGAGGGCTGAGGGGTGTTGCTCTGGCTTTGATTTTGCTCTGTGCTGGAACATTTTTTTATGTTGCATTAAAAATTAATAACGATTAACCCAGTTGAAGTTCTGCACAGGCTGAGTTCAAAGAGCTGTGAGCCCAGAGCAGGCTCGCTCAGTTAAACTCCATCTGGGGTTATTGCACTGCAGCACAGTACATACTCCACACTATTCCTACAAACTGGGCTGAAAACATGTGGCCTGGTAGAAATTTGCTAATTTTCGAGTGCTATTCTTTCAGAAGCATTCTATTTAGCACTTTCCCTCCTATCTCTCTCTCTCTCTCTCTCTCTCTCTCTATTCACCTTAATCTGACCTCTTGATCAACTGTGAGCGTTCTGTAACATGGCATGTTCAGCCCAAGACTGGACACCTCAGAGATCAAAAGCAATCTCCTCTGAGCTGCAATTACCCAGACCTAAAATCCCTCCAAGCCCTTTCACTCTTTCTCTTTATTTCGTTCTCGTTAGCACCCCGCCCCCCACCCCCGATGCGGTGTCTTCAACACATTTGGCCCCAACAAAAAAAGTCTTTGTTTACATGGAGTGACCATGAGGAGTTTGAAAGCAGCCAAACGCTGTCAGAAGACGTGCATGTTCTGCAGAGCTCGGAGTGCTTGCATGTGTGGGTGTGTTAACACATGATCCCATGACCCACTCGTTGCGATTTCACCACTAAAGGCATGTTAAATCCTCCGAACAAGACTTTGTGCATGTGAGAATGTTTATGCATTATGGTGGATGTGTTTTTTGAATATCAAAGACACACATGATGAATAGTCTGCGAAGTGAAGCGTAACTATATGCTTTATTTGTGCAATAAATGAAAAGAGAGAAATACAAATCCCCTCTGGGAATATTCCTACTACTTGGGATCAACACTTCTATATGGCTCTTGTTTTCTTGGCCTGGTACGGCATGATGGACTTACATCATCTGCATACAATGTAGCTTGTGTTTTTGGGTCCCATTATGGTTTGACATGGACTTTTATGTTTCTGCATTGTTTGTTGTTCTGGAATCAGGCAAAATGAAAACACATGAGGTGCGGAGCGATTTATTCGTGCTCCGGCAGTTCACTGCGTCTGACAATGCCTGTAATCTCTGCCAAACCATTCCACAACACTCATAATCAGCCGTCATCTCTTCCTTCTTTCATATCCCCTGCCTGACCCCGGCCCAGGAACTCACTTCATAGAACTCCCATTGTCTTCAAGCAAAGAGCATCCGTGTCCCAGGAGCGTCAGACTTCGAAGCAAATGGCAAAAAAAAAAAAAAATATGGGGCTTAATACTCGGTCTACAGTCAGGGGAGGGCCTTGAGCAGACAGGCTGGAGAAAGCAAGAGGGATGGGGGGGTTGGTTCCTGGCATCTCCTCCCCTCCTAGACTGCATGACTGCTGCATGGTGGAAAGGAGAGGTCACGCTGTCTGCATTCGGTCTTCAGTGATGTATCCGCACAAATATGGCCTCACTGTTAGCCATTATGTACCTATTAGAGCTGATTATCTCCTGATAGCTCCAGAGTCTGTTGGTTTGCCTGAGCTTGACGTGAGTGAGGGGCTTTGTTTTACCTCAGTGGAACATATCTACTGACCCCGTAAATGACAGGACAGAGAAATCGTGGCGAATGCTTGCAAAATGGGCATCTGCAGGCTAATAAGAGTACAGTAGAAAAAGTCTTTTTTTAGTCTGCTTCTCTTGGTAAGGTGTAATATCAGGTTCAGTGACAAGGTCCGAGATGAAGAATCTGTACAATTTTAAAGGAAAGTTAAAATGTAATGATTAAAATGTCATGGAGTGTAATCATCAAGACAACACATTATTTTGATTGTCCACTTTAGACATTCTACTAATTAGCTTTGTAACGACATGTCAACTAGCAGTCATTAGATTGTTAGTAGACTGCCTCCTTAATAACTTATAACACTTTATTTTGATGGGTCCTCAAGAAACACAAGAAAGATCTCTCTTTGTTTGTGCTTTTTCATGTTTTTGATAGAGGACATCTCTTATACTCAACAAGGCTGCGTTTATTTGATTAAAAATACAGTAG
>JAUCMS010000095.1:15382949-15404763 GCA_032357445.1 Enteromius radiatus | reverse complement strand
GTGCTTTTTCATGTTTTTGATAGAGGACATCTCTTATACTCAACAAGGCTGCGTTTATTTGATTAAAAATACAGTAGAACTGTTAATTTGTGAAATATAATAATAATAATAATAATAATAATAATAAATATAAATAATAATTTTCTTTGTAGTGATATTTTAAAATATTATTTATTCCTGTATTGGCAAAGGATAATTTTCTTTTTCAAAATAAGGCAAAACTTTTGAAATAAAAGCACAACTTTTGAGGTGAAAAAGGCAACAAAAAATAGTCAACCGAAGCTGTTAAGCTGCATTACATATTCCTTTTATCTTTACACCCTATTCCATTATGCATTTTGAGGTGTTATAAAACATGGACAAGACCAGCCTTTCTCTCCACAAATGCTCCCACAGAGTCCTCACAGATCTGGCCTGGTAGACATATTCAATTTACAGTTATCATTGCTCTCACTTCCTGCTCCATACTCACACACACTCAGTCTAAGATATCTCTGCTTGAGTTACCAAGCGATTTTCCCAAATCCTCTTTTTTTCCCCCTGGGTAGTTTACCAAAGTGAGGGACAGCGGGTATTTGTGTCAGGTCAGAAGTGAAACAGAGACCTGACATGAGTCTCTGGCAGTGAGGACAGGTGACCGTGGTCTAGCCTGCCAGATGAGAGCACACTTCATAAAGGCTAAGAAGTGTGGCAGACCCCCCGTGGCTGGAGCTGTGATGAGTCTTGGTGTTGTTATGTTAAAAAGAATCCCTGTGGCTGGCTTTGCTGCTCGCTGATAAGAGGAGCAGAAGGTGCTTGTCTTGGGCTGAGGGTGAAACTTAGCATACACTCTCCTTGAAGGGAAAAGGGGTTGTGAAAATGACTTCCATACTGCTTTTTTAATATCTTAACCCGTTGTTTTGAACTTTGAGAGGCTGTGGCCTACTAGTTCTTACCACATATCACTTATTTCTTTGGAATTCCAAGCATCACCTCATTAAACATGATTGTAAAACATGTTTAAATCTTAATTACTAGGGACAGTGACATGTAAAAGACAGCACACAATCAGATTCTAGATAAACAGTCCAGGTAACAACAGGAAATAAACCAACATGGGAAGAAACACAAGACTTTGCGTTGAGTGGAGGACACCAGGGTGGATCAGACGGGACTTGAACAGAGAGCACAGAGAGGTTAACAAGGAGCAGAAGGCTAGGGCTAAGCTGCAGGGCACCAGGGCAGGGCGGGCGGAACCACGACCCTCCAGGAACAGGAGCCCCCCAGGGCAGCGCAGGCGGGACGGGTGCCCACCAGCGTGATGCATACAGAATGAGAGACCAGGGCAGACGTGACTGTAAGAGAGAGCATAGAGAGATAATAATAAAGGTTGGCCACCATTGCCAGAGCAGGGCAGGACGAGAGTTCAAGGATGGCTTCCATGGCTGGAACAGGGCAGTGCGAGAGTTTGAGGATGGCCTTCGTGGCAGGAACAGAGCAGGACAGGAGCTCCATGGCGACCCTTCTGGCTGTGACGGGGCAGAACGAGTGTTCAATTGCCTCCGTGGCCATGACAGGACTCAATAATAGCTTCCATAGCTGTGACAGGGCAAGACAAGATGCTAATGTTGGCCCTTATGGCTGAAACAGGGCAGGACAGGAGTTCAGCGGCCTCCATGGCCGTGACTTGGCATGACAGGAGCTCATGGGTGGCTTCCATAGCCGTAGTAGGGCAGGACAAGGATTCAACAGCTTTCGTAACTGGGCATGACAAAGACTCCTAGGCAGCTTCCTTAGCCGTAGCAAGCCACTAGCAGAACCTCCAGAGAATCCACGACTTAAGCCGATCTCTCTGGAGATCCTCCCCAGAACCACTGGGGAGTTTACAATCCCAGCCAACACCTCTACAGGTAGTGCAGCCACCGGCAGAAACCTGATCTGGGGTAAACTTGGGAGCAGGCTCAGGAGCGGACGAGGCCTCTGGAGTGGACTCGGGGAAGAAGGAGACTTCCGAAGTGCAGTGTGCGGCCCACAAACTTAAAATGGCAACCACCATTAAGGGAGCACAGAGGTTAACAGGACAGTCTCTGATATGGCCTTCGCAGGAACGGCACACCGACATCAATGTTAGGTTCATCAAACTGCAAACCAGCCTCCAACACTCTCTGAGAGCCCTGGTGTCCTCATATACCACATCCATAATGCTTGGGAATACAGAGGAGACATCCGTGATGACTGAAGACAGTGGCTTGATTTCCATCAAGGCTGAGGGCTCTGGTGTGGCAGCCATCTTGTGCAGTGGCTTGGGATCTACGGCCATTTTGTGCGGTGGGTCTGGGTTTGCAGCCATCTTAGGCAGCGGCTGGAGCTCTGGGTTGTCGACCATCTTGTGCAATTGTTGTGGCTCTGGAGTGGTGGTCATCTTGAGCTGTGGCTCCTCCTTGGCTCATTAGGAGTGATCCCAGAGTGAGTAATGAGCCAACAGATGCTAAAGCATAGTCCAGAAATTGCACAAGTGAAGAATGTGGACCCTCACGTCTAAGCCAAGACGTAATACACAGATATGATCCTCCAGCATGTGAGTACCCTGTTTTACTAAAAACAATGAGCGTGTGATTTGTTGATCTGACCTGGGACCTTCTGAATAGCTGCTGAATACTTGTGTAGTGAAGTCTGCTATAATGTAGGCGGCAGAGGCGTGCGGATACATGTGCAGTGACTTCATTCAAGGTGGACAGGCAGGGTCAAACACCGGCAAACAGAACAATGGAGACAGAACAGAATCAAGGTCGAGGTAAACAGCCAGATTTTGGGGCAGGCCGCAAACAATCAGATTCCAGATAAACAGTCCAGGTAACAACATGGAAAAAAAAACATGGGAAGAACACTCAGAAATGTTAGCCAGGGCAAACAAGACACAATCACAGATCTGGTCAGAGCGCCCTCTGGTGGAAACAATGAGGGACTCCAGCTGGATATCATAACAGTAATAATGAATAATGTCACAATATTGCTGTTTTTTACGTTGTGTTCAATAAAAAATGCAACCTTGGTGAGTTTAAGAGGCTTCTTTGAAAAATATTTTGAGCAGTATAAAATCATGTTCATCACAGCAGTGACATATTAAAGTCATTTTATGTATAAAAAAGCATTTTCAGGGTCACATCATTGACTCACCATCCTGTAACACACATACCAACATTAAAGTGCAGCTTTTACTAAACGAGACTCCTTTCTAACTCAAAAAAACATGACATTTATGCCATTTACGCTCTCACAGCCAGCTGGATTTTGAACCCAAGCCATGGGGTGCTCGAGGGATCAGGCACACACAGGCCAAACCTTGTTGATTTCTCTGGTTTGGGTCAAGAGGGCTATAAATTGGAGCTGGTGTGAAAGGTAAACACACAGCCCTCTGGCTGGATTAGACAGAAGGGGCAAGGACAATGTGGTAACCCCTAATCCCCTGAGTGCTGGACCGCAGGTGCCCAGACAATCAAAGAGAGAGAGAGGTAAAGAAGAAAGAGAGAAGGATAGGGCTTTAAAGGAAAGATGCACTTTCCCCTCAGAGATCCATATATACACAAACATACGTATTATATTGAGAGAGCGGGAGAGAGCGATAAATTGAGATAAACAAGGTCTTGGTGAGGTTGAACCTTTGAACTCTGGCTAAGGAGGGGCTCAACCCTATTGAACCCTGGCTGTATTTGTAGTTGTCTTCAAAGAGGACATGATTACGGTTACAGAGCTAATGTCAAAGAGATCATCCAACATTTTGGGTGACGCCTGAACAACTATTGACATTTACTGGGTAGATAGTAAGCAGTAGCAAACAGCTAATCAGGTGCCTGTTTTTTTACTGGTATGTTGGTTTATCAGTGAGCGGAGCTGTGGAGGCACTATTCAGACAGAGCCGTTTTCTTGTCTGCCCTCTGCAGACCTCTCTCACTGATACCCAGACAAAGGTCATACACCTCTAGAATGGTGCAATATATTTACACTTTTACCTGCTTATGTGAAAGCTCACACATAAACAGACATGTTCAAGGTTTCATCCAGCTCTTGCCAGTAGAGAGTGTGAGTGTAGATCAATGGTTTGTATATTGATCAGATCGGTTGACGAGCACCAGGTGCTCTTCCATTGGCCGACCACCCAGAGGAGAATTCATTATACTTGTAGAGCATGTACTGCATTGAAAATAACTCGCTTACAGATGTAGCAGGGTACAAATGTTTTAAATATTAAGCAGTAACACTGATAATAATAAGAAATGCTTCTTGAACATCGACTTATGTGGACAGGATCCTGTAACACTAAAGAATGAACACTGAAGATGTTCCCAGCATGTCGTAATTACCGTAATTCCGAGATGACAGCATGAGACATTCAACTTTGTGCTGTTCACATCCTCAGACTGGGGATTATCCGTTTCTATAGTGACAGTCAACAAAATGACCCCAGCGTGAACGGTACTGGCAGTTATAAAACACAAGTAACAGTTGCTATGCAAATGCATTAATATATTTCTGTTATAAGTTGTTATTACATGGATAGCCTAGATATCGAACTCCATCCTACATGTATTTTGTTTATGTTCACATTACTTTTGTATCTAAATTTTATATAAACCTCTAAATTGGCAAAAGTCAATAGCTTAAATTTTAAAACATTTATTACGAAATAAATGCTTAATTACATTTTACCACCGGAAGCACCGTGAGGTACGCGTGGTCACATGGTACAAGCCGTAGCTCTCAGAAAACTCCCAGTTAACAAGTTGCAATTACGAGTTCTGTGAGGATGGTATCTCGAATTAAGTTTATTACAATATGAATGTGTTAAATATGATGCAAATGTACTTTAATTCTAAACAGATACACTGTGTCCTAACCAGATATGATGCAACACAAATTTTGTCTGTCCACACAAAAATGTAAAAATGGAACATGACACTGGAAAAAAAACAAAAACAAACACACCCTAAAACAGCCAATCAGAACACTTCTCTTTGGTCCGACACACACGTTTGTGTTGCATTTTTGTTAGTGTTTTGTTAAATTCCTACAAATGCATATTCAATTAGGATAGGGGCAAAAATTGTGTCTTTAGTAAATCATAGCAAAACTATTTTAATGGCAAAAGATTTGCACTAGTGTAATCTAACCCCTAGTCAGTGACAAAAACATCTTGTCAACTTTTTTTTTAACATATAAGAGATACTTAAATATTGAAAATGCTTCTATATAGTAAGATTTTTCTGTGCTTTCTTCAAAAAATCTCTCCAATTTTTTTTTTCGAGAATAAAAATCTATAAAAACAGATGTTAAGCTGCAAGAGAACAAATTTGACTCCTTTGATGAATCCCAAAGACATAAAGACAGTGAAGTTTATTTTAGTTTATTTTAATTAATCAGATTAAGGCAAACCCCTCCTCATCCGCATTCCTTCTGCTTTCCAATGGCAGCATGGTAGGGGTGCATGCTCTCCGTTAAGTACTTTAGCCTGATGGGAGCCGCAGGGGGCCGATAAGCAGATTAGGCCTGATTAAACTTGTATCAGTGGAATAGGAGCCGGAGACCTGCCAGGACAGAGGCACTCCTCCGCTCCTTCTCTTCCTCTTTTTTCCCCTCATTCTCTCCATCAGGCATCTTCGGTTTATCTGCCATTTTGGCGAAGAGCCAGATGCCATCAGCGACAAGTGAGTGTCATCAGATACTTGAGCGATACAGACGAGCTGTCCTACACATGTACGCAGACACTCACTTGGAGATACGCACATCCAAGATTTGGCTGTCACCCCAGGGGCGCTGTAGTTTTTGGGTCAAAAGTGAGGGGCGGAGAGCGAGAAAGAAAAGTGAGAGTGAATGAGGGAGAGAGAGAGATTTGGGTTATCTTTTTAGGAAAAGGTGGTGCCCTGGGGTCAAGTGAGGTTTACTAAAATTAGACTGGCATGCTAGGATCAGTGTTTACTGCTTAGGATCAAGTATTGTGAGGAGGACAGAGTGGGATGAACTGACTGAAAGGTGTCTTTCATAGCCTGTCTGCTGAAAATTATCTGGATTTACATCCACCTCATAAACTAACTTAACTGTTATTAAACTCTCTGCAAGTTTGATCCTGGTCTTGGAAATTCCCAGACAAAGAAAACACATGAAGATGACTTTTTCAGGCGTGCACAAAATATCGGTACCATATCAGTTAACAAATAATTTAACACATAGTATTGGTACATTATTTTGGCCCTATTTTTAATATTTAGTTTTTTAATATTTTTAAATATTTACCTTTGCCATCATCTACAGTAATCAACTAGTAAATATTTAAAATAATAATGTAATATTTATCAAATAATTTAATTTGAATATGGTATATTATAATGTTGCCATGCAACATTGTAAATTCACTACATCCAAATTCACTTTAAATTCACTTGTAACAATTTAAATGAAAATAAATATGGTTAAAATTCAGTTAAAATATGAAAAATCCTAGAATGATCATAAAAATAAACAAATATATTTAAATGTATTAAACACACACACACAGAAATAGATACCAGTAAAAAGTTTTAGGGATGCAGAAATATAAAGATAAAATTATGTTTATTACGGCAGATAAATTACAGATAGTGTTAATTAAATGTTAATTATTCATTAAGTTAGCAGCCATATACCACTACTACTACTATTTCTACTACTACTACTACTACTACTAATAATAATAATAATAAAAACGTATATTATTAACATTAACATTATCTGAATTTTAATATTATTGCATTCTTAAAACTTTTGCATGCTTACCACTATACCTTTATCTACTCCAGAGAGAAAGTAATTAACCCAGAAAGTGATTACGATCAGACATTTTATTAATTATCAACCCATAGTTTTTGATAGTAAAACAACATCAACCTTTCCTCTCCTCCCCAGCACTCGCTGGCAGAAGCTTGCCTCTTATCAATGTGAAAGTGTGGGGTCATCCAGAGTGGCACTGCAGGCTGAAGCTCTTAACAGAACACTGTTCCCATATCTAAGACACATGCCCTCTGGGGCCTGACATCTTGCTAAACAAACGAACTGTAAAAGGCTAAAGAGTGGGAAGGAGGAGGGGGACGAGGCAAGGAGGGGAATTCCACAGCACTGGGGCCATCTGTGGAGGTGAGCCAAGCTCTGAGGCCACTACAACCCTGTGACAGATCCTCCGCACTTCAAGCTAGCGTAAATAAAGCTAGCGCTGTTGTTCTAACTCCCACCCTGGAGCTTTGACAGCTGTGTGATGATGTCGGCAGCCCTGTGACCCACAGATGAGGGCCTGAGGGAAGGAAAGCTACCTGTGATAGGCTGAGAGAAGAGGTGAGACAAGTGGACAAGGCTTGAGACTTATTTAAAGGTGAAGTGTGTAATTCCTCCGATGTTAAGGTAGTTTCTTTAACTTATATGTAGAGAGACATATTAGGAAGTCATTTGTAAGTTGACAACCCCAAAAAACATAAACACAGTGACTCTTTCAAAACATTGTTTGAAACGGCATGACAACTTTTGGCGCAAGCTATTGTGTTTGTTTAAGGAGGAACTATACCTGCAAGACCGTTTAGTTCATTTCATTGTTCATTTCAAACTCCATAAACTCATTTAGTTGGGGTCTATACAAAATACATATGCAAATACAATTTTCGATAAATTTGAAAATGAACACTAACCTAAATAATTAAATGCTGTAAAAGTTAACAAAAGCAGTAACACTTTAGAGCTCTGTGACTTTTCCCTCAATAAATTTATATTAATAGTTAGTAAGGTAGTTGTTAAATGTAAGTATTGGGAAGGATTATTAGGGATGTAGAATAAGGCATGCTTATAAATGGCTAATATTCTAGTAATACGCATGCTAATAAGCAACTATTTAAGAGACCGTAAAATAAAGTGTTACCACAAATGTTTTAAACGTTAACAAGTTAAACCTTGTAGTAAAATGTTACAATGAGGCAGAACCATCTGTTTGTCCAATTAAGCTGTTTTGTCTCACTTTAACTTACACTTTACCGTTTATTATTATCGTGTCTAACCTTTGTCTTTTCCCTGATCAGTCAGTATTCATTTCTTTCTCTCTCCTTGGGATGCACTATAGTGTCAGGAAAGGTAGAAAGTGTGGGAATAAAAGTGATGGGTGAGTGCAGAAGGCCTGACAACTGTTTTACCCTCTCTGTAAAGCCATTAGACAGATAGATGGTGGACCTGTTGGAGGAGTGCACAGTGAGAGAGACACGAAGAAGGGAAAGGAAGACAAGTACGAATAAAGCTTGAAAAGGATGGCAGAAAGAAGACATCTCTCTTATTCTGATGTCATAACAAAACATCACTGCAGGAAGTCGCACATGTTACATTAGCAGCAAAACGAGAGTGAGTGTAGTGACTGTGCGGCTGTAGGTCATCTGTTCATAATGCTATTTAGATAAGATTCAACCAGACACTTATAATACATCCACATCAGTCTGTCTCTTTCTCTCTCTCTCTCCCACACACACACACACACACACACACTCATGCATTGTGACCTGCAGTTGACCGTTTGAACTCAGGAGTGTGGGTCAGAGGGGTCCTATGCAGAAAGGTCACATTGTGGTCATGTTGTCCTGCCTGAATGCAAAGGCCACTTTATTGCAGTGATTTACACAATTAACAGAAACAGTTGGGGGAGAGCGAAAGGAAGGAAAAAAGCAAGCAAGAGATGGTGGGCAGCCTCTTGTTCTCCACTCCCCTCAACCCTGCCACACATTCACAATCCGTTCTCGGATATAAATTTTAGATGTCCGACAGACACCCCCCCTCCCTTCCTACTCCCTTCACTCCAGTTAGGGAGTCATATAAAAAAGAGAGAGTGTGTGTTTGAGAGAAAAACGAAAAGAGAGAAACGATTCATTTCCCACACTCGACCCCAGCCGGGCCAAGGTTAGGTTTACCCCCCTCTCCTCCGTTTATTCAAACAATACAGACAGGCCAAATGTTCCCCTGTTTCAGAATCAAAAAGAAAAGCCAGCTGATGAATTGTCAAGGCAGAACGCTTTCATGAGTAATGAATTATATTAATGACTGGCGACTCTTACAAAAACAAAGCTCTTAAATCACGCAGTGACTTGGGGCTTTTGTGGAGGTCATTTTCTTTCCCCATTCCCCTCGGCATTCGGACCATGAACCATGATGAAAGAGAAAATTAGTCTTTCACTTTAGAAAAAACAGACCAGAATGATTCCATAACTCTCTATTCTTGTTCCTCTGTTTGGATGTATATACTAGATGCATTGACATAATGTATCTTAAAGAGACAGTTCACCCAAAAAATCTGCCATCGTTTACTCACCCTCACGCCAGCCCAGACTTTTTCCTTCTGCAGAATTTTTAAGCATGTTGGTAATTAAACAGTTATTGATGACTTAATTGAAATTAATTTTTGAGTAAAACTTTCCTTTAATTCTGTTTATCATATGATTAACAGTATTCAAAAACAGTAAGGAGGTTTTAGGCACTTTACTTCGTCATAAGAAGACCAAATATCACTGTAATCCACCAGTTCAGATGGTGTATTGCTTATATAAAATGCCAATAACTGGCAATTTTGCAGTGACATAATTGATAGAGAGCTCTGGGGATGTTATAGCAATGATTAACTGAAGTTTCTGCAAATAAGAAGTGTTAAATACTGGCAATTAAAAATATTATTTGCGGTTACTAAACAAGGCAACTTACCACATTATTGAAGAAAAAAAAGTTACTGTATTGTTTTTGCCAGCATTTTATAATAAGACTCCAAACACAGCTCATAAAATCAAAATATAATCAGTATCTGTTTTATAATCAGGGATATTGTGCAGTGCTTAATAACTAGCAACCACACAAGAATAACAGATATTTCCCAGGAAAAACAAACTGATACAATACTGTCAGTTCCAAATGTCACCTAACATTCAGTATCTGGACAGAATCCAAACCACTCTGTTTAGACTTTATTGTGCCGGTAGACTCCAGGGTGGACTGACTTCTGATTGGTGTTTTAAACATTTGGCAAAAGCATAAATCACTAAACCTCACTAATCCTAACAGCATCTCACGGCATAACCCTGTAAGCATCTGCTTATTACCTGTAAAATAATCCAATCAAAATCCTCCCAAGTTTCTTGGCAACCAACAGCAGCAGCCGTCAATCAGCTTGTGGCTAACACAATCCATGTGGGGTGGCCAATGAAAATGTGCATTTAATTCCAAATATTTTCAATTACTAGTGAGACATGTCAATGTCTTTACATTTAAATGTAACATTTACATTCCAATCAAACACGTAAGAGAAGTTAAAAAAAAAAAAGAAAAATAAATGTGTGTCCTTGTTAAAAAGATATTAAAGAGCTATTCTCTGCCCTTGATCCAACCTGGGGAGGGTAAACCCTCACCAGCAGGGTGAAATGAACCACATAATTGAAAAATCCAGTGTGCAATCCAAAACTAAGTGGGTCTCCATGAAACAATATCACCATGCAACAAATTTAATAAATAACTTCTGGGCGGGCTGTGAAAGGACTCCAATGTTTCCAGGGGCCCCGGACAGGGGTGTGTTTATGTGTGCACGTGTGTGTTGTGTGCTCATCGTGCGGAGGTGACACTGACTGTGTTGTCAAGCGTAAATCCCATCGCTGAGGGGCCAGTGAGATGGGTGTCCATATATCAAAGGATGCAGCGAAAGGAGCTGTCATTCGATCAGCCTGCAGGAAATTCGGGATTCCAAGCAGATGAGGGTCTGAAACTGAGAGGGCCGCAAAGCCCTGAGCCCTGGAGCTCTGTGCCCTGAAGAGCACCAGCTGTTTCCACTCACCCAGCCGGAGGACTTGAACTCAACCTGCGGCGTGACGTGGACGGCAAGAGAGGGTAATGAGGATCGGTGATGGAAGAAGCTAACGACAGTGTTGATTGCCTGTGACATGTGTGCGTGTGAGTGACACAGCTATTAATGTGAGTTAAAGGGATGGTTTACCCAGAAATGAACATTCTGAAAAAAATCATTATCATCATGTTGTTCCAAAACATGCATCACTTTTTGTGAAACACACACAAACACAACAATATGTTTTTTGCCAAGACGATTTTTGATGGTGGTAACCAAACTGTTTTGGTGACCAATGACTTGACTGAATGAATGAATGAAATCCAGTATATGTTCTTTTGTGGTCCGTGGGAGGTCAGTGGGGCTAAACCATCCCTTAAAAGTAACAAATTAAATAAATTTTAACCCAAAAATGAAAATTCTGTGATTGTTAACGCAAGTGTGTATGACTTTCTGTCTGCCACTGAACACACGCACATAAATATTTAAACTGTTTTTGTCAAAATAATTTTGTAAGACACTATTATGAGGAACGTTGGTTACTAAACCATTTTGACATATTTTCCCAAAAATGAAAGATATAGTTCCTTCAAAAATTTTAATTCTGTCACCATTAACTAAAACCATATTTTTAGAAATGTGTCTATTTCTTGCTCAGTGGTTACCAGAACCGTTTGGTTACCAACATTCCTGAAAATATTTGAAAGAATAGATTTCATTCCTTTTTCCCCTAAGTGTGTCTTCTGTTTTATAGTAGATCATCAAACAACTTGAATGTAAAAGAAAGCAACATTTCCTTCAAAAACACATCTGCTTTTAAGGCCGAAACTCCACTGTGTTGCACGTAGGTGGACATGACAATGAAGAAGAGCAGAAGAGGATTGAGTGAGACAGATGAGGATGGAGGATGGAGGAAGAGCTGTGCGACAGACGCAGGGAGAATGAAGTTAGAAGGCAAACGAGCATAAGAGAAAGAAGAGGGAGAAGGAGGTTGGCATATAAACGATTACTCCCAAACGTGAGCTGACAGCTGGACCGTGACCTTCCTGCTGTTGGAGCAAAGCTCTGGCTTCATTTACATTACTGCCATGCCAAGTCATTTAGACTCCATTCTTATTCTGACCCGATATTGTGCTGAGTCCCCCCAAAGGCTTAACAGGCCTAGTTTAGAGTAATAGCTTACACTGAGGTGCTATCTGCATTACAGGCCACGGCTCTCTTAGCCCTCCTCCCAGCTAGTTGACAGAATTAGCTTCAGAGTCATGTTCCACAGTTAAAGATAGTGTCTTTGGATGAGTGAAGTAAAGTTGAAACTCTCTCTCTCTCTCTCTCTCTCTCTCTCTCTCTTTCTGTGTAATAAACAATCAATGGTCTGTGTCCAGTAAAACCAAGGTGAGGTCAGAGGGGATCAAAGGTCAACACCTGTCTTGTCAGTCAAGGTATGTGTGTGTATATGCAGGATATTTGTGAACTCCTACACGCACGAACACACCAAAAAAAAAAAAAAATGTTTCAAAACATTTCATGAAAAAACATTTACTGAAGAGACCTTAATAAGTGAAAGATTCATAACATGTGACCCAGCACTGAACTCTTGCTTGTGGGCCATGCAGTCTTACAGAAATAGATAACTAAAGATGAATAACTCATTAACAGGAAAGTTGGTTAGAAACATCTACTTCTATCTATCTATTTATCTATCTATCAAATTAAGTCACTATACAATTACTTTAAAATTATTATATATATATTTTAAAAAATATTTAAAACTGAAAAAAATTATATATATATATATATATATATAAGAGCATCAGAATAATCTTCAGTATATACACAGTTAATGTGCATATACCACAATAAATTTAATTAAAAAAAAAAAAAAAAAAAAAAAAACAGTCAAGGCAGTCCTACTTACTTTGTTACTCCATTACATAAAGTACTTTAGGATAGTAAAGGGTGGCACCAGGTCAGTTGGTGCAATGCCGAGATGATGATTCAGTCTTAACGTTGTCCTCACATTTCTCTGCGAGATGGATTTATGGCGCATTTCACACTTTGCTGCCACTCTGAGAGCCATAGCTCCATTCAGAGCACCGCCATGTTAATTAGGAGCGTTTGGCTCCATTTCATTGAGTAGAAGGGAAGAAATATGCCTTGCTCCTCCACTGCTGCCTGGCATTAGGATGGGAGGATAAGTGTAAGACGAAGTGAGTGGGGTACAGCCGTGTGTGTTTGTGTGTGTGTGAGTTTTTCTTTTGCAAGTAAATTAATGTGGTGAAGTGTGTGTGACAGTAGGTAATTTGTGTGAGTGTGAGATCATGAATGACTGTGTGAGCATGTCATTCTTACACAGGATGCAGATTTATAATATCCAAAGTTCAAATGAAAGTTATATAGTTCATATCTTCACACTGATGCCTAGTGACCAAAAAATAGATGGGGATATCTGTAGCATTAGCCAACAATACATTGTATGGGATAAAATTGTATATATATGATTGCCAAAAATAATTAGGATATTAAGTAAAGATCATGTTCCTTGAAGATATTTTGTACCTTAAATGTATCAAAACTTTCATTAATAATTCAAAAATTTTCATTAGTAATTTTAGATTAGTAATATGACTTATTTTCTCAAAAATGTTTTGCACCCACAGATTTCACATTTTCAAAGTTGTATCTCAGCCAGATATTATCCTATCCTAACAAACCATACAGCAATGAAAAAATTGACCATTATTGCTGGTTTTATGGTTCAGGGTCACATATTCCACTTGAGCCTTCCCCAGTTTCCCTGTTACTAAACATATTTGCATAATATGTATTGTATAAGAAAAAATAGCTTCTTCTATTCCCCCAAATGACAGATTAAAATCACGGATAGATTTCTATTGGATTTCAATTAATTAATTAATTTGTTGTTTTTAATAAGCTAACCTTCTCCCTTATACTCTGCCCTTTCTAATGTAAGAGTGTCATGTGACGAGCTCTTTGCAGCACAATGAAATTCGGAAGGTGAGACATTCTATGATAGTGCATTAAAAACGCAAAGCGGGGGAATCAGTCTGAACATTTTGAACTGATGTGTGAAAAGGTTCACAGACTTATGACTATGTTTTTCTGCCAGTAGTGCCTATAACTTTTCCAAACAGATTTATATGTGAAGACATGGTGTATCTTAGGTTACAGAACATGATGCATTTCAGTCCGTCTAGAGCAATCAGAGGTTTGATGATACACAAATCAATGAGAGCCCACTGGCAGTTGTACAAACATAATGCATCAAGATCTGTTTCTCATCAAAATGTGCAATTATCTGTTCTTCATAACACACATGTAAATAATGTCATGCTGCACATATGTTGTCCATAGCCCAAGTCTACATCTGGTCTAAGGTCAATTTTTAAATGTCATGCCATTGATTTGGAAGATCCCGATATTATTGACTGCTTGCCTTTGTGGCCATTTCAGCCACCTCTTGACCTGCTGGGCCAAGATCACTATTACGCTGTCAGACCACATAATGGAAGCACAACACAAGAGCTCGCTCATCTGAGAGTGATTCATTACGGAAAACAATGCCATGAGTAGAGGCGATCATTATTTTACTACAAAAACAAAAAAGTTCCAGAAAATGCAGTTCCAGTGTCATGGTGGCTTAGTTATTTTCAAACCAAACGCTAAGTGACTTTTATAACAGTAGGCTGGGAAAGGGTTTTATGTTCCCTTACCTCTTCAAGTGGTTGATTTAGAAATGTTCTCATAGCTAGTCGATGATGCTACAGAAAGTGGTTTCCTAAGAAGAGCCCTCCTCTGGGTGTCTGAGGCAGCAGTCCTTTGGCCTCCTCCGGTTTGGCCCAATTATTTGTAATGTGCTGTAGAGTAAACTATTATTCTTAGCCAACCTCAGCAGTAATGTTTCAGTATGCTCTATATACAAACTAGTAAATTACTTGATGACAACACAGCTGAAGTGTCTCATTCATGTGGGGCGGTTCATCATTTAGATCACGCTGGATGGGTAATAAATCAGGATTCTCGACTCTCACAGCAAAGCTCAGAGTTTTGTTTTCAATTAAAACCAGAGAGCGTCAGACAACACATCTTACTGCACTGAAACAAATGCAAAAAAGATTATTAGAGCTATAGGACTATAGGCCAGTTATATGCATGTGAAATGGATATGGAAATAAACCAGTATATACTGGAAATATGTGCCTCTACCTACATTTTTGAAAAAAAAAAACAAACAAACAAATTGATACAATTGCCAACAGTTTCTAGCAAAAATCAAGACGAGGCATTAAACTTTGGTAAAAAATATTTGGTTTACACCTATTAGTTGCTTATTAGCATGAATATTACTAGAATATAAGTCATTTATTAGTGCTATTTAAGCACATATTAATGCATTATTCTACATCTCTACTCTTCATCTCTTACCCAATACCTAAACTTAACAACTATTAATAACTAGCAAATTAAGAATTTATTGAAGGAAAAGTTGTAGTTAGTTGTAGTTTGACATCTGTATTGCATAAGCAGCTCTATATGTATGGCTTTTCTGACATACTAAACGTGTTCAATTGCTCACCTGGTACAGCATTACACTGAAAAAAGACTGTAATGCTTACTTTAGCAAATGCGTTTTATCTCTCATATCATAGGCACTGATTAGGTTTAGGTTAGAGTTTAATGTAGCTGTCACATTTTTTTAAACACAAGAATGCCTTTACGCTTTAGCACTATTTACAGAATGCTTCATTTCTGAACATGATACAAAAAAAAAACAAACTTAATAAAATACTTAACCAAAATAAAATTAACCAAAAAACAACGACAATTTTACAAAAAAGTTAAAACTGGTACGTTTCAATATACTGTGACTGGGTTGAAATAGACAATAAACTGACTTATAAAGCCACTTTTTGAAAATTCTATTAAATGAATTACTCATCCACCACAAAAGGATGTGCTGCATGCAATAATAACTGCACCAAAGTCCTAGTTTCTCTTTTAATGCGATTCCCCTCTCCTCAGTATAAGACCAACTATGAGAGAAGGCACGATTATTCACCTCATGGCCACCAAGGGCTTCTCAAGGCTCACTGTATTCAGTGTTTTCCCTAAACAGGCATTAGGGTCTAATTCTGCCCGCCCATGGAAGAGCAGGCGCTAAAGCCCATGTCAATTGGCAGACTCCCTGTGGGACGAGAGAGAGAGAGGCTTCCCTACCATGCAGCGCACCCACCACCCCACCCTCTGCACCAGGCCTGTAATCACAGATTAGGGGGCGGATCAAAGGCTGGATTAAATTTGGGCCACTGGGCAAAGGCGGAGATTATGGCATGGTGGCACATCTTTCTTTTTGTCAGAGCGTGCATGTGTCTCTCAGACACATATGTGTGTGCGCACACGTGTTTATGAGTTATCCGGTTAGCCATCCAAAGTCCAACCAAAGTTGCTCAGTTTTTCTCAACACTGGTTTCCTCAAACCTCTAGGGTGAGATTATGGAGAAATAGAGGAGCATAACCTCCAATTTCCACCCCCAGAGCTTCACACGACAACACAGCCCTGCCATCCCAGCTAAAGGTAGGAGGCGAGGTGCGCTGAATAGCGATAGCCAACCAATTTCTCCACTATTGTGGCAGAGCAGTGACTTTTAGCTGCGTGTAATCCTAGCCCCCTCACCCCCTTGCCTCCTAAAGGGGCTCATCACAAACAATTAAATCAACCATGAATTTCATATCGTTCACTAGAGCCTTTCAACCTTCTTCTTTTTTCTCCTCCTTTTCTCTTTTAATTCAAACTTGTTAATCAGCCTTTAGAAGCCAATTAAGTAGATTGTAACGCTCTCAATTGGATAATTTGCCTTTGTTGGGCTCTGGGTGATCCTTCTGATACAGTTTGCAAGCAGTAATTGGCCTAGCATTCCAAACAAACAGCAATGAAGAGAGACTTTAAATATGTCAGTTAACACTACTATACATGTTCCTATTTTATATTTTTATTTATTATTTTACTCTTTACATTACAAGGACAGGGGTGAGATAACAGGAAATAGAGAGAAGACAAAGGTATCTGGATATGAACTTGAGTCACCTGAATGCCACAGCAGATAATTCAGTGGAATTCTAAAGAAAAAGTGACTTTTTATTGATTTTACAGGCTCTGCTATATTTTTCAATGTTACCGTGATAATTTGTGTCAATTAAATGAATACTGTTGGTTGATTCGGTGCCTAGACTGTGCAGCAGTGGGTGGATAAGGAATAAAAATCGAATTCACCCCGTCTATGACATCTCGCCCTCGGCTCCTGTTCTCAAAGCCGTGGAGCTGCTAAGAGAATATATAGCGCAAGGTGTCTGTCGTTCTCCGTCTGTCTGTCTGTCTTTTTTTTTTCTCTCTCAAAGACCCTCTTGTCACCCAGGGCTCCAACTGAACAGTGGGAGTGCACAGCCCAGCAAAAGGGCAACCATTTATCACAGTCGCCCCAAATGAAAGGACCCAAACGTCTCTCTTTCGGCTTTCCCCCTTCCCTCTTTCTTCTGCTCCCTCTTTTCCTTTTTCCTCTTTCAACATCCCGTCTTTCCCCTTTTGTCTGATCGTAACAGTCTGGCTGGCGAAGAGGAGGGAAAGAAAAAAGAGGGCCGTTAGCTCGCTCAGCCCGGCTGCAGTTGGGCCAGCTCTCTCACGCTGTGGATCAAGCGGCCCTTTGTGTGTGTGGGGGTGATTTGTCAGGCGACGGTGGCAGAAGTCAAGACCTAGAGGGTGAAAGGCCCTGACCCCAGGAGTGCCTGGCCCCCAAGCTTCAGCTATAATAGAAAGGGGCCCGGAGAATGGCCGCCTGTCCAGTGCCCAAACACCACAAAGCAGCTCATCTGCATACTTCAGGTAGGGCACATTTATTGGAACTGACAGGGGTGTGACAGGCTCAATGGTGATCGAGGGTGTGTGTGTGTGGGAGGGTGCTGGCTAAAAGCTGCTTTTCCTCTGCTGGGCTTGAAGGAAACCAATAACAGCTAATCTCTCCCGGCATAATAAACAAAACAGTAAACAATGCCATTGTTTACACATCCAACAGGCAGTGCAGTTACTAGCCTTTTGTGACCGCTCAACAGCAGAATGAAGTGTCGGGGCAGAGGCCATCAGAGGAAGAGAGAGAGGCAGTGTGAGACAAATAGAGAGAACTGTGACAACTGACATGCTGGCCTGCCTGTTAGTTCTCACCCCGTTTTGTTCCCTTTTCATCCGCTCCTAAACGACGACAGAGAAACGCATTCCTCCACCGAACTGTTTGTTTGCTTGTTCCCACCTTTCCTGGGTCAGAGGGAGACAGTGATGTTAGCCTCTCTCTCATGGATGGACGTTAGTCTGAGGTGGCAACTCTGCACTGTTTATTTGCATTTGCAGTCTGAGTAGTTTTAGTGCCGGATTTAGTGAAGGAATTATGCAAATCAGATAACAGCACAAATTAGCTCACAAATCCCAAACATGCATGCAATTTACGGGGTGATTCTGAACATCCATTACAGCATAAACAGCAGACTATCACAATGTGACATACTTTGTACCAGCACTTTACAGCATCATACCGCCAATCTTCAGTAGGTACCCAAATTGGCTTCCTGTTACTTTTTAAAAACTGCACCATGCTTATATGCCAAATTATAATGCACTTCTACTTAGTTTAATAACCACTTAATGAATTACTGGTCATATGATCAAAGAAAATGTACACAAATTATATTTCACTGCATACCATTTTTCATGCACGATCATAGCGCAACAGTTTACTTTATTGCATGGAACTTATTATGTGGTTATTGTTGTTGTACATTTGGATATTCAGTACAGTATCTGGTATACATTATTTTGTCAATAGTTTGTGGAAAATAATAACTTTGTACATATGACAATAAAATCTGACTTTATTATTATTAATATTATTTGTTTTTCATCAAAAACACATGAAGTTACACTTTTTTAAATTATGTTATGTTAAACTAGAATAAGTTTTTGGAACAAAAATTTTAAGGAGTATTCTTATACATTCTGTTCGGAAAAAAAAATAAATAAAAAGATATCCCTTTGTAGCTATATTCTGTCCGTATGATATTGTTAATAACCTTGCTGTGTAACAAATTGAGTCCTGCAATCCTTGAGACATCACCTTGCCTAATCGGCACAATCAAAAGCCATCAAATAATCATGTAATCAGTGAACAGGCCTGTTGGCACAGATACAGCAGCATTGGATCCATTCTGGGCCTGACTGACATGATTATAAAGACTATGGGAGTAAAGCAGTTGTCATTGGAAGCAGATGGAGCATTTTAAAGAGACAGAGGGAAGATCTTTCAGCATAGCGTCCTTGTACGATGTCTGGAAGCATTTATGATCCACAGAGGCTTCTTATTGTCAAAAGAAAAAAGGAAGGGAGTAAAAGAGAGGAACAAGGAGGGGAAATGTTGAATCATTTCAATGCTGAGGACACTCAGACATTAAAGGGCACTGCAGACCTTACAGGGCTGTTACCCATCTTGAGAATAAAAGAGTGGCCAAAATCCATAATGTCCATTATTAAAACACAGAGTTTCCTTTTCAGATCCAAACTAACGTAATTTGTCTATGGAACTTAAAAGGAGCATCTTGAAAAATTATGCTGGCTGGAAACGGTACAAAAAATGGTACAAAACACCGTAAAGTAACCCTTATCACTTGTATCACTGTATTACAAGTCTTTAAAATGCATGATAATTTTATTTAATACATTATAAATCTTAATATTAATTAATCATATTATTTATTATTATCATATTATATTATTAACTATCATTTATTTAAAAACAAATAAATAAATAATAGAAATAGAAAATAATATAACCAAAAATGCAAGTAAAACAAAGACCTACAGGTTTGAAATGATATATGAGGTTTTGTAAATTATAACAGATTGTTAGATAAATTACTACTTTGACAAAAATTATAGAAACTCTAGAGGATACAGAGAGAGAGAGAGAGAGAGAGAGAGAGAGAGAGAGAGAGAGCAAAACAAAGAGAAAGAGGGAGTGAGACAACATCTATGGTGTTGTATACAAAAAGTGTCAGACACTTGACTGTGTGTCTCCCGCTCTCATTTGGGGTATGGAGCGGAAGCATCCAGGCAAAGAAAGAGGCAGGACGGCGCTTTTATCCCCTGCGTTTGGAGGCAAGAGTCGCTGTGTGTATGCATGAGTATGAACAGGAAGATGAATGGTCTGGAAGATAAATGCATGTGGGTTACTCTGCAGTGGCCTCCCGCTCCATGTAGCCCACTACCATGACATCAGAACAGAAGGGGCAAACATCCCCTCTTTGTGGAGGGGCTAATTTAATTTGTACCTTCCAATGAGGGGTAAATATGTTTGAACTGTCTGAGTGAGCAGTGTGTACCCGACTCCCGTTCTCACGGGAAACTGGCGCACGTCAGGATATTGTGTGGCGTTGCATTGCTAGTTCAGTTCAAAAAAGCTAATTTGATTATTTCCTTTTGCCTTTTTTTCATTCTTTCTTGCTCGCCATCTCGCTCTCTCTCTCTCTCTTTCTCCATCTGTTCCTCTCTTCGGAACTCAGTGTCTCTTTCCTGGCGTTCATACACAAACACTGACATAGACACACAAACACACACCAACTCTTGACATTCCCCTGGGATGACCCCAGTGACCTTTTTCATGTCTGTTCGGAATCTGACGTCAAAGGTCTCGTTGCTAGGAATGAGGGCTTGTTTAGTAACAAATATGACCTCTCTTGCCTTTTCTAGTCTCTGCGGCTATCGGATATATAAATTCTTCCTGTTTTAGCTGCTGCATACATAAATGAACTCAATGAGTCAATGAAAGGTTATGAGGACAGGAGGTCCATTATCAATATCTGTAAGTCCAGAGGGTTTGATAAGCACATATCTTCCAGGGATGCAGGGTGTCAGGGTCACACCTAGCATTCGGTGACCCTGCAGCATCCAGGGCTGACCTCTTGGCTTGGGCTGACCTCTGTGGACCCAGCTGATTCTGATTACTCCTCTGGGATCCTGGACCAGCAGCACCAAGCTCTAAGTTTGACATCCCATGCAGAGGAACACTATAAATATACAGAATAATAGCAACAATACAGCATCCTCCTGACAGAGGTGTGCTGGACAAAATGGAGAGTTCAGCACATTGTCCATCTGCCATCTGTTCCAGACAGTGACCTTTTAATGCATGCCTGATCTATATTTAATTAAAAGACCAGATTGTATCTCATTTTTGATTAAGAGCAGCCCCAAAAATTATTTGGATGATTACAATGTATGGATTTCTTATATATATCTTATATGTATTTTGTATATGTAACACGATATTAATTCAAGTGGCATTCATTTTAACAAAAGAGTTTGTCTAAATAAAAATGCAAATGTATTATTTGCCAATAGGAGCATTACAGTAAGCTCACAAACACTGCTTTAAATGAAATCTACCGATCACCGTAGAATTAGTGTCAGGCAAAGGAGGGGTTTGTAAAAATGAATCATTTGCCCAGCCAACCATTTTTACGTCATAAAAATGCTCCCATAACGTTCCCATTGAGTTACAATTTTTTTAAATGTCCAGTTTTTTTTAGACGTTCTTGTTTGGTTATAAGAAAGTTATTCAAAATGTTTTTAGAACATTCCATTAACAACTCAATGGTAACGTTTCTAATGCTAACATTTTTAAAATGTTCCACTAACAACACGGTGATAATGTTTTTATGCTAACCTTTTGAAAACGTTCCACCAACAACGCAATGATAACGTTTTTAAAACATTTATCAATTGCAGATAACGTTAAGGAAATGTTCTACTAATGTTATGCAAGAATGTTTAGCGAACATTAGCCAAAATTACGATAGCCTTTCCTGTTAGCTGGGAAATAGTCTCGCGTAGCCAGACCTTCAGACTGA
>JAUCMS010000095.1:15343445-15366865 GCA_032357445.1 Enteromius radiatus | reverse complement strand
TATATATATATATATATATATATATATATATATATAGATAGATAGATAGATAGATACATGATAGACAGACAGACAATAAATAAATAAATAAATGCATGAATAAATGAATGAATGAGTCCCATTTACTACTAAGTGGTTATGTAGGCCTATACAACCTATATAAAGAGGCAGAAAGAAAGACTATACATAGTACATAACATAAAGCAAATGGTGACAAGGTGGTAAATGGCTATTAAAATGACTACACCCTCTAACCTCGACTTAGCAAAGGCCATATTTAGCCGTAAGGGTGCATGCTGAAACGTAAAGAACAGGGGCACATCTGTTGCCCTGTCTGTGAGAGGTCGGGTACAGGGTGTCCTGGGGGTGGCGTTTGTCATGTCGGGGAATCTTGTTATATACTTGCTGTTACTCACCCTGGCGATAAGTCATCGTTATAGTGCACCTACCTGGCAACCTGGTGATAAGAGAGCCATGTTCAATCACAACGGCGGCTAATATTTCAAATTCCATATTGTTCGCCTCTAGCTGGAGATACCCATACCTCACACACATATATGTGCATAACACACACACACATAGAGCGGAGGAGTCACAGCGGGAATGAAGAGAGCGGGAGAGCTCTTGAGGGACAGAGCGAACATTAAAAACCTCACAGCGTCACTGTCACCCCGGGAGACTGATGTCTGAGCTCAATGTTAGCCAAACACTTTTTGAGGTCTTTAAAAGGAAAGATGTTTGGCCTTCGAAATAAATGTTTTGTTTAAACTCACGTGCTTAAAAACTTCAAGGGCATGTTAGCATATTCAACAATATTCAGTGTTTATATACTACTTGTATATATGCACTTTCACAGTATTTTGCATCATTTTTGTATTTTATCTACTTGTTGTCTTTTTAATTATTGCAAAAGCAGTAACAACTTGACCAACACTAGCTCTACAGTATCTATTCTAGGTAGCTAGTCTTTATTTTATGAAGAGTTTATTTGCAAAAACAGATAAGTGATAATATTTTTAAATCATATTTTTATTATGTAATATTATTTATTGTGTATTGCTGCTTTTTAAAATATTTTTACACACACACACACACACACCTATATATATATGTGTGTGTATGCAGTGGGATTATTTTGATTAGGTAAAACATAACTAAAAAATACAGTAGCACAATAAAAACCACCACTACTCTAAAAAAATCTTAAAAAAGTCTTCACATATTGGAATGATATCTGCGTATTAATTTTGTGATATTTTCTGAATCTTGATTTATGATATTAATTATTCATTTAACTTTGACCAGTAGTTTATATATAGCATGTGACCGAAACTTCCAGGACCACAACAAACATCTTTACTTCAGCTTAGAAGTTTTAAAACATGTAAGTGATTGAAACATTTTAGCCAATATCTCAAAAACATTTATGCAAATGCAAAAAGCCCAAATATTTTTGCATCCACCAAACAGATACTTGCTCTGGGAAATTTTAAATCCACAAAGGAGTTGATACCTAATGCCTAAGCACTGCATCATACAGTTAAAGGAGCTTTTGATGTTGGCTACCTCCAGACTAAAAAAAGTTGCAATAGCTTAATTTTGTAACAGATTTATGCAGAAACTTGTCTGTCCAATCCTGAGCTACTCTCAACAAGACCTCGGTCTGAATTGAACAGTCCAAGTCCCTGCTAAATAAGTATCTTAGAAAGCCAAGCCTCTCTCCTCACTCTCTCTGCATGCTGCTCAATTCTAGAGAGTCTGTATAGCCTATGATGCACCTTTATGTGTGTTTATGCAGCTTTAGCAGGCAGCAGTTTAGCAGGTGCAGGACGCTGTAAGTACAACTGAAATCCAATGCTAAGAGGATTAAAGAGAGGATGATATCTCGCTAGTAAATAACACTTCGTGAGGAGTGTGAGAGAGAGAGAGAGAGAGAGAGAGACAGACTAAATAACAGTGCTCACACATTGAGGCTTCATCCTGTCCTCGTTGAAAGGCAAAAAATATATATATATATGAATAAAACACAGGTGTTAAGTTGCCTGAAAATTAAAGAATTTAATGGAGCTTCATTTCTGTCTTCTGCAAGAGAAGTTTTTTTCATGTTGATAATCCAGTCCATGCTAAACGGCTGTCTTTTTCTTTTTTTTTTGTAGGCTCTTCACACATATTTTTTGTTTACCCACAAACATTCACTCTCCACTGCAGTACCATCAACGAAAACATCACTTCTTCACACACTTACACTTGAACATGACAGACAGAGCTGAAGCGCTGGGATTTCCTTTAACCTTCTCTTTCCAAACGTCACACATGTTACACGTTTCTCTGTATATTGTAACAGTATGTTGTCAGGTCAACTTCTAAACTCATAGAACATATTGACTGGTCAGTTGTGGATTATAGTCAGCTTTGATATGAAATGAAGTAAAAATGTCAGTGTGTGAGAATGATGCTTAACACTTCTGATACTAGGTGAGAAGAAAAAAATAGATGGTTCTGTTTTATTTTCTATTACTTTTTTTTTTTTTTTTTTTTTTTATGTTCCAATACTCATTATTAAGCTCCTAATATACTTCTTATTCACAGATAAGAAGGTAGGCCTATTGGGGATGCAGAATATGGTAATGCAGAATATGTGCATAAAGTACTAATAAACAGCCAATATGTTAAAAATAGGCATACTAATAACTTACTAATAGTGAGAATTGGCCCATACACCAAAGTGTTACAAAAACTAATTAACTACTTATTACTTAAATTCACATGGATTAAATGTGCTATGCCTGCTTTTATATATATATATATATATATATATATATATATATAATTTGTTTAGAATTCTAAAAAATAATTGATAATTGTAATTAAGATTTTGCAATCACAGGAACAAATTATATTTTAAATAGTAAACATTTTTGCTGCATATTACCTTTAGAGGTAGTGTAAATAAATAAATAAAACACAAACAAACTAATTATTCACAACTAAGCATTGTTTGATTGTTAGGTTTCCCATCTCGGGACTGTTGAGGTTAAAAGAGTAGCAATGTCACAAAACCAGGCCTTGTGCACAGGCATGTGCCAGCAATGTAAGGTGAGCTCTCCGTTTTTATTACGATGCCTCCTTGACCATGAAAAAGGCCTCGGTGGGTTTACGTGGGGTCTGCTAAATGTGAAAGGTTATCTTGCTCACAACATATTGGGTCATATAATAAGCCCGAACACCTGGGCCTGCTCTCCATATCCTCATTCTCTCCTCTTCCTCCTCCCCCGACCTCCCGCCATCCCAAATCCCTCCATTCATCGACTTTTTTCTCTCCTCTCTCTAATTTCTTAATTCCTCTGAGGCACTCTCCATGACTACCTGGGGTTCTTAACTGCCCACTCATGGGGAGAGAAGTGCTGGATGTTTACACCTGCTAGGCCAAGCTCAATGCCCAGGGGTGGGGTTAGGGCGGCCCCACTCACTCCACCCCTCTCCTCCCCTCTCCAAAAGGGAACAATCGACCCAAAGCGGGGAATCAATGGGCCTCCCAGCTGGGAGCTGGGCTCATTGAGTAGAGAGGCGCTTGAGAGCAGTGGAGTGCTGGGGAGATGGGCAACTCTGAGCCGTCCTCTCCAGGGCCAAAGAGTGCTTGGGTGGGACATTCAAGTGATTCCAGCTCACTGGAGAAGGACTGGATGAAGTGAAGGGGTTACAGAGAGAGAAATCCCTTGCCTTGAATGGACAAGAGCTACTCAAGAGTCAAACAAGTGAAGATAAAGCAGCGCTTGTGAGGAACGCAGTGTTGTATGTATATGTATAACTATAGCTACAATAAAGGAATGTTTAACTTCCATGACATGAGACATTCATGCTAAGAAAAGTGAGAAAAGGCTGACATACAGTCGCCTACAAGCATATTTGCTCACTTTTGAACACTTATATGCAATCCAATGGTAAAACACACTCTCAGAACCAATATCAGACAAAAAACAATTAGCCTCAAGGTCATTATATAGTGGGTGTATGAAGCTTGTTCCCAGTTCACAAATGTTTCCTAATACAGTTGTTCTTCTGTTATGGATTTAATAATATATAAACATAACAAAATTCTTATTATTTATTACTACTAATTAAACACATATTAATGCCTTATTCTGCATTACCTTGATACTTAAATATTAATAAACGTCAAATTAGGAATATATTGAGGTAAAAGTCGTAGTTAATAGTGAATTAGTGTTCCCTATAAAGTGTTACAAAGCTTTTTTTTTGGTGAATCATTCATTACAAATAAAATATAAATACATTTATTTGCATTATATCACACAATATATAATATAACAAAATATAATGCAAGAAATATATTGTTCAAAAAAGGAAAGGAAAGGAAAGGAAAGGGTGTCAAAATGTGTACTTGCTTATAGTGATGTGGTCACTACAGTTACTCTGATATTGCACATCTGGGAAATTACTTCATATCTCAAAAAAAAGTTTGACTATCCATTTACTGTATATACATACCAATGTATTTATATACCCACACACATACATACACACACATTTGTCTATCACCATTTAGTTTATGCTGTTGTCCAGGTTAGCACAAGAGTGATGACAGAATTCCAGTGCTAATTCAAGATTATAAAGAATGGTAATTTTCAGTTATAGTTTATGTGTTCATTCTCCATGCTTAATGGCTGGAAAGCTGTCAGTAACCACTTGAGAGTTGTCAAAAAACATTTATTGAGGGACAAATGAAGCAGAGGTGGGCAGCCGTCCAAGCTGGAGACCACTGGGACACATGTTTAGCTCAATCACACTCTAATTCAGCTGGATGATCCCACAGAAAATAGCACCACCCGTAAAGTATGGCTATTCTACCCTGCAGAACCTAAAATAAGATTAGGTGTTGCTACCAAGAAAGTGGAAGACTTACGACCCAGACTAATTTGGTCTTAACCTCTTCAGCGTTGACTTTCTAACACCTTCATTATGACATTTTCCCGGTCTGGACTACAAGGTGGATAAACGCACACTGCTGCATGCATACACACACACACACACCTCTGTGAACTGAGCTGTCCTTCCTCCTCTCTCCTTTAACGTGGGCTGACAACACTCTCTAATCCAAAGGGTTTCAAAGGTTCTCTCCTTTGTGAATACAAAACATACAGGGTTCTGAACTTTTGATCATGGTTGAAGAGAGAGAGTGAGGGAGGGAAAAATCGAAGCGTCTCTTGACGTAGTCTTCACAGGCTTTGGGTTCAAGCACAGTTCATGCCAGGCTTTTCTGTTTCTCAAACACCCTAACAAATTATTCCCCGAGTTCTTCAGAAAAAGGCAAGGCCGAACTGCAAATACCTGCCGTTCAAGAGTGAACAGATAGCACATCCAAATCGTACAATACACACTTACATACCCCGTTATACAATCGTGCTTTTAATTTTTCATATCTGAAGGCCTACAGGGACAGTTCACCCAAAGCTTCTGCAAATGCAAAAGATATTCTGAGAAACCCCCCACGCACAACGTTTTGGTTTTGACCCCACTGACTTTGATTTCATGTATAAAAGTACATCTTCTTTATGATCTACAGAAAGAAAGAAAGTCAGGCAGTTTTGGAACTACATGAGGGTGAGTAAATTATGCCAGAATATTCATTTTTGGGTGAACTATCCCTTTAATTAACTGCCCACATCCATAAAGGCAAAATCTTGTGCTTGGTCGAAATAATATCAGGCAGCTAATCAGTTCAAAGTCAGCAGCCTTTGCTTGCTCAGCACCTCTACGTGTCTTGTTTTCTGATAAATCAGAGATCATTATGGGCCCGTATTGTCAAGGATAGCTAGGACCTTCCAATTGTCTCTCAGATGTAATGTAAACAGGTTTTGGGTCCATATGCTAATCTCATTGTTTAATGACTACTACAGATAATGAGGATCATTAATAAAACCCCTGTAAGTGTAGGATTTGTAAATTCTAAGTCACTTGCATAAGGCTGCATTAAGTCCAGCTCCTCCCTGGGAAAACAGCTGGAGTGGTGATGGAAACACTTTTAGCTTCTACCCCCTCATCTTCAGCTATTTGTTTATTTTCCCTTACTCTAGAATGTACAAAAACATCTTAGTTTGATATGATGTGATTTTTTTTAACCCACCCTCTACTATTTTCTCATATTTGGTTTCCGTGAGAATTTTCATGACAAGCAGCATATACCAACAGGAATGCAGTGAAAAAAGCAGACACTGGATTTTCCCGAGAGGAGAGAGAGTCAGGGAGAGTGAGAGAGACATCCAAATAGAGTGACTAAGGCAAATGACATAGTTAGTGGATCCATCCTTGTATCTTTCCAGGCCTTTAATAACCTTCACACGCGAAAGCAGAATGTATTCATTGGGAATTTTTAACGTGAATAGATTTACACATGGGTTTCATGCACCTATATTAATGTATTAATGAAGGGGCACAACTGGCACTTCTTAGATGTTTCGTGTCCTATGTGAGGTAATGCATGGCTAAAAACTACTTTATACACAAGCCTAAATTCTAAAAAAAAAAAAAAAAACAGTTGCCCAGGAAAGTTGCTCAGAAAGTTGTCCCATGTATCATAAGCATTACAAAAATAAAAGTAAGAAAACAAAAATCAAGGCAAAAACAAACAAAAAAAACCCCACAATTGTTGAAGCAGGTTTTAATGTGCATTTGATGTGTATAAAAATAATACAAAGACATGTTTTGAAATGTTTAATTCATGTCTTGACTAAACAATTTGTTTATTTTGTTTGTTTGTTTAGAACAACTAGCGTGTGACATAGATCAATCCATATCCCTGAGACAGTCAACTATAACACAACTTTATTTGTTATTGTCTTAGGCTAGTGAACGTCCTTTAAAAAGGACAACTGAGTATCCGTTATTTCAAAATAATGACAAAATCGCCAGTTGTACACTTCTTTGAGGGTAGCAGCTGTATCCTACGGCATCTCATAAATCCAGCTCTATTAAAAGTGTTTTTCAAGCTTTTGTAGAGGAAAGCAAAATGAAAGTAGAGAGTTCACCACACCTTCACCACACATGTAGTATTAAAACTCCCTTTTGGATTTCTTTGATGCCTCTAGCTGAGGCAAATGTATTTTCACCCTTTTGTGAGAAGAACATTACATGTCCAAATGCTTCAAAAGATTACAAGAGTGAGTCCAGGAGGCATGCTACAGTATTTAATAAAACACAGTGAGAGAGTGTGTGGTTTTTCTTTGCAGACCTTTGAAAGAATGTTTATTAAGGGGGTGTTGAGGAGGTGTTGAAAGCGTTGAGAGGACAGAGGGGCGGCACAGAGGCCTGCCGGCTCTGGAGCATGTGGGCAAAGCCATCGCTTATTTGCAGATGTTATCGGGTCACAACTCCAGCGAGGCCTCGGTGTCCCAAAGGAAACATAAAAACCCAGATGTTAAAGACATCAGGTGGGAAATCTTAACTTTGATTGGGAAAAGAATAACAACTTTGGGCAAGACATATCTTGCCTGATGTTCCACCAATTTTGGGCCTGTTATCATTTTCATTTTCTATAATGAAAGACACAAATAGTATTAGGACAGCAAACTTTTTTAGTTATGCAAGATATAATGTCGTGGAAACAATTGCTTAAGTCTTAAAGTGTCCCTGTTATGGATTTTTGGAAATGATCTTTCAAGCTGTGTGTAACACAGAGTGAATGCAAACATCCTGCAAAGTTTTAAATCTGAAAGTAAAGTGACTTGTGGCCAGGTATGGTGACCCATACTTAGAATTAGTGCACAGTGTATTAAAGTTATTGTGTCTTAAAAGAAAGAGTCAACTCAGAATCATTCAAACGAGTCATTTTTAAAAGGAGTTTGTTTCATGTTGACATCAAAATGAAACATTGGCATATTGTCTGTGCGCTTGTTTGTCTCTTTGCATTGGTCTGAATGAAAATGCAAATTCATTCTTTTCCGTTAGGGGCTGCTGTTGAAGCATTTAAAGCTCACAAACACTGCTTTAAATGAATCTGACCAATCATCGGAAGGGTTTGTAAAATTAATCGTTGAACGAATCATTTGAACAAATAAGGTAAAAATAAATAAATGAAAAAAACAAAAAAAACAAAAGAATGTGTTTTTTTGACATTGCATGCATGCCTGATGATCACGCCAAGATGTTATTTGGGACTTTGCCTGGAGTTTTATCTAACCACAGCTGTTTAAAATGAGGACAGTGGTGCCTCTGGACTTTCTGAATGATGTCCAGTCGTCCTTAAAGTCCTTGTGGTTATCTTCAACTTGAACACTTGAGAAAGTTTTACTGTAACAACCCTTGGAAAAGACAGTATGAAAGCAGAGGCTGTTTTGCCAAACAGTAATCCCTTAAAGAAAGCTGAAGGAGACTGGGAGGAGGAGCTCTGTCTTTTAGGAGACATCTCCAGACTTAGGAAAGTCAAAGTGCATTGCCAAAAAAGATCTTGGAAGAGTGTTTCTTATGAAGATGAATGTTATGTCTGAAGTTTCTCGGTTATCTTCCTCTATTGCCTATTAGGCCACAGTATTTCTGAGAGAATGTATTTAGATGCAACACATACTGTAAGAACATAGACTTCAAAGATTTGTTTAATGTGAATGAATGAAACATTGTTTTACAATTGGCAGATTAGGATTTAAACATGCTCTCTTATTTAACTTTGATCAAATGTGGCAGTATGCTTCATGGCTTTGAATAAATATCTCACTTAAATGGTTATAGATTCTTTTCTGTAACCTAAAACTTTAAATGTGCTCCAGGCAGATGCCAAATGATGCTGCACAATGTGATTTGTTCATTTATACAAAGTAAATGTTCTTATGGTAAATGTCATTTTGATGACTGATAATTTTTTTTCAAGCCAATATGGAGCATAAATGTGACTTCTAATTCTTGTGTTTATTGACGAAATGTTGAAGTTGACAAATGGGAGCTCGCCCCACTGGCCCAATTTCTTTAATAATGCTCTTTTGCAAAACTGAGGGATGTCATCCATTATGGATCAAGAGACTTTTCTGTTTGTTTGTTATGTGTCGCAATGTCAGTATGCACAAGTCAAAGGGAAAAAGCCCTTTGTCTATCATGCCACTAATAAACACAGAGAGTTAAATATTTCATCTCACAAGGAGGCACGGCAGGGGCCTCCGAGATCACGACGCCAGTGAGCAGAGCTTGTGTAATCTTGCTTCTTTGGTGTTTGCTGGTAAACTTGCAAGTACTGCCGTGGAGACCTCCTCATTTAACTTATTTAACAAGGGCTTGTTCTTCTGAAAGCAGATCCACCCTGAGGATAGACGTTTTGACTCGACTTTGTGTCTGTCTATTAATAAATTAGCCATTCTGTCATATTCTGCAAAGGAAATATTAAATTATTCACAAAAAAGTGATGCATAATTTCATTTATTTTGTCTTAAGTGGCTTGCGAATAATTTTGAGATTTTACTTTTGCGTAATTGAAGCTGTAAATCTAATTATAAGACTTTAATTGGGAAATTGGGCTTGGCCAACTTGCACTTACAGTACCAATGAAATGGGCTTTCAGTACCTGTCTGGAGAACAGTACGAAACAGCACTTTATATGAACTACGTTTGGGACTGACAACCATATTTACAGCTCAAATTACATATGAACACAAATACTAAGTAATGCTGCCTTCACATGATATCGGAAATGATCATAAAGTTTCCTAGTCTGAAATTGGACATATACAGCCTCCCTTGTTGTTTTTACCACTGGAAAACTCTTGTTTAAACATGGAGGACAAAAGAAACATAGCAGTAGTTCTGTAAAGCACTAACAGCAGTATTTACAGTATTTGTTCTTGCCATTACAGTCCTGTATATTTACGTTTACAAATGTCTAATGCATTTAATACATATTGTGTGTATTGAAAACCGCAAAAATAACATTTAACTGACCGGAATATAGATAGCGCTGTGAATATTTATGGTTACAAATTAAAATAACGCAACATTTTATTCAAAACCTGTTGGATATTGATTAATATCTTCCAATCTATACCTTTTTGGCTTTAACAAGACTTCCTTAAGAAACAAGCAAGAATGAATATCGCAATGAAAAAAGTAGAGTATGAAAAACTCACACGCACAACAACACAAACACAAGACAATTGTGTTCAATGCAGAGTGTGCCACAAAACATCACTATTTTAAATAAATAAATACAAATGTAATTAAATAAACAGAGAAAAGCAGAAGGGTGGAATGAACAAACTGAACTGCATCGTCCAAGAAGCACGAGAAACTATGAGAATTTGATTAAGACCTTAAAATGAAAGAAAAACAATGTGTGTCTGGGAGAGACAGAGGAAGAGAGAGAGAGAATTAAACAAGAGTAGTATTTCCTACGGCCTTTTCCCATGCTTAGTTAGTGATTTGGGGGTATCGCTCTTACTGTATCAGTGGGAAACCTCTCTACACCGCATACTGACTACAGATGAAAGACACTGGCGAGAGGGTTAGATTGCAGCTGAAGAGCAGGGTTTTTTTTTCTTTTGGTTTGTTTTCTTTTTAACATGTTTGTTCTCCCCTGTTGGACACCATTTCCTCTGGACTGTGCTGAGAAGATATATGGACTTTCCTCCAACCCATGTATCACTTCAGCAAGAGTTCTATATCTATAGATCAATGATTTTATTCAGCATTAAACTGATAAAAAGGTGACAGTAAAGTTCTTCATAACTTTACATTTACATTCATACATTTAAAATTTCTAAAAAAGTTTTCACCTCAGAAGTGTAGTGAGCATATAATACAATAGTGATTCCATTTTGATTATACAAACGATATCTTGTACGTACATCCCCACATTACAGCACACCCCTATTAAACCTGAATATCTAACATTAGTTAGCACACTTGTTGTCTGACACATAGCATACACAGACTTTCTGCTACAAATCTACCCTGGCTCAATTAACCCATGCTTAATCTCGGACCTCCCATAGCAACATCTAAAAAGGAGCCAGGGACGAATGCGAGATGCTATCTGCCAGAAAGATTACGCTGCCAGTGGTAGATCAAAGAGGGCTGGACATTGGGCCTCTGCGATTAGCCATAATTAAACAAAGTATGTCTGTTTAAACTTCATTAGCAGCTGGGCGTTTGCTTCAACAGAGTGGGCACAACTCAAGCGTCCTTAATTAAAAGATAATCCAAACGATTGCCCCCAATATGCTCCCTAAATATACATTTTCCCCCCTCTGTTGTCTCCTGGGGTGTCACTAGTGAGCTTGTAAGGTGTTTTCCACCAGGAACTGACCTAGGCTTCCTTAATAACTTCTGCCCAACAAGGAGATTGAGGGCAGAGGCGCCGGGGAGAGAGAAAAGGAAGGAAAGAGGCATGAAAGATAAAGGTAGGAACACTAAAAAAGAAAGAGATAGAGAGAAAGAGAGAGAGACTCCTCCTGATAACATCAATTTAGCATGCTATTATCTAAAATGGTGGAGAAGCACACGCCTGCACAGTCTGACATAAATCTTAGAGAGCTGGGGGGACATTGAATATGCATGAGCTGAAACAGATACGACACTGCCGCCACATTAATATTCCTGTCACTGGAGGTTTTCAAACTTTCAAGTGGATGACTTGAGCGAAGCCGGTCTGGAGTCACTCTAAAACAGGGGCAAAAGAATCTGATCCATAATTAAAGATGTACAAGCCTGTGAACCCTAGCAGGAGGCAAAGCTGAGCAGAGAGACTCCTCACCGGTGTTCAAATCAACCAACGTGTGAAAAGAGTCAAGAAAGAATATGAACACTAGTCAAATCTTGTATATCATCAAATCTGCAGTGCTGCCGGTGATGAATTGGATGAACAATAACTGACATGTAATTTGAGATGGTAAAATCACACCTATGAAAAGTAAATGTCATTTTGTTTTATAGAGAATGCAAAGATATATACAAAAGTAGTTTAAAAGTTTTATTTTAAATAATTTTTCACTGCTACTGTGTCAAAGTACCATGGTTTGTAGCACCTGATGCATTATCGAGCAGCTTTTTTTCTGGCAGTAACACTGTCAAATTAAGCTAGTGTAAAAGTTTTAGAAATATGAATGAATGAAATCAGTGAAAGCGAAGGTTAATCTTTCTACAGTCAACAAGACTAAATATGCCCATGGTTGAAATAACACTGCTTATTTTGCACTTATCATCTCAGACTTCCCAGAAAAGTTCATGTGAGGGAAACACTGAGAGTGACCCATCTAAGACAACAGCTTGATCAGTCTCAGATGTGAGTTTGTTTTTTGGGTACAAAGTTTTTTTTGTATGTGTATTTTTTTCAGAGAGACTACCAGAAACCAGTTCTGGAGAAGGTCTGTAGTATCTGGTTTTAATTTAACAGTGGCTGCATGAACGATGAAAGTCACTTTGGGAGGAAGAGGTTATGAAGTCATGTGATGTATACATCCCCCTCAAGCCTACTGCAAATCAAACTTAATCATGACTTAGATTCAGGGATGGTGTCAATTCCATTTGGGGACACTGTTATATGGGATTTAAGTTACTCATCTGATTTAAGTCACAGAATAAATGCATCAATAAAACATATTGAGCAATGATTCTGGTTTTTGAAAACCAACTGTAAGGAAACTGAAACAATCACAGGACGTTCAGAGATGTGGCCTAGTGGTTAGCACATGTGCTCAAGAACACTGAGCTGTGGTGTGCGTTAAGGTTACAAGTTCAAATCCGGTTTGTAACATTTCCTGATCTCTTTTCACATCATTTCCCATTTTGTCCCTATACTTTAAATGTTTAATTCTGGTATTTTCCACAACACTTGTGGCTACAAGAAATACATATAAACAAATTGTTAAGGCTTATATAGCTGAACTATAAAATACCCATCCTTTTGCATTACACAATTTTAGTTTAAACTAAAACAAACTAATAAACTTAATTTGATGCATGGACTAAATTAAATATAGTAGCAAAAGTATTGCAATGTTTTTACATTTTCCATTTATATATATAGTAACTTCCAAATATGGATCCCAAAAAGTTTATTAGTTTGTTTATGTTAAAACTATATCCAAATGGATTGAAATATTGAATGCAATTCAGATACAAGTGTATTTCAGCAGTGTGGCTGATATTTAGGCCAAAATGACAATTCCAATATGATGGATTTAGTACATTCAGATATTCAAACATAAACATGAAATTGGGAACCACATTTCTAACCAAACAAACTGTATAAAATTATCCTTTGCATTAATGTTATGGCAGTCACCATATTTTATATGTACATCATTCACAGTCACAATGTTTACAGGTATTATTTATGACTATCATAAGGATTTGGGTTTGTCTTTGGCTATTTAGTATAGATTATTCAATCTCCTCATGCAATATGTTGGATGTACAGAACAATTTGAGTCCCACCTGTTAGTAAATACAGTTCTCAATCTCAAAGACTGACTGAGTAGCCTTATATTAAGCGCAAGTGGCGTTAAACACTTTACTAACAGTGAAGTTCAGAAAGGAGACATGATGTTGACATGATGTTTACAATGAGTCTCCCAAAGCCATATAAATGCCTCTCCAGCCTATTCAGATCGATGGAGTTCAATCTTCCGTGGGATTACATCTACAATCCACATGGGGGAAGGACATACTTCACCAAGACCCGTACAAGGAAACATGTTGGAAGAACCTTTCAGGAGCAGCAAATAAACAACGGCTGCTTAACTGATGTATAAATGTCTGAACTTGTCGAAAAGATCTCTCTATCCAGTGTAAAAGAAACAGCAGTGGGAGATGGGTTTCCATGGTGAAACACTGCCGGGATAGAGAGATGAGTGTCAGTAGAATTGTTAACAGACATATTTCGTAAATTGATCCAGCTCACAAAACAAAAACAGGAGAGCAGACACATAGCCTGACCTTGACCATCTCTTAAGCACAGCAACCATAAATAAATAAAATGGCCTCTTTTGACAGGAGCTGTCCATAGCTTACGCACACGCACTCTCTCTCTCTTGCTCACACACTCTCTTTGTTTGGAGTGTTTGTGAGTGTTCAGGTCATTCATCACAGCCTGCCATATCCCGCCCTAGTCTCCCCCTCAAATGTATCCATTTTGTCCCTCCTTGCTCTCGCCCTCTGTACTGCATCCCCACCAAACTACACCATGGACTCTTGTGGAGGTCAGACTTAGAGAAATTGCATTCTCTTCTAGATAGACACACAGAAAGACAGACAGAAAATAGCATATTTTAGATAATTATTAGTCATTATTATTAATAATTAATATATTATAATAATAATTATTATTATATATTTTCCTATCTGTCTAGGCAGAAAAACAATGAGTACATCTATTAGATCCTCAACTTTACATTAGGCAATTAACTAGAGTACTACAGTAACTGCAAAATGTTTCATTAAATATAATATCAAAATGTCAAAATGCTAAATGTTTCATTAAATATAATATCAATAATTGTATATTTTTCCCACAATTAAATGTATATTTTCTTGATGTTCTGAACATTTTTTGCCCTGTTTACAGTATGTGTTGCTCAATTTATATGCAGCTATGCTGTAAATCTTTAACAGCACAAATGTACCATTACTTGTCATGCCAAGAAATCACATTAAAACTAAAAACTGAAACTGAGAGGACAGTTTATGAGAGCACATCGTAATATTCAACTGGCTCAGTGCCAATGCTGTGTGATATATAACAATGACATAATTTTTTTTCTCCTGCTGGAAGTGAAGAATATTTTGTTGTTGGGAAAAACAACACTGATTTGAAAACAGATGAAATACAGTACATTTACACAATTAAAAATGAAGTTAGCATTGCTACTCCACAACACTCTCTCAAGCACTTTTGCATTCATCAAAATCTTTTATTTAAGATACTGAACTAGACCTTGGGCAAACCAGAGTGGCCAGCATTCAAAGCCACAGTCTGGACCAACTAAAGGTGTTTTTAACCTTCTCCTGTAATACAGCCAGCTTTTGCAGCAAGGTGCTGAGGTCAGGCCTTTAAATAGAAAGCAGAAATTTATCCTACTGTCCCGCTTGGCCTCCGAATGCTCCTTTGCTCTCATCTCACCGTTCGTTACGTTAATTTAGTGACTCGCAGTTCTTGCCCATGTCAGCATGTTGAACTGAATGGCCAAATGTCACGGCACTACAATGGCGGGAGAGGACTTGTCAGCCACCTTGTATCAGTACATGGCAGCTGCACAGGAAGATAATAGATTAATTTCATGAGTGTCAGAGCCCTACAGGACAATATTGCTTTTCTGAGCTTTTTCCCCCTGCTATTCCTCTCAGAGGGGTGCAGCGGTGAGAGCAGAAAGGGGGTGAAGTGGTTTCATTCACAGCCGCTGGACAGATACGACAAGGACAGGCCATTTTGACCTAATTACAGATGGAGCAGTAGGGATACCACAATACACTGATACAAAAACCTTCACCTATCAGTGAGAAGTGGAGAACAGCTATTTTACTCATCTTTTCAAGTAGAAAAAATCAGAATCTGCAGTAAATGTTTATGAGCTGAGCTCAGATGAGAATTACAAGAGCTGATGTCTCTCTAGGAATGCGAGTATGCAAGGAACGCAACCAATTCATGAAGAAAAGTCATTTTACAGACCCCACACAATCTACTTGTTAAGAAATACCAGCGCAAAACAATTCCGATTTCATCGCTCTTCACCAATAAGAGCGGAATTCAAACATGCGTGCATGTGCAGTGCTTCCTCTATTCACTCGGTGCGAGATCATTACTACAGTGACGTCTTGCCGGCATAGCTACTATTGCGATGATGCAGCAGAAGTCCTTGGAATTCTTGGCCAAGCATTTTTCAGGGTGCGGAATGCATCTGTGCCACATGTGAGATCTACACTTCAATTGAATCTCTTCCCCTTATGGGGACCAGGAATGTGACAGACCCTGATGATTTTAAAGACTGTCAAAGGGGAAAAAAGAGAAAAGAACAAAGAGGCCATTGACTATTGAGTGGATTGAGACGTATGAGAAAACACAGCATTATTATGTGATGGCAGAGTCTATCTGCTGTTTCTCAAGATCACGCGCATAGCCAGAATTACAGAGCGCACCGAACGCATGGCTGTCATTCTTCAACTCCCACTGCGGGATGCCACCCTGGTCAGAGGCATTTGCATGTGTGATGTCACCGCATCGCGTAAGGGATTGGAACTGCCGGATGGTTCATTATACGTTCCAGCGATGTTCTCTGAGCGCTGCCCGGAGGCCATGTATTTATCATGGCAGGACAAAGTAATACGTGGTCTGGGTGCTAAAAGCGCTGCTAATGTTTTGGGAGAGTTTTTCCACATTTCGACATTATCTTGGCGTTTAGTAAATCGTGCGAGAATAAAGATGATTCTGCGAAGTGTCAAATAACGCTCATCTGGTTAGTGTGACTCGTATGACCTTCCTTGACATGGCGGATCTCTAAGGCGTTGGTGTTTGCTTCATAGCGCTGCTTTCCCATGTTTGCCTGTGAATGTTAACTAGCTGGTCAGGGTCCTGTCTTAGAAGAGCCAGAGCCTTCACGAAGGGGCACCCTGTAATTGACACAGTCAGGAGGCAACAGAAAGGGCAAAACAAAAGTCTATTCAAGGCCAAATCCTCTTATAGACTCACCCATCCCCCCTCTTAAAATGAAAAAGGAGGGAAAAGAAAGAATATGAAGAAGGAGAGCAGAAAGAGAAGTGTAAAGGTCTGTATAAGTGGCCTACAGCCATTAAGTAATGAAGAGTGCCTGATCACTGACTGTCATGTAACCTCTGTCTTTTACATTGTTGACGCCCATCAGTTTTTCCTTTGTTTACTTGCCTTTTCCATTATCAACTCAAATTGATTGTTTTTTGTATTCCATATTACTTACATAAGATAACATAAATCACAAATAACACACAGAGCTATAGCCATATTTCAAAATAAACCCTAAAGTGCTTTCTTAAATGAGAGCAAATGTGAAATCACCTCCATAATTAACTAGCACGGTCATTTTCATTTTCCTTTCTCGACCCCCTCATGAATTCATGCTTGTCACATAATTCGCCCCCATCACCTGAAGATGTGAGGCTTGCTAGCCTGCAGCCCAGCGCAGCCGTTATTGTTCCTTAACAGCCCATAAATCCGCATGGAGATGTTTGCTAAAAGCGGAATCTGGGTCAAAGGTCACCTTTGCTATCCTTTGGCCCCCTCTCACCAGATGGCACCTCTAACTTTCCCAGGCTGTCATGCAGCAGCCAATGGCTGGCCCACCTCTACAGCTCCCGGGTGCTCTGGTTCCTTTGTGCTCGGCAGTCTAAACAAAGATTCCTCTCCTTTTCTGGCACTAGGGGGTTCAACTAAGTGTAAACAGGAAGAGAAACCTAACTGCAGTGCATGTCGTTTCAGAGGCTTCAGAAGTTATTTTAAGACCTTATCATGATTATATGAGAAAAATCACTCTCAAATATGGGAATATTGTAGTGCATTATTTGGAATTATAATAGCTGAATTCTCACATTGCATTATATCGGGCTGTTTTTGAAAATAAGTGCATGTTATTAGCTGCTTGGTAAAAGAAATCATACAAAAAAACGCAACATTAGCCCAATTCAAAAACATACTGCAAGCTAAATATATATTAAAAAAAGCATCTGCTTAATTCTAATACTTTTAGCAACAAAATTAGGCTATTTTATTGCAATAAAGCGTTATTAATTGTGCACATAATGACTTAATCTATGCAAATCACCATATAAATATTGATATGACTTACTCCTACTCTATGTAAATGTGAAACATTAGAGGTGTAATCTCTTTCTGAACCATGACGGTAACTGTAGATATTTACCAAATTAATAAATATGTGCTTATTTCAGTGGCACATCGTGCGCATAAATTGACTTAAAATATGCAATGCTCTTGCATATGTTAAGAACAGCCCTCATTTTTGTTTTCTTTATAAGTTTTCTGTGTTTGTTTAGCTGATTTCTTTTGAGAAATGTTTCAAATGTTGAGTTCCACTACATTTAAACTCTATTAACAGACCCAAACGCAAACAGATAAATGACACGCAAAGCTCTCCAAGTGCACTCACTGTTATTGAATGCACAAAAAGACAGGTACTTATCAGCGAACTCTATTACGATCCTTGATTGTGTATATACAGTATACATTGTATATATAGTGCTTATTGCTCACATGATGCAATGCATCCTGAGCTAAAGAACTCGACATAAAAGCTTACTTGCTGTAATGTGGTATTTTCTCCTTATGATTAACTCACTTGCAAAGCAGCTTTTCCAGCGCTAATGCCAAGACAGACTGTTTTACATTTCTAATTTGTCATTTCAATAGGAGGGGTAATAGCTTGAATTGCCTACTCTAGGCTAAGCTCCTTATGCTCACTTATGCGTTTTAAAGATTTTGTAAGACTGAACTTAACAGCCCAGGTAAGGAGGTCCACTCCTCAAGCAACATAAACAAAGGATGTGAAGTTCACAGGTTTCCAAAAGCTCCTCTCAGCAAGGGGCCAGCATTTTCATTCAGATTTAGTTCAGGTTTCCTCCCGACGGACGCACTTGTGGGAGATGGCTAAAGAGAAAGTGGAACGATTGCAGTCTGGTTTCCTACAGGTTTGTGATCCCAGAGCTGCAGTCCTGAGGTGAAATACTGATTTGTGAACTTGTCAGGGGGAGCAGGAATGGCTGAAAGGCGACGGAGGCTAAGTGTGTCACCGTGGCTGTGGTGGGGCTACGCTGCTCGGCAGGATGGCCCACTCTCCTGTTCGCGCCAGAACCTCGCTCCTGAAACCAGGGCAAGCCCCTAGTGAACAACAAAAAAAGCAACTATCATGAGAAGGAGAGAGGAAAGTGAAACAGAGTGGATTGAAAATATACAAATGAGAGGGAAAAGAAAATCTAAGCTAACACTGAAGCTGTACACAAGTTTCTGATCTTTTTTTTTTATCAAGGAAGTCATTGTTCTTTTCTTTTTTTTAACGAGCAGGAATCATTTAACATGAACAAAAGAATTTTGTTCTTTAAGATTTTTAAAGAGTGACCACCCTAAAACTGCAAAAATAGTATCAGACGAGGCCTATGATGACAAAAACAGCATTTCATAGACCATAACCAAGAGCTTCCAGATGGCTTTGTTTCATAACTCAGTGACCTACTGACATGTGATGGCTCATAACCTAAAAGCATTCCACATAGACATTTAATTGCTAGCCTAGCATTAGCTATTTCTCAGTTCATTTTTTGCACACATGCAATGTTGCGTTTTCAAAATCAAATGCCACTTTTTTAAAAATGCTCAATGAATAAAACAAAAGAGAAAATACAACAGGAAAAGTATGACGACAGGGATTGAGGGGGCATGGTCTCCCCCATGTTAAAACAAACACACTAAGAATTCTACATCAAATCTTTCCATTGCATCTAAACACTTATCGACCATATTGCTGAAAGCAGTCCTGCATGAGCCCATTTTGGCATTGGGCAAATGTTTGGAACATTTTTCAACTAAGACAGAGACACTGAGTTTCCCTCAGATCTAGGCAACATAAACAAGCATTGGCATTCTCTCAGTTCTGGCAAAAGCACTACCGAGAATAAGATGCGAGCAGTAAAATAAAGACATCAGAATTGGTGATTGATGACTTTTGTTGGAAGAGGAAAAAATCTGAGGGTCAGACCCTGAGATGTAGCTTGAAGGTTTAAACAGAACTGGCCTCGCTGATTTGTAAAATTTATTCTGAAGTCTTAAGGCCAAGGTTGTAGACACATACTCTAAACAGAGCTCTGATATCAACTCAACACCACATCATGCTAGCATATTCCCCAGATTCAAAACAAATAAACCAACGCACACATTTCAAGTAGTTTTCTGGTACTATATGTACCATTTATAAACACTTGGGATGTGTTGAGGTCTGATGTTGAAGAATTAGAAGACCACAGAATTTAATCAATATCTTGGCCATGGAAGTGAGACATGCTGCCAAGTGAATTGGCACACACAATGCGTCTTATTCAGGCACTAGAGAGAGAGAGAGAGAGAGAACAGACAAATTGTCCTTTTTAGGAGGTGTGTTTTGACCCCTTGGGACTGTCCACATTGGTTAGACAGCCTACAGTTCAATGATAAACCACAAAGGGGCGCACTGTATAAAATCAATGATATGAAAACCTTGGATGCTGTTTGCAATGTTTACTTTATAGATAATTATAGAACTGTTTTGTGCTATTTAAAATGATTTCTGCTATGTCTGTGTTTTGGGGGGCTAAAGAGTAAAGACTTTAGCAGAACATGTTAAGATAAGATTATTTACTTTTTTTATATGTTAAGATATACTTTGTCATTAGTTTTAAGTTTCAGCATGTATTTGAGGAAATGTTTTTTTTTGTGCACTCACATGAAAGAAGTTCACTTGCAACTGTTGATTTCTAAACTTGAAGGAATTAAGGCAATTGCTTTCCTCATATGAAATGGATCATCACTACTACAGTGTATGGTCTAAAAATATATATACTCTTATATATGAGTTTAACAGTTATAAACAGTTTTCTGAGGGTGAGTAAATCATGGGGTAATTTAAAGTTTTGGGTGAACTTGACTGTGTTAGGAAACGAAGAGTACACTTTCATACTGTACTTAAATACATTTGCCTTTTAGGTTATTTGGTTCAAAAACACTTTTTGTTATGCTGGTTAACAGTCTCTTCACATTCCAATAGCAATCGCAAGTTCAGTGGTCTGAATGTATTTACAAGTATTTTTATCATTTGTGGAAGGCAGTGGACCATAAAATGGTCAAATATGCTAACGCAGACTGAGCAAGAATGGAAAATGTTATTATTGTAATATTATTCATGTGTTTTGGAGGAGGCGGGGCTTTGGAGAGTAATTTTCAGGGAGGGTGTGATCTTATGCTTTGCAAAACTAGCTTGCTATTGCTAGTCTCTGAAATCACCTTTACTAAGATTCTAATTACACTACAAGTTCACATTCAGCACAGTTAAACACATTTTTATTTTACAAGGGAAGTTAGCTAACTGGTTAGTCCTAGAGCTAACTGAACAACAAAAACAACAACAAAAAAATACAGTATACTGTAACAGGGGTTTCCAATCCTGCCCCTGGAAGACCGACAGGCAGATAGTTAAGGTTTTCAGGATTACTGGTAACTTTTAGGTTGGAGATATGTGGAACTCAGAACTTTGTGCCCCAAGGAGAAAGACTGGACACCCCTGATACAGAACAACAGCTGTTCAATCTGAGGAAAAACAAATACTTACTTATAAATGCATACAATTTAAAAGATGTTAATTGTCTACCCCAAAAAGAAAAAAAGAGTTCTGCAGGGCAGCACTTTCCACCATTGGACTGAGCTACTTTATTACATTTGCTGAATCGTGACATTATATTGCTTTTGTCACTTCCTAATTATCATTTGGAAACCAATGTTAGTGAAGTAATATTTTGATTTACAGGGTAAAATGGGTTTTCAAAGGAAGCTCATTTATCTTTGGCACAAAAATGAGACAGACACATAAGGGTGGAGAAAGACGTACACAGAAAGAGAAAGGAAGCCTTAGCCACTCTTAGGCCGTGGGTAGAGTGCTATGTGAAAAGGGCTTCAGCCTTTGGCTCTCTGTGCATTTTAACACACCATAAATCACTCTCCTAGCCGTCCTATGTATTCCGTGAATGATATATTTTATTTACACTACAGAGGAAAACACACATGGTCGTTATTAATCATCTCCCACCTTTAATAATGATTCAACTTCCACTCATTCATCACACAACTTCTAAGCTGGGCTTAACACAAGAATAAAAAAAGAGAGAGAAAGAGACAGATGAAAGAAAACAAACAGTGCTGGCTAACAAGCAAGCTTTTTCGGGGGTTAAGGAACAAAGGGACTAATAGCGCCATTTTCCTATTGTGAATACAATGACAATAACATATAGTCTGTTTATCACATGCCTACAGGTTCTGGAATAAATACCTGAGCGTGATTGTGACAACAAAATCTTGAGTACACAATTTTGCTAACCTCACTTATGATTTTATTGCTAGGTAAACATTAGCAAAAAGCCAGTCAAGTCAATTTTTTTCTCTCAAAAGTCACTTGGAATGATAACCACACACACATATGTGCTATAGAAATCTACAACGTTTCACTCTGTGGCTGCGTTAGTGTCAAAATTCATTAAAAGTGCAGTAGACGGTTATCCCTCATAACGCTGAGGCACAGCCAAACTTCAGTGAACATGAGCCGTGTTGAGGTTCTCTGTACTATCTTGGTGTGAAAAAAAGACTCACTTCCTGCAAGCACTTACTGTATGTCAGATACAGCCCTACATGTCTTTCACTCGGCATTGATTTCTTCTGTTATTAGAGATTTAGCCACATATCTGTCTCACCGCAGACATAGTAAACGACACCTAACAGTACAGTCTGTTTGGATAGTTTCCAAATCTCAAAGCTCACACATGAAGCATATGCTTTAGGGAAGCAAGAGAGGCACAAGGGTGAAGAATGAATAGAATTGCTTCTATCTAATGTCCATGTCAAGTTTCAAGTGGGTGGTAGTAGAATATCAGGCTTTGGCTGACTGAGGGATAGCTATAAATGGCATAGTGCAAACTGTGACTGATTCTCTATAATTGCTTAATTTTCAACCCAAATATGACCTTTTTTCATCATATACCCTTGTTTTTCTAAAACTGCGTGACAAAAGATGTAAGTATGAAACATAAAAGATGATGTTTCTGATGTCTTTATATAATCAAAAAGTGAATAAAGTCCACTGGTTCTCAGCCAGACCAGAGCCAATGTAGTGAGCCTTTAGCAAACTTCAAAGAGGGCTTCATGATGACTTTCATTGATTTTAAAATAAGACTTTTTTGGGGGGTGGGTCCTTGGAAAGCCAGGGTATGGGGAAGCCTAATTGTGCATTATTTCAAGACCTGGAAAAGTAGCGTAAATTAACAAAATTTAAAAATGAATAAACATTAGGTATGCTAAAATCTAAAATATGTTAATGGGTAAAAAGTATGATTGAGTGAGAAGTGAGTAACTTATGTAATCCTGACATTTAATTATTATTATTTTTCTTATTTTGTGTTTTGTTTTTTTCTTTTCTTTTTGGACTATATTCTCATACATATAATCTTTTTTTTTAATATTAATAAAATCTTTAAATGGTGACATAACTTTAATTTCATAACTCATAATTTTTTAGTTGAAGCATCCCTTAAACCAGTGTTTTTCAACCACTGTGCCGCGGTACACTAGTGTGTCGTGAGAGATCGTCAGGTGTGCCGTGGGAAATTATTTAATTTCACCTAATTGTTCTAAAACATTTCTTGATATATGC
>JAUCMS010000095.1:15317069-15334637 GCA_032357445.1 Enteromius radiatus | reverse complement strand
TATTACAATTCAAAAAATTATGAAACAGCTGTTAAACCCCCCCCCCCCCCCCCCCCAAAAAAATCCTGGCATCCATGTATTGGTTAATGTTCTGTTCTTTAAGGTTATGGTGACCTATCTACACGCTGCGGGATCTGCGCATATAAGTCAAAGCCGCTGAGATGCCCCCTTCCTTAGGCTTCAAATGTCCTAATTACTCCTGTGTGCCTCACAGGTCAAGCCGAGCTTTCCGTACTAGCCTGGCACCATAAGAGCATTCTCCACTCCATTAGCATGACATTTCAATGCACAGGGCTAAATGTTCCCACTCCTTAAACTCTCAGCCTCCAAGGATTCTGTGGCCTACATAAAAGACTCAGCTTAGACCTAAGCTGCTCCTTTTTGCTGTTGGGGGAAAATGCTATCAGAGAACTGAATGAGAAAAGTTTGTTCCAATTGAGGCAAAGCAGAGAAATGGAGCTATGACCGTGTTGCATTTATGTAAAATGCCAGACACTGTGAAGCTGGAGGAAAAAGAGGTATAGGGACATAACTTAGGAGCAAAAATGAAAATTATTCACTCAACTGCATATTGTTCCAGATCCGACTTTTTATATTATGAAGGCCAACTAGTACAAAACAGTGGGATAAATCATTCAAAAGCTTTGTTTGAGAAACAAACTGATAATTCTGGTTTGTCCATTAAAGATATCACACTACTTGCAATATAGCACATGAGCCAAGTGGACATCATTCATGATGTTTTCATGACATTCTTAACACAGTATTAACATTTAAAACCAGCGTAATAGCAGTAAAACAGATATTAACACATTACCCATAATGTTATTTCTGTGTTCTGCAGAAGAGAAAATGTCAAACGTATTTTAAAACACAAGGGTGTCAAATGGATTATGTTTGGATAAACTGTCCCTTTAATGACTATGTGTACAATGACATCAATAATGTTTCAGTGATGCACAACATCAGAGAATGTGCATTGTCTGATAGTGTCTGAAAATTCATTCAAAAGAAACCTTGAATCAGTGTGGCCTGGTGGGTTAAAACCAAATGGCAAGAATTATCAAGAGAGACAGCAGATGAGTATGAAGTGCAAATGCTGTTAAAAGACTTTAGAAAAAAGATTTCAAGTGCATTCACCTTGTTCGCATAGCAGAATCTATCAAGGATGTAAAAACTCTGCCCCTCCCTTTTTCTTTTTTCTTTTTTTTTCTAACAGTTCCCAGGATACCTTTTGCAGCACCTGAAAGCTCCAGTTACCTGAAACAAATTGCCTGAAGAAATTTGCACTGCTTCTGGTCCTAAAAATGCAAAGGAGATGCAGAAACTGGCACACTAAATGAACAATACTCTCATGTTTCTGCTCTCTTAAAAAAACAAAAAAATACCCAGCTTAAGACATAATAAATAAATAAATAAATAAAAGATGAGAAAGTAACTTTGTAGTCTGTGTGCAGTTGTGGCTTGTGCTCAGGGCGAAAACCAGCATCGTTGCGCAATAACTCCCCTGCACGAAAGCATATCGACACACTGCTACAAGATGGAGTTTCACAGTGTGTTTTGAGTGAATATGATATGAAAAGATGTTAGCGACGCAATTTTCATCACAATGGTGGGATGCGAGATGCTCATTTAAAGACATAAGAATCGACGGGCTGTTTTTCCCCGAGACATGCTGTGCCGCATCCAGCTTCATGTCTCTTTAATTTGCTGCTCGGAGTGCAAACAATGCTATGAGAAATACTCAGTGATATCTTACATATACATGAGACTAACAAACGCTTCTTAAAGAGAGGTAAAACGTATTTACACATCATGTTGAATGACTGAATTAGAGAATCCGTGAGGCTACGATGCTAAAAGCACAAGTTGGAAAGAAGAAAACCCTCGGGTGAACTCTTATAGAGGGGATCTGCATGCTAGATATAGATATAAGATTGGAAACCAGCCCGGGGAGCCCATTCTAATGCAGTCGGAATGACAGCGAGAGCATCCCTTGTTTCCTTTTCCCCTCTTTCCTTTTCTCTATCCGTGCCGTTAGAGAGCTCATTATAGAGTATGCAGAACTCAGGAGGAATGAGCGAGTGAGAATTGTGGGATTTCAGTACAGCTGTAAGCTAGACTACCATTCTCCCGTTACAGTCGGTTACTGACAGTCTATTGATTGCCAGCTTTCCAATGATTCCAAATCAGTTTGGGGATTTTGCTTACTTGCGACTTGTTGAGATGTGTAGTCATTAATCTAGAGATCTGATTGCTGATCAGCTTTTTAGAAGGAGCCACTAATGACTTCATAAATATCTCAGATGGATGGGGAACTTCGAAAAACTCTGGCTTAATCACTTTTAGCCTTATTGCGCTAATAAAGATTTCAAATCCCCATCCACTCCTGAAATGCTTTGAAAGAAGTCAGGCTTATAATGATAGACCGGTTCAAAAGGTAACCTTGTGCACATCACCTATTGCGCCAAGGCCTGCAGAACAATGCGAAGCTCCGCTGAATAACAAATTTCTCTGGAAAAAAAAAAAAAGCAAAGAAAGAAGACATGAAATATATAAATAACATAGCCGGGTTCACTACGAGTTCATCGGCGGAAGGCCAGCAGTAAGACAGGAGAGCAGGGAGAGAGAAAGAAGAAGGCAAAACAGGAAAAAACTTTTCTTTTTCTCCTCACTGGAGCTGTGCCCCCTGCTTATAGGTGTTGCTAAAATGATTAGCTGCCAGCAATCAGCCTGTCGCCGAATAAGCTTTGAACTGGTCAGGGTCGACTTATCACATGACCGGCAGCCGTTTGCGATGGTGGGCTGAGCCACGCTGTCAGGTGAGAGCTGCGTTTTTTCTTGCATAATTCTCCAGATGGGAGCGATGAGTTCATAGCCTTGCTTTAGCAGGCACCAAATTGGGGGGGGGTTGCTGACATATAATCGTTTTAGGAGGGCGAGAGGCTTGGTATGGAATCTGTAGTGTAGGCAAGTGCACACACGCACACATTCGTATGAATGACGGCAGGTAGACAGAAGGAGGTCAATAACAGAGGCCGGGCTTATCATCCCGTTTTCACGCTCACCTCACTCAGGGTTCATGGCTTGTAGCAGCTGGGCAAGATGTGTGTGGGTGCGGGTGTGTGTTTGTATGCAGCGTACACCGGCCCAATTACACATACACATCTCCTGGGTCTCCTTTCCAGCTGAAACATCAGTGGAATGCCAACAGATGAAAGTGTTTTTTGCCCTCTCTTGTTTTTTACCACATTACCTTTTCCTGTGGTTTAACACACCCGTGGCCCACCAACAACCTCTCCCAGTGGAAGCGCTGAACTGAGAGATGACCCCAGTCATCAGACCAGTCTGGGCTGATTTGTGGGGATACGCTCTCTCTCCTAAGTTTACTTCACTGCCTTTGGCTGTCTCTCATCCATCCACACAAAGCTTCGACTAAACTTAACTCCTGCAGATTAGCAATGAGACAATGAAACAAAAATGTGTGAGCAGGGGCGTTTCGCTCTGACTGTGGTTCCTAGATGAGATAAGAGATAAAACAAACAACAACAACAAATATGTAGAATATATTAATAAAGATTTATTTGGAATTGTAAATTAATAAACTGTATAATTCAATAAATATACAATTGAATATATAATTTATTACTTTACAATTTAAAAAACAAATGGAATGAATTTCGAATTAGCTTTATAATTTAATATAGATAAATTATAAATACATGATCCAAATAAAACAAATATCTTTGCAAATACAATATAAAAACAAATTCATATTATTCAGATTTTTTTTAAAATTGACGTCTTCTGTGTTCATTTATTAGATTTTTAAAAATTATGTAAATGGAATATTATTACAATTTAAAATAATAATTGTCATAGTGTAATTTATCCTGGTGATGGAAAAGTCTTCTCCAAAAAGCATTTTAATATGCTGATTTGGTGCTCTATAAACATGTATTATTAATGTCAATGTCAAAAACATTTGTGCTGCTGGAAACCTTGACACATTTTAATCCCCGGGATTCTTTAATTAATAGAAAGTTCATTTATTGTAAATACAAATCTTCCATAACATTATGAATGAAAGCATGAATGTCAGTTACTGTACATAGAAGGGAAAATGTCTCATGATCATGATGATGGGATAAAATCAAATAAAATACATTTTGTCTGTACTATAAAGAGCAGTGATCTGTTGAATGAATAAACATTGATTCATGCCATAATTGTGTGATTTTATGTTTGTGCAAATAAGATATGATGACAGTTTTGTCACATCACTTTCTTTGAGCTGTTGTGAACAAAAATGATAATTATGTGAAAATTTGTCATGAGGTGATAAAATGGGCATTGATTAATTTGTTTAATATCTGTACTCCTGCGAACACTGACTGCTCTAATGTGACAATGCAACACAAGTCTCATATACAGTATTATACAGTGTGCTCTGTTCAGACAGCATACAGTAAGTGTTAATGGCTGCATGTCACATCCACCTGGGTTCATATGCTTGTTTGTTTGGCACTCTGTCACTTTGAATTGCTGGCAAGTGGCACCAATGCACACTGGCATCATGCCCTCAGGGGTGTAATAGTTTCTCTCACTCACACTCACCCATCACAATTATCATGCCACAACCACTCAGTGCTCATTGGAGGTCATGTCAGAATGACAGCTGTCACTGCTTTCTGATTATCCCCACCTGGGAGAGAATTAAAGACAAATAAACCAGCGGTAAATGGTGTGTGCATGTTTGTGTTTGACGTGGCCACCCCACAACCTCTCGTTTCCTCACTTCTATTCAGTGGAGGTGCTCCAACTGACTGTACAGCCCCAGAGAGGTAAAGATATGATTATCTGAATCTCAACATCGGCCTTAGCTAAACAGACTTACCATTTTGAAGTTAATGGATATATATTTTCAGATTATCTCAGAACATACAAACACAATATCCATTTCATATTTCATATAAATATTCTATTAAGCATCTTATATATATATATATATATATATATATATATATATATATAGCTAAACTTATTACTTAAATTAATCCTTAATAAATGTTATAGTTGATTAGACGTTATTATGAGTAGAATTATGGTATTTTTTTATATTTATATATACATAAATTCAACAGCATCTTGTCCATATGTTCACTGGCCACCCTGTGGTCCAAGTGCTCCCTATGGCCAGTCCATCCCTGCCTAGGTCAAATATTAATCAATTCAACATCAGCTCTCTTAGCTGAGTCCATGCAGCATTAAATGGGAATTTTGCTGGCGGTGGGGTCCACTCCATGGTTAACATGTGTCTCGGTCATTTAGCATGCGAGGCGGGTATCATGCCATGATGACTTTTAACCCCAGAGGAGGGAACTTGACGGCAGACCTCAGGGGAGAGCCGCATGGTAATGGTAATTTCAGTGTGAAATGTAGTCCCTGGTAGAAAGGTCAAGGTATCAGCATAAGCCCCCTTGAGCCAGGCTTAAGGCCTTTTCGGGACCGCCAGTACAAGACTGACCCCCATTCTCCTCTGCAGATCCTCGAGATATCCCTGTGCCTTCCAGTCCCACAGAGAGAGAGACCAAGAGCTGTGCAGCGCCATGTCAGAGAGAGGAGGGGGCCTGGTGTGACGAGTGGAACACTGAAGGATCGCTCCACATCCCAATGAGAGAATTTGGTGTGGAAGTGAGTTTGTGTATGCAAGTGATCGATACCAACAACCCATCTCTCTCGTCTCACACACACACACACACATGTGAATGCACCCAGGGTGCAACAGTGCTGTCTCACTCCGCCTCGTAATGAGTGTGTAGGCTCAACACTGGCAGATGGGAGAAATGCCACCGTTGCAGAGCGTGTCACTCAGCTGTGATAAGATGTATTAGAGAGGAACCGCTCCTTAAATCATGAGAGTATAAGCATATGTTGTTTGTGCTACTTTGTTTGCTTCTGGCTGGATTTTTTTTCTGCCTGTTTTATTTGTGAACTTGCTGTGATGTGGCAGTTCTTTAACAGCTGGCTCAGTCAAAGATGTTTAATCTGGGTAAATTTAAAGGAAAAAAGGAATCGGAATTGGAGACAAAACGTAAAAAATCGCTAAAGGAGCCGTGAAGTGATGTGCTGCTATAGGTCAGCAGACTAACATGACAAATATCTGTCAGAAACAAGTTCTAAATGAATGTTTGGAAGAAGCATACAAAGCTTATCCTGTCAATCAAAAGACAAGGATATATTAACAATCAAAAGCTTAGATTTTAGTCTGCTCACCAAGGATATAAGGATATATATATATACATACACTTTAGTCAAAATATGAATACTTTAAAAGTCCCCCAACAATTCAAAGATTTTAATTTATTTATTCATTCTTTTAAATACATATTTATATCAGGCTCCTATGTTCAGGTTCAGTAATTTCACTACAATGGCAAAAAGCCTGATAAAAACGCTCAAAATCTCACATGAACTAAGGTTTTTGCATAAGTGTCTTCACATATATCTTTCATTTTATATATATATATATATATATATATATATATAGTGGCATTTAAATTAAAAGATGATAGTACAAGAACAGTTCAAGCTAAACATAAAAAATATATATATATTTTGTAAATTTTGTTAAGTTATTTACAGTACATACTTGTGAAAATGCATAATGTTGACCATTACACCTCAAACTCACTTAAGATAAAAGTGTAATTTTTTGGTAATTTTCAGTTTTAAGAGTAAACCTTTAAAAAAATAAAAATATTCCATTCAAATGTAGTCATGCCCTTTTTCATATAAATATTCTATTAAGCAGCTTTACAGAAAAAATATCTATATCTATATAGCTAAACTTATTACTTAAATTAATCCTTAATAAATATTGTAGTTGAGTAGACGTTATTATGAGTAGAATTATGGTCATTTTCTGATTAACAAACATGTCATGTTTAAAGTGACCATGCTATAACTACAGTTGTGACTTTGCCAGGATACCTGTGTGAAGAAAAAAAATGACTTCAATGATCCACTACAGAATAACCTTAAAACCTGTTGATTAAATAAGTTAACAAGCTGCACAGCTCAAATGTGGCTTAAATGTTCAAATACTTTTTTTTGGAACACATTGTGTTTAATTTCATGCTTATACACCTGTGTACAATACATCACGGATATTGTCACCTTCACAAACTGCTTATCGATTACTCCAGACAAAAGTGCTCTGGTATCTCAACAGCGGGCGAGTTAGACAGAAAACACAGGAGGGGGAATGACAGGAAGAGATAACTATTAATTTCCCCTCAATCGCTCCATTAGTTAATCATTTCTACTTGAAGGGAGCAGCACTGTATAACAAGAGCTTTAATTACAGAGAAACATATGTGCCCCTATTTGGCAAGAGCCACTCACAGGGAAAGAGAGAGAGAGAGAGAGAGAGAGAGAGAGAGTGAAAGGGGGGCACAGAGACACTGGGATAGTTTTACAGAGAAGTGCTATTTAAAAGCTCTAAAGTTGGGAGGCCGGGCCCATCTAAACAGTGTTTTCATAATAAAAACAGTGTCAGGGCTAATTTCCCCCACAGACAGCATTTAACAATGAGCGATGCAGCAGGTTTTAGGAGGCTGCCACGAAACACGATCCCAGGAGCATTAAGCATACTTTCAAACATGTGGGAATGCTTTCGTTCTGACATAAAAGTCGACCTATTCCCAAGCGGGAAGCCTAGCTACCTTCAAATAATGTTCAGTTTTGACAACTCTCTGCACTGTTTTGTCCAGAATTAACCTTGGGACAACCCTGCATCTTTGAAGCTTGGGCTCTGATGTGAGGAAAAAGCCCAGTCGAGGTCAATAACGCTGACGATCACGGCAGCGTTATTGAAAAATGGCCCGTGAGCTCGAATTTTGACCCTGGTGAGGTGATTGCCACAAAGTGTGAAGGGATTTGAACTCTACTTGAACCTCGGCTATTAAGTGGAGAAAGAATGGTGACATTACACCAGTGTGTACATTGTAATCATTATAATCACAGAGCCACAGTGGCTATAGCATGCGACAAGGGGTTCCCGAAGAGTTCAATGCAGTGAATGCACGAGGAAGACACGTGGTCATGTGGCCTGCAAAAGAGCAGCCTGTCTACAAAGCGCCTATCAAAACAAGGCAGGAAGCATTCGATAAAGCAGGCATGATGGAATGAAACGCACCTTGGTAAAGCAAAACGTCGATGGGCGGAGGATCAATGGGACACTTGTAATGGATGGCGATGGATTGCACGGTTTAATATTACATCTAGCAGGTCGAGCATTACAATATCTCTTCCGAATAAATGTTAACCTATAATCCCTCGGCTAAGAACACCTGCTTTGTTTGTCCTCACAGCCATCGATTCCACTTTATTGAATGCTCAAACACAGTGCACCTAGATTGATCACCACTAATTAAACGTTCTCTGAACGTTCCCTTTCATGTTCCTCGGCTCGCCTGTTCATACGCTGATGTTAATTTGCAAACCATCTGATACGGTGAGCTCCGGTTGGGTAATGCATTTCGATGTAATGCGCTTATTTTGCTCTCTTGATTTTGCCAGGGCAAATCAGTGGGCTTGACCTGTGCTCTCGACCTCTAACCCTTGACCCTGACACATCTGACCAGGCTCCACTCCAGGGGCGAGAAATTAATACGGGGGCCGCTGCTTGTTAATTGTCGAAAAGATTGGCTAACTGATTCATCACCTCAGTCATGGCCAATGCTTTGGTTTGACCCCTCTGAGATCCCATAGGGCATCTGTAAGCAACCCCAGCTGCGCTCTCATCCATAGCCGATGTTTGCGGCGTAATTATTCAGTATTGGCCCCCTTATTAATCAAGTCAATGCTCCGCATTTTAAATGGAAATTGCGGGATTAATACAAGCATTCATTTTGTCTGGGTGAAATCGTGATGGCTTTAGCTCTGCTAATCAAATTGGAATAAAAATGCAAGCTGAGAGGAGGGGATGATTGAATTAGGAGAGGCACTTGGGCCACCCACATGCACTTTTACGTTATGCTGCATGTTGCAAGCAGAGTCCAACCCTAAACTACCAATGCCCCAATATGACAACTGCATGCTAATGATGAGAGCTTTTCACATTAAAGAGGATATAGTTACACAAGTGTTCTGTTAATTGCTAATCAGTCTTCAACTATGAATGTAATGTAAGCAGTGGTGATATTTAACGTTTCATATTTCACAACTTCAGGAAACACGAAAATACATTTCAGGGTTTTACTAGAGTAATATATCAGAATGATTTAGATGTAATATATTGATTTGGTTATATAAGAATAATTTCTGACAGATCACATGACACTAAAGAAATAGCTGCTGAAAATGGAGTTTTTCAGAGTAAATTACATTTTAGAACACTGAAACAGGAAACAGTTCATTAAAATTTGACAAACCGTTTTTACTGCATTTTTGATCAAATACATGTTGCCTTGGTGAGCATAAGACTTACACACACAATACACACACACACATTACATCTTCTTACAACGATAATAAGGTCAAACTTTAGAATAGGTAACACTTGTTAAAGGAATAGTTCACCAAAAAATGAAAATTCTGAATGAAAATGATGACATTTACAAAGAAGATATTTTGAAGAAAGTTTGTAACCAGGCTGTTTTGAGTCATCACTGACTTCCATAATATTTGTTTTTTTTCCTACTATGGAAGTCAATGGTGACCTCTGTTTACAAAAGAACTGGATAAATAAAGTGAGACTTAAAATCTTCTGATTTGTTTGATTGGTTAAATGCTTAATTTTTAATTACAAATCTAATAATAATTAGCTATAGTTGCAAGTGTAATCTTTTCAAAAATGGTTCAGTTGATCAAGGTATTAATATTAGTGTCAATAAAGCTAAAAATGACCTTCCTAGTACATCATTTTGGACCGAAAAGAAAAATGGTATCATCTTTTCTTTACAGACAGGATTGCATCATAAGTCTTGTGATTAATTAGTTTATGAACAGGTGGGCATGTCTGGCATCTGTGCTTTTCTTATTATTCAACCTTGCCAGTTTCCTTCCCCTAATTCCCACTTCTCACACACGCGCACACACACACACACACCACCCATTGATGGACAGATCAGATCAGACAGAGCTGACAATGGTGTCCTATCTGGTGTTTGGAGGTGTTGTTTGTTCAAAATGACAAGGATGTAAAGCGTTCTCTCCATATGAGTTGCCTCCAGTGCTGAAAGATAGGTGATAGCAGGGCTGCCACATCCACAGACTTGCTCCGATTAGCATCAGGTCTCACTAAGGTGTTTCCTCAAAGTCTGTCATTTCCTGTCATTTGTTTGTCAAACCCTGGCAAGCCGACCCCTTCACCACGAGTGTTTGTTCAAGGGAATGCACAGTGTGGCATACCTTTATTTTCCCCCTCTATTTTTCCACCTGCCCTCCTCCGGCTTGGATTTTCTATGCTTGATATGGCTTTGACAGTTTTTGCAGTATGTAGATTTGCTGTTCAAAGTGAACGGATTAGAAAATGCATGTTCTGCCAGAAATATTGTCCCAGACTGCATTTTATTTATTTTTGTTCCTATAATGTGCTTAGGAATAATTTAGCTTGTAAACCACAACACAATGTTTGAAGGACTAGTTTACTCAAAGATTAATAAATAATATCATCATTTACCTTCATATTGTTACAAACCCACATGACCCTTTATTCTGTGGATCACGAGAAAAAAGAAAGAAAGAAAAAAAGAGCTTGTCAAGCTGTTAAATAAGTAAATAAATAATGCTGGTCCATGCAATGCTGCATAGTTCTTATGTATATATAAAAAAAACCAAACAAAAAAACCCAAACTTATTTCATAAAATTGAGTACTGTTAAAAATTCTATTTTTTTAGATTTTAAAATATATTGAAATGGAAAATTAATGGAAAATGTATTTCTAACATTTTGGGCATGACCAAATCTTGTGTGATATTACATAAATATAAGATGATGATTGTTATTTTATCTCAGTGATTCTTTTTAAATTGATATTGTTTTTGACTAACATTAAAGTGAACTTTGTTCCTAAAACAGCACTGATCTTTTCACAAAAACAGCCAAATGAAACTCAGGGGAGAGAAAAAATTACATTAAACCAATGACTGTGGCTCAAAAATGCAGCCAGAAGAGGTTCAGTTTGACAAACGTGGGAATTTCTCAACTTGTAGCGCTTTCCTTTCCATGGAAACTCTGAGACTGTATTAAAAAAAAAAAAAAAAAAAAAGTGCGTGGTGTGTTTTTGCCGTTTATATAACAGTCCTCCCATAGTTGTGTCCTGATAAACAGTTATCTCAAACTGAGGCCACATAAATCATCCTTGCTCTGTTTAGATACTGATATAGATAAGCAAATCCCATATGTTCATCAAGGTTATGCACTGACAGTATATGCATGGCAACATTAAAATGGTAATATCTTCCATATTCATCAGTTTTCTACTTCTGACTTGCTGATGTACTTGATAAACCATAAACTTCTGACCGTTAAATACTGCGGGTCAAGCGTTTCCTGGCTTCCTCCATTAATTTCTGTTTACATCAGATGTTGTTTAATTGGTCCCGTGTTATTTATACAGTCACTGAAATGGAAATGCCAGATACAAACCACATAAGGTCATAATCTTCTGATCCAGGTAGACATGCTTTCACATATTAAATATCGAGAGGATGAGATAAATGAGAAAATGATCTGGTCTGTTTTACAAGTCTGACACAATTTTCTCTGTAATATTAAGGGTGCATTCAGTACATTTTAGTCACAAACGATACTCAGACTGGAGCGCATGAATCACACGTACTATACATATTTACGATACTATGCTTGACAGCTGCAACTATCATCCTCTCGTTTCTCATGCATCTCTTTGTGTTTCAGTAAATGCTTGTTTGGACGGGTTTGCATGGAATTTGATTTTTAGTATTTCTGGCAATTATTTATTTTCGCATCTTAAATGTTTTGGTGAGTCATTCAAATTATTATAACATTAATTTTAAAGTTTTTCTTTTTTTATAATCAGCATTATTATGTGTCTGGACATACCAGCTGTGGAAAATCCCACAAACACAAAATTACTTGATGTAAACATAGCATTAAAAGCATTAAATGTAGCACACAGCCCTGAAATAAAGCACTGCCCACTTTCCCTGATGAATGATATTGTTAAAGTCAAGCTATCAGTGGACATGAGCGAAGAGATGCCACAACAGCACAGCTCACCGAAAAAAAAAAAGAAGAAAAAACAAATAGTTTTGATTAAAGTCAAGGACATCCTGCATGACTCTTCCGTCTAAAGAGAAACGCAAATCTCAGTCTCTATGTCCTAAATTTCATATGACTCAATGTGTCTTAATACATCTTTTGTAAATTAGACGATCAATGTTTTTGTTAACAAGAAGAGAGGGCACACGAAAAACAAGAGTTTCCTTGTTCTACATTGAACAATCCAGCGAGGGCTCAGTGTCATTAATTTCTTATGTCTTCATTATACCTCTCTTCATGCGGAGAATAATAAATAGACTATAAGTACACGGAGGTGAAAATATTAACACAATCGGATAAACAGACGCAACTGCTCCCCTTGACTTCCAGAGAAATGTTAAAAAGAAGTGCTGAGATTGTAATGCTGTCAAAGTTTACACAGGTTTCATACAAGCATCTGTTCTAATGAGGGGGGACTGGGAGGACAGCAGAGTCTATGGGAAAAGCGGGACACTTCAGTGTGCTTATAAAGTTTGATCTAAGGGCAAGAGACTTCCTGCTAATGTAAGCAATCTTCCAGTGTTATTGCTAAAGCCACTCTGAACATCCACTCAGGGTCTGAGATATCTAACATTATATATCATCCAAAGGTCAAGAGTAAAACATATTGTCCCAAAAGGAGGAAGAGCAGGGGAAAAGCAAAAACAGGTAATAAAGCAACATGATTATATGTACAAACACATAGTTGATCATCTCGAATGTTCACCGAGGTTGTATTTATTTGATTAAAAACACAGTAAAAGTTACAGTTCTAACAAGTTGATTTAGTTCTCAGGAAACATTTCTTGAAAACCATGTTAAAATCATGGTTCAAAAGTTTGAAGCGCTTGTTTCCTTATTTTTGTCAACTTATTTCTCAAGAACCCTGGGAAGAAAAAAACAACAACAACAGGGTTTCAATTGCTTACTGGTTTTTTTAGCACTGATCAAACTAAAAAATGTTTTTTTGAACCAAATCAGCGTATCAAAATAATTTTGAAGGATCACGTGATGCCAAAGACCAGAATATATGCATACTTATATGTATAACCCTATAACATTCCTAAACATATCATACAGTATGATGCTTAATACACAGAATATGGCCTTTAATTTAACAGGCTGTCATTTCCACTCATTCCCTGTATCGCACACTCCAGATGTGGATGCTTTGATTCGGTTTACATTGATGGCAAGTCAAGTGGGAGATTACTGGGCGGCTCTATGAGTTTCTCTTAAACACCCGGTGAGCTCAAATATTTTGACAGTCATAAGAGAGGCAGAATGGATCAGTTAGGGTGCAAAATAAACGCACTGAGAGGGAGAAAGAGTGTGTGTGTAGGCAAAGAAACAGCAAAAATGTCGCTTCAGAGGAATTCTGAATGTAAGAGTGTGTGGCCTGTGTGCAGCAAATGTGTGTGAATAAAAAGAAACTAACACTTTAAAGAGAAAACTCTTTTAAGAGGAAAAGAGATTAATTCAAATCCCGCTGTAAAGTGTTCAATCAGAACACATGACACTCAAACTCCAGACAGAACCTCTACTATTATAAACAAAACACCTGATATAAAACGTCATATTTAATGTGCGCAGTCTCTTAAACATCTAACGTGTGTCTTAAGATGTCAGATATGAAAGGAGCATGACAAGGTGACCTTATTACAAAAACAAGTGTCAGAACTCAAAGTGTGTCGCGCTGGAGTTCACGACATTTGGTTTCATGTATAATTCAGAGCAGTGCAAGATACAAAATTATTTCATAGAAATCCCAAGGAAAAGAGCTTGATGAATAAATCCCTCAACTGCATTCCAAAGCTCATAATTAAAAGAGAATATTATAATTAAGAGAATACAAACAGCTTTAGATCAAAAGGTCTTTTCCTTCTGGTTATGAAAACTACAGAAACAGGCTATATAAACATAGCTGCAAGTCAGTCGACTGCATGGTAACAATGCAGAAGTGAACCATTTTAGGCATATTTAGGCTTAAGCAATTTGTTACAAAAATAATTCTTACTAGTAAGACTCCAGCAGTTTTATTACCATTACTAGTAAGAATGTTGCTTATAATTAAAAGTAAATTTAATTATCTTTTGTATAAGAGTGTGTTTATAGATCTGTGTATGTGTGCAATAACATTGGTAATGATATAACAATGTTTAATGACTTCTAAATATGCCATCTAATTAACCGAAATAACAAGTCAGTATAGCAATATCTAGGTATAGGTAAATAGAATAAAATAGAAAATAATAGAATTTTTCTTTTTTTTTGTCATTGCAAACAGAGCAAACTCGTAAAGCACCTCTGTGGTGTGATAAAATAATAACATATACATATTATATAATAACAGAGGAAAGACAAGGGTAGTAGAGCCTCATATTAACTGATTCGATGTGCAATGATTGATCAAATAAAAGACAAAATAAAAGAACAATAGAGATCTTAGTGTGCAAAAATGGAAAAGCAGAATGTGCTGCAATAAAGCTAAAATGATGGCTTCCCAGAATCCCCAGAAACCTGGAGAGGAGGAAACATCTCGTAGGTCACTTATGTTGCAAGTTGAACTTATAGCGCAAATTATACTTAAATTGCATGGGTGATTCTTCAACCTGACCAAATGAAGCTGAAGCACTGAAAATATGTTTTTAATAAAATCTGTCCCAGACACTTTCAGATTTAATCTATGAAAATACACAATACAAATATGAATTAAACGTAAAACTATATATCATATCCATTTTAGGTTGTGTACCAAGGAGAACACAATCCAAAATGTGAGGGGTAAAACAAATTAAATATTTAACAATAAATGCACTTCAGTACTTCTGCTGTGCGTCAATTTAAATTCTGCATTTGTAAATACAAAAATCGTTCAAAAATGTAATATGTTGTGTGTTTATGTATATGTACAGTATGTATGAGTGTCTTGTATGCATTAAGGCATATCTAAAATGCAATGTCTACTGTTGGACCTTGATGAATTTGTAAGTGTGAAAATCGTGTTGTAAAAATGCATCTTGATGCACTTTTTTGGCGAGACATGAAATACGCAATAAGTACATCACTACAGTTCAAATCTGTGTAAAAGGAAACTGAAATGACACGGTTGAATCACCAAATGTGTTTTTTTTTTTAATCAGTTTTGCATTTGTTAACACTATTGAGTAGTTTTAGAGCTGGATTTGATGTAGAGCATATTTTCCAACATCATAATTTCCAACATAATAAAAGTGTGCAAGGATTTACATATTGAACCTGTGTTTTAGTGTCACTTAGTAGACATTTCTCTTTCAACCTGCGACAAAACATGCAGTAAGGCACGTAAAAACACAAAAAGTGTACAGAGGTACATATTTTTATGAAACCAGGTTGGATGAAGCCTAATTTAAACTGCTTTAAAGCTGAAGTACAGCATTAAGGTCAGCAATCAGATATTGTGGATGACATTCAAAAAATGATGTGGAACTCCAGTGATTTGAGTCTGAAAGAGAGTCAGTAGAGAATCAGTGCAACAGCACTATGGGTCCTGCAGTGGTTAAATCAACACACATGTTACAGGTTCTGTTCCAAATAGTGGTGACTCAGGAGCTGGACAGTTACCAAGATCACATTCCTGCTCTATCACCACACTGCCCTTGAGGAAAGCGCTCAAGGTTGCTCTGTCAGGGCTGTCCCTGAATCAAGTCGCTCCAGATAAAAAGCTTGTGCCTCATCTAGGTCTATTGTCACACAGCTGACATCACATGTTTTTTTACAGCAACATCTCCAAGTCAAAAGCATGCCAGTTCTTCACCAAACAACAGCACCTTCTCCTGATCACCCCTAAACTTCACATCAACAAGGTTTAGACTGTGCGTGTGTGTGTGTGTGGGGGAAACACTGACAGACTACAAAAATGAAAGAGAGAGAGAGACAAACCAAATCAAACAGAATACAAACCAAGACGGGTGACAGTGTATAGGTCATATGTTCCTTTGACTTCTGACAGCTAGATGGATTGCTTTCATTTGAAGAAAGGGAAAATATTTAAAAAGTAAATGCATTAATATTCATGCACCTCAGGAGGAATAAGTGTCTTGTGTCTTCTGAGTAAGAGAGGGTAACTAATCCTGACTACGAGAGGTTTGTGATCTGGAGAAACACTGAAAACCACAAACAAGCACATAATAGTCATGATGAATTTCAGTGGTCTCTTAAAACCATCTTGAAGAGGTTAAAAAGATTTATGTAAAATAATTCTCTTCTACAGAAATGTCTAACAAATACAGTAAAATAACTTTTACGTTTTACATTTCAATATATTTTAAAATGTAATTTATTCCTGTGATGTGAAATGTCAAAAAAAAAAAAAAAACACTGAAAAATAAATGTAAATAAAAAATAAATATGAACTTTAAGGTAAGAGGTTGCTTAGCTTAAAAAATGGTAGCTACATTTGATTAAAAAAAATGTAGAAATTTGCAAGCACCAACCTTAAAATATATATATATTCAATTTATCTTTTTTTTCAGTTAACATATAGATGTTCTTTAGAAGATTCAGCAGTTTTAAAGCAGTTAAACTATTTCCATCTACACCATTCAGAGCCTTTGAAACTTGCCTGAATGTTAAAGAGACGAACCTTGACCCGATTTAACATGACGCCCTATCTGCTCAAAGAACAACATGTCATTACAGGAAGTAAAGCAATCATAATATACAAAAGGAGTAGAAGAAGAAGACTAGTGACAATGGGAATTATCGCTGTTATTCTCTCTCTCCTCTCTTGACAGGCAGAGCTTTAATTCTGTAATCCACACAGACAAGAGGTGATAAAAACAGCAGAGGAACCTGCTCCCTAATCGCTCACTAATGGTTATGACAAAGACCTGTTTCTTTCACACATACACTCTCCAGACAGGCACAGACCTGCTAAAGCAAATACAAAGTCAATAATTAGCTCGGTCATTAGTGGAGCATTAGGAGACATGCAGTGAAGTTTTGCGGTTAGCTGAATGCAAGCCCTGTGTCATTATTTGCTTTTAAGATGCCTCTGGTGGCAGTAATTTGTGATAGATATATGTATTATTGTTATCATGGTTATGAGCGATAAAACAAAGATTCTGGTTGTTGAAAGCAAATTACTAAGCAGTATAACGTCAAAATACAAATTCATGTCTCTAATTAGTATTTCAAATTTAAGCGTATAGTGTTACGGTTCTGTGCTGGAGAAGCAGATCGCAGGAGACTTAACGTGAAATAAACATAAAAGTCTTTAATGATAACTGAAACGCGGA
>JAUCMS010000095.1:15298893-15311022 GCA_032357445.1 Enteromius radiatus | reverse complement strand
TACTTAATAAATATACACAGTATATACAAATATATTATGTAAAGAAAAACTTTTATTTTGGATGCGATTAATCGCGACTAATCATTGCCCAGCACTAATATATATATATATATATATCAACAATGAGAATTACAACAATTTTACATTTAAAATCAGCAATAAAATCTGCCACAAACAACGTTCCAAATGTTTTTGCTCAAGTAGCATTAAAAGGGCATGAAATACAGATTGATCCAGTTCAAATCTCTAAACACTATTTTATAGAAATTTGAGCTTCTAGCAGCAAATGTAGTGACATGATGGTGACTGGTTCATTTATTCAAATGACGAACAAATGATGAATTATTAAAATGTTACACATTTATAGTTAACCATCTTGGTATTTATATATATACACACACACATAGTGTTTATTGCACACAGTGATGTAGATATGGCTTTGTAGTGCATCCGAGAGAATCAGAGGAATTCAGACACTTTTTTGGATCAGAACATTGAAACCTGAGGAGCCGAATTCCAAAAGAGGCCTTAAGACAACAGGAAGTAATAAATCGGCCCATATACCCTGTTGCCTGTCTGATACATTAACATTAACACAAAAGAACACTTGCTGAACTTGTCAATATTGGGCAAAAAAACAATATAATGGTCAAAAACAATGGCAGCATTATCATTACATGAGTAAAATTATTAAAGATTTGTTGGATGGATCTTCATCCCCCAACTCAAGACCAGACTGAAATTCCTGATGAGACCTTTAACCTCTGGTCTTCACAAAAACTGCCCTCACATTCACAGAACTGGCACAAAACTACTTTTATAGCCCCATTTTTAAAACTATGCTCTTTGCGATCTTTTGCATTCTTTAAGAACTGTTCCACATGCTCCAGCGTGCATGCCTGCTGCTGCATAGCCACAATGAGAAGAAAACCAATCTAGTCTTGTTACTTTATTTCTTTCCGTGAGAGTTTGTGTAAGTTAAGTTTTGCCTGCAGTGTCTCCAAGTCTCCGACTGCACAAACTTCAAACGGACCGCGACTCACTTCTCCTTCAGCCACCGCCCTATCATCAGCCTCCCAAGACTTCCACAACAACTGACTTCCAGCCAATCAGCAACCTCGGGAAACCCCTTTCTGCAGAAGGAATACCATAGCACAAAGGCAACGCAAGCACAAACCTCCAGATTCATGATGAACTGGTGAAATTGATATTAATGTTAACCTCATTGACGAACTCAAAGCGAGAGTTAATCTTTTGATTGATGGTTGTTCAAGTCGATGCAATAGCACCTATTGCTGTAAAATTTCACATTCATTCTCTTAAACTCACTCTTTCCTCACTTTCTCTCTTCCTGCAACTGGTACGAATGTGTGAATGCGTGTGTTTATGTGTCTTAGGTTTATCCAATAAAGCCATATTTATAATTGAAAAGAGAGGTATCTTGTGTTTTGTGCTTACAAGTTAATGTCTTAAAACGCCGATCTTGTTACTGTGCTTATTAATAGTGTTTACACTATCATCTGGATTTTAATATCCAGCGCAGACTTGTTTTACCATCGTCAAACAGTGATTTTGTTCAAATTCCCTATAAAATCATTCTGATTCTGTAATAAAATGATTTTGATTGGAGTTAATTTGCTTACAGCTTCTACCAGTCGCCAGCAACCAAACATTTACCCATTGGCACAAATATTAAGTGATACTCTAAGAAATTGCTTAGTTATTAAATGTTTAAGAAAAAGATACTTTTGGTACTTTTAGCTTATGTCATTTTTTTTTTTTAAGGGAGTTTTCATATGAAAATACAGGCTAAATAAGGTACCAAGAAAGCGGTCAGGTGTACAGCAACGAACACAACAAAGAGCTAATTTCCCTTCTATCATAATTCATCTCCACCCTTTAAATATGTAAGGCACATTTAAACGGATCCATGCATGTTCTGGGCAAATTAAAGCAGCTCTAATTAATGCTATGCAAAACACGGCCGTACGTTTATTACTTGATTTATCTTTGTTCTACTTAAGAGGGGCAGAGTTGTCTTGCCAATTTGTCTTCCTCTCGCATACTTAAGATTCAGTATGTGTTTAAATGATTTATTTAATAAATAAGTGAATAAATCACCTCACAGCTAATTTCCCTAATGATATTAGAAAAGAGTAACTGTACAAATTGTGCAAAATAGAAGCCGCTATTAACCTGCAGCACCTTTCGTTTGCTGGGTTCACAACGTCCATCCATTTTCATTTGAGCAAAAACAAAAACATGATTAAAAGATTTGACATTTGACACAGATTTCACAAATAAAGCCACTTTGCTTTCCGTGTCTAATAGATGAGGGTCAGGTCCCCGGCTCTCATGGTGATACATCAAAACACAGGACACGCTGTCCCATTTAGGACACAAGCAAGACAACCGAACGAACGCTAAGCGGTTTAAAAAATTAAATAAATGGCAATGCGTATGAATAACCACTGCAATGCAATACATTCTGGTTGACATTGGCGATCTTTTTTTTTTTTTTTTACCAACTTGATCTTTTTTCCTTTTCTTTTTTTCAGTTGGGGTATTGGGTCCCTGGAGGCAGTGAGAAATAGATGGTGGAACTTAATAACTAGAGATGAACATTATTCCCCCAGCTACAGCGAATGTTTCACTGCTTGATTATGAGTGAATGGCCGACACAGACTAAAATGTTCCGTTTCCACAAGCATGAAGAGGGCATAAATAATTCAAAATTTATTCCCACAGAAGGAGGGACAATGGAAATCATAAATTATCCATGTGCGATGCTTTAATGCAAGAGCTCAATGAACCTGCTCTAACTAACTAGTCTGCTTCCTCATTACACGCTAGGCACAGACCTCTTAACCTTTGAATATTAATTTAGCGACAACTACGGTGGGATGGGCTTTCTGCAAATGGGAATGGCGGGGTATTGGAGAGGAAGCGTGGGTATATGCAGGATTATGAAATGATCCTCAAGAGGTTATCATCTATATTTGTCTCTGCTACCATCTGTAAATACCACAAGCTCAGTGTGAGTGGTGCTTTGTAAGAGATGGAGAGATGGTGCCAGAAACCTCTTGAATGATATTACAGTAAAGACACCAAAAATAAAAAAAGCAAGTTTTGGTCATTTTACATAATTGAGTTTACATAACTTCATGTAGCTTTTTAATGCTAATAATAAGAAGTTTGTTTTAATGGAGATCATCTAGTAGTAAAGGCCAAAATGAACAGAAGAAAGCAGAAACTGAGAACTGAGTCATTACGCTGTGACTCACGGTACTGAAAGTGATAATTTTCTAACAAGTTCTTTGGCACAGGAAGAAAAGACCTGCAAATGTACTGTGTTTCATGAGTAATTGTGACATATATGAGTCCCATGATTACACTATTAGTTCCATATATTTAAAAGAAAACCAGAAACATCTTTTAAAACTGATGAAATTGATCAAACTTGAATGGACCATGAATGGATTTGGCATTGTGGTGCATCATCTGTCTTATGTTATTACTGTTCATAACAGTGATGGGTCCAGACTTCCCCAATGCAGAATACTTTCAAATTAGAGAATTAGCCCTTGGCATATGGGATTTAGAGGAATCAGTTAAAATGCCAGATGTAATACCTAAGATCTATAAGGTTTTACTCAATCAGACTAATTGAAAGGGAACATCGAAGATTTCTCTGGGAAGCTTTGGATTATTCCTAAAGCAGGAAATTATATGTAATAAACCTTAAAAGGGTTAGTAGCACATAGTGACAACAGCCAACCAGTCCCAGCAATGTTGCAATGCATTTGTTTAACATGTTCATATGCAAGAAAATATGCTTGGTCTGCTTTGCACTGTAAAGATACACTTTAGATATCATTAAGCTATTAAAAAGGTAAAAATAAGGTAATGATAGTGCATGAAAGTCATTAAAAATTTATAGTTAAAAAGAAAAAGATGCAGATGAATACAACCATGTCAATTTAATTTAACCCCTAGTATTCCTAAGGTGTCGTTTTCAATGGGATTTGTACCTCAGGAGGGACACTGGATTACTAAGGGGTTTGTAATATTAAAATAAAATAAACACAGAATAGACTATGAATGAATACAGAATATGAATAAAGTGGGAAAAATAAAGTAAAGAATTAAATAAAATTAAAATAATAAAAACTGTACCTATCCAAGAAACTGAATACAAGAAAATGATCTCCCAGCGTGCACTTCAAGTCTGATTTTTACACCATTTCCATACTTTTTTATGTGATTGCCACAGGCTTTGAAAAGTGTTTAAAAGGGACATGCCAGTTGCAATATGGAAGGTAAAAAGAAAGATCTGCTTAATATGCATTTCTCTTTTATAATCCAGAAGTTCTATTAGAGGATTACGAGCAACAGAATGTGAGGAGAGACAGAACATAGCAGAGCATCTCATATGAGAAAACCTTGGCTTAAGTCCTCCACTGTGTGCAATGCACTTTACCTTCTTATAACCAGATGTGTGGCCATTGAATTTAAAAACTTTTAATTACATTTTGGTTGCTTTTGCCCACAGGATGTTGCAGTTACAGCATCAGCCAGCAGGGGCTAAATCGACTAACCAGCCAGACCTTGACCCTTTGGTGGCCTCAAGAGACAAAGACTTTAGAATTGTTTCACAACATGGGTTTGAGTGCTGACTGACAACATGAGCTAGCGATTTGCCCATTAAAACCACAAAAATAACATCACCTTTTAGACGCGTTCAAGTTCAAAGGGTTTGTCAGAGAAACAAACAACTTGCATTATTGCTCAGAATTTCATCACAATGAAAGCTGGCGAAAAAGGAGGAGTAATCGGCAGCATGTAAACGCCTCTGCGTGGATTATATGCTCTCTGCCTAACTAATCCTGCTAATTGATGAACCTCTGTGTTCATGGTTCCCTTCATATTATTAGAGAATTTGTTTAATTAAGACTAAACTTATTTTGGGACATCAACCAAGAAAATATGATCATCTGCTTAGAAGGGTGAGAAGAAAATTAGTCCCTCGATGCAGTCTGACTGCCGTCTACGTCTTTGCGTGAGATGAAATGCATACACACTTCATTTCAAGACATATGCAATATTTATACTTCAGCCTTAATAACACATTTTATCATTCTGTGCAATACAATTTATTTTTTATTTGCATCCTCTTTTAAATAGCTCATTTTATCACCGTCTTTGTTGCCAGTATTAGGAGATCATGAATGTTACACTATTCCTTGGAGCTCATTCAGCAAAAGTCTTTTATCCAATAATGTAACAACAAGATGACTGATTAGGCTATACATTACTAGACTGATGAAGGAGGTACATGGTAATAGATCCAGAGGATTTATTAAAAACGCTGAACAAAAAGATAAATGCTGTAAAGCAGTACTTGGTCTGCGTCTGTTTAGCTGCTTTATCATTTAGGGATTTCCTGAATATTAATGCCGGTAAAATGGAGATGTGGCACTATAAATATGAGCAAATATGAAAGTAATTGGACCTATACAAATGAATCTATAAATACGGTCTCCATCCAGGCAGATCTGTCGCACTCGATATTGTTGCTTGAATTTACTGTATTCTTCCAGCGTGAGAAAACCGCTTGTTAGACTGTAATTGTCTTCTGACATCAACTAAACTATATTTAGTTGTGTGCTAGAAGTGTGACAGGAACCTGATACCAGCTGGTGAAGGTCTTGTAAAGGAACTTGATTGTAAAACAATATGGAGATTGTTGAAAGGACATGGTAATCATGCTAAGCTGCTGGTTAGTGATGCTTTTATTCGAGACTTTATTTAGAGCACAAAATAATAGTCACATTCCAAAAACTATTGTCATCCTCCATTGTTCACATACAGGTTTCAGTCTTATAAGACATACGATTTTGAACACTACATAAGCAGCAACTAGTACGTTGCAATATAAAAAATAAATGAATAAATAAAAACATTAAGCAATTAAACACAATCGCATCCAAATAAAAGTTTTATATAATGTGTGTTGTGTTATTAGTAGATACAGTATCTATGAATATAAATACAGACATGTAAATATTTTTAAATATATGCTGTGTGTGAGTGTATTTATGCAAACAAAAACTTCAATTTTTCTATTTCTTCTATTTTTGAAGTGATTAATTGTGATTAATCCTTTGACAGCACTATAAATTATATGAATATAAATATATACATATTTTATATTTTTATATTTTATATACATGTTGTATTTTGTGTATTTATATATAAATAACAAATATACAGAACACACACATATATTATACAAATAAAATTTTATATTTTGTATGCAATTAATCATTTGACAGCACTACATTCTAATATATTCTCTTTCACTAGTATTTATGTGATTTAAAAATACTGTTCAATTTCAATATATTTTGAAATGCAATTTATTCCTGTGATAACAAAGCTGAATTTGATGTTTATGAAACATTTCTTATTATTATCAACATAGAAAGTGATTCTTTCTTTCTTTGAAAGTTAAAAATAAATAAATAAATAAAAACAGATACAATTTATTTTTTGTAATATGTAAAATTTGAACATTTTTAGTAACCTAAACCACATACAAGATGCACAACAGTACTTTTTATATAACATATTTTCATTAAATAGTGGCCTTTTAGAGGGATTTTGAAAAGTTGATAGGAAAAAAGTTTACAAAAGAGAAAACTTTATAATAAAAATAAAAAAATCATTGCACAGCTGTTCGACAGCAGAGGACAAAAGAAGTGACCTGTTTCATCTCAACCACTGCCTCCTTTTCCACCATCCTTTCTCCTTGAGCCTGAACCCAAAGCCCGAGTCGCCAGCAAACAACATTCCTCCAGGGGAGCCGAGCGCCCCTAACAAGAATCATTATGGTGTCCTAGTGAGAGCGAGGCGACAGCTGGCCCTCTGCACATGTGACCCTTGCCACTTTGTCGACTTAACGTTGGTCACTGTGATCAAAGCCTGCAGAGGAGCAGCTGTGACCGGTAAGCTAAACACAGCCATTTCTGCAAATAGAAACAGCCTACGAGCTTCTGTACCAGTGGTAACTGGAAGCATCAGTAGTAGTTAAAAAAAAAAAAAAGAAAAAAAGAAGGGGATAAGTATTTTGAAAGGACAATGAGGTTTATGTGGGAAGGGAATTAACACATAATGTATAGCTTTATTATATAAAGATTTAAAAGTGACACTTCCATATTCATAAATTCACACTACTGTAGTCCCACAAAAAAAACACTAGCCATGCATAATTTAACGCACTAACATATAAACCCACTTAAACTTAAACAGTGTCTGTTTACACTTGGAGAAATACAAGTGTTATTTAAACAGAAAATAATCTACATGAGCTCATTGTGAGGAATGGACAAGGGACGCATTTTAATGTAGGAACGCTGAGGTCAGAGAGAGCAGTCGGTGCAGCAGACAATTCCTCCCCCCACATCAGTTCCTCTCTTTTAAGTTCTGCCCTGCTTTCTGAACCCGTGTCCCAAAGAAAGCCTGCATATTTTAACACGTACGCCGCTAAATATCCTGTTTGGTTTGCCGCATTCAGACGCCCCACAAGGTTACTTCTCTGCCCTTACCTCTTTTTGTTCTTCAGACCACTGGCGAAACAGCGAAAGGTCTTGGCCGCATATAAACGAATTTCAAATGTCATGTCTTGCACGGCTAAAATGAAAGGAAACGCTCTTGCTCACTCGCAGTGGTGGCCGAGTCAATGAATTTGTCAAAATTTTATGATAATTCATTCAATTATTCCTCAGACATTTAAATGATAGCAGACGAATAGACGAGTGGAGAGAACGAAGGGGAGGGCCACAGCAATAATCCTTCTCCTGATATTAGAGAGCCCCCAGAAGGGTTTTAAAAGCTCTGTATCTCTTCGTGGTGAGGACTAAAACTTCACTCCGTCTCACAAAACAGCAGAAAAGCCCTCCCTACTTTCTCTAGTGCTCAGTACGAGGGTCCCTAGCACAAAAAAAGCGCACACACACTCTCTCTTCCTCACTAGAAAGTCATACTAGCAATAATGGGGAAAAAAAAAAACCTTCACCAGCCCACACAATCTCAGCAATCACATCCTTCGCCCGTCTTGGAGAGAGTACGACAATAAAACCGGCCCTGTGCTCCTCGTGCTCCTGCGACCTTTGACCCCCTCAGTCCCTTCTGCTTGGGGTCGAGTCGATGGGAGACTAGACCCCATGTCAGACCCCTGAGCAATTCTGCATCCAGCATGGCTAAGCTCCCCCTCTAGTGTTCACACATCTGTATTCCTCGAAGCAACCAAAGCAGCAGCCTTCGAATTCTTGCCCTGTTTCATGTTGAATGCAACGCTGGGCAGCATCTAGATTTAATGCAGTTGTTAGCAGGAAAAGCAGCAGATTTTGCGATATTTGCCAGTTCTTCTGCCTGAAGTGACCTGATTGATCGCAAACATAATGTCTCAGTGCTTAAGACATGATTTAATACAATAATGTAAATTATACCAACAATAGATGTTTATTACAGGGGCCAATTCTAACTATTAAAAAGTTAAAAAGTAGTTAATGGTTTGATAATAGGGAGAAAAAAAATATGTTTATAAAACACATGCAAGTATATACTTACATTCATATAATTTAAATTAAATGAAAAAAAAAAGTAACATATCACTTTTTCTTAAATGTATACATGTATGCATGTGAAATTATACATACATAATAAATATAAACTCATATGTGTTACGTAAACAAAAAACATTTATTTTAAATGCCAATATTATTAGTTTGACAGCACTTTAGATAGATAGATAGTCTTTAAATATATATATATATATATATATATTTTTTTTTTTTTTTATGTATTATACTTTTAAAAAAGAACATTACATATACAATGTTCACATTTGACAATTTCCTCTGTGCTTTCTTACGTCTGCAGTGGAGGAGTGCTTTAAAGTGACGGACACAAGCAGGGGGACAGAGGGGCGCTTGCCTGCGGGGGATGCTAATTATGCACTCTCTCACCAAATTAACCAACTTTCACTGGGACCCAACCTCCATCTGACGCACTCGAAGAACGGGCGGAGAGGAGGGTGAGACGAAGAGCGCGAGAGAGAACGGCGAAGATGGAAAACAGAAACAAACCAATAATCTTGTACTTTGCCTCTTGAAGGCGAGCCACAGTGCCTCTAATGTAGACAAGTCATTTTGTAGAAACCACTAACGCCCGCGGGGGACGGGGGAACACATCGCGGGCCGCCTCATTTCAAAGATCTTTTGCAATCAGCGCCACAATGGAGGCCCTCATTTTATGCTGCTACATCATAAAAGTGCTCTTTTGTTACATTTCCATCCTTAAAAGGGCCTTAATCCCTTTCTTTTCAGGCAAGTCTATGGCAAATTCCACAGGGACATCCCATTCGCTGCAAGGGCTAGAGTGACCCACTCAGAAAGCAGCGTGCGAGGCTTTGAGCCTTTCTTCTCCTGCCACTCTTGTGAGAACATTAAATCGTACTTTTCATTCCCCTCACTGTGGGGGGACGCCCCTTAATGATGACAGAGAAAGAGAAATTCCTCCACTCGGGTCCTATGATACCATTCTGCTGTCAAGCAGGCGTCTCGGTGGACAGAGAATCAAACATGGCTTCCTGCAGGTGGAGTGACGATGAAGGTCACAGCGCAACTCAGAGGAGCAGGGGGAGAGGCAGCACTTCAGAGGAGTCGCCAGCTTTCTCACAGCAAATTAAGTCATCCGTGAAAACGTACGTCTCTTTAGCATTGCGCAAATGTTTGCCTTAATTGATCGCTCTGTTAGGCTGGTTCGTTTGATATTCGCGCCATTTTTGCAATGTTAGAACTTCACCGATCGTGTCACTACGGTCATCTCTAGCACGCTTTATCGTTGTAAGTATTTTCTCTTTCTTTAATCGGTTTCTGAAAAATAGCTCGCGGTTGGGTTTGGTTTTCATTGCCTTTGTGTGGCTCTGTCTCCAAGGGGAGCCGATTAATCAGTTTAAAATTGAGCCGTGTACCTCCAGTCACTCAGTACCCTTCTTAGCCTGGCCACTCAATGTTGGCTGCTTCAATGAGAACATTGTACGTATATAAAACACTTGTCAATCAAGCCTTAAACTGTACCCCCGTCACCATTCAATAAAGGTCGTCCCACATTTATCGTATTTTAGAATGAACTGATAAGCATTCCCAGCAAATGCCTTCCCGTAAATATTTAACGTTTAACAACAGGTCCATGCAAAACATGCCTAATGCATTATTATATTTTTCTTTCAAAATATCTACATTGAATAAAACTGATATAAATATCTAGAATTACACAATTCAAAAGTTTGGGGTTTATTTTTATTGGTCTTTGCTCACTAAAGTTTATTTGACCAAAAATATAATAAATATTGTAAAAATGTACACATACACATGGTAGAAGAGAAAAATATTTTCTATTTGAATATATTTTCAAATTTAATTTACAAAGCTGAATTTAGTGTAAAAGCTTACAGTCACATGCTTGCTGAATTGAACGACAACTTCTTAAAAAAGCAATTATAGTCATGATATTTAATATACATCTATTTCTTTGTTCTTGCATCTACATTCACAAAAATGAAAAATGCAATATATATAAATCACAATCTATAATAAGCATAGAAACAGGCTTGTTCTGAAAATAATGAAGAAGTGAGTATATATTGAAATGATCATGCTGCTATTTAGTACCAGGTTAAGTTATATTGAGAGTGGTCAGTGAAAAAGATGCACGAGGTGCACAAACAGTGGTGCAACTGAATGCCTCCCTTTGTCTTAATTATGAATTAATTTGTCATCCAGCATGACAAACAATTCCAAATTATGTCAAAATATTCTCAAACACCTGACAAACCCATTAACTTTTGGCTTCCATGCATAATTAGAGCAAAACTAGTTTCTGGATTCTGTTTCTAAGCACATTGCATTGTCTATTCAGGTCAGCAACAGAGGCACCCGGATGTTGAGGGTGTAATGCAGTGGGATTTAGGCAGGTGAAAAAGTCTGCCAGTGTTCCTGCTGATAGCTGGATAGAGACCTCAACAACACATCCCAAGCTTTGGGAGCATTTTACCATGAGTGTCACTTCTTTATAATGGATTTTCTGTCTCCAAGGGGTTAGTGGTGAGCAGAAGAGACGAGGAAATATGGTAGTGTGTACTGTGTGTACAGAAATGCAATTTCCACATCTTCTTTTGTGATCCCAGACTGGAAATTAAAGTCATATGCGAGCCTTACAATACGTTTGCATTAAACGCATTCACCCTTTGTGGTGTACAAGAACAAGTAGAGTTCAGCAACCTTGAACCAAACTTAATTCAGATGTACTGATGATTCTGAAAGAAGAGGTTTCATCAATGTACTGAATACTTGAAGTGCAAAAGGAATACTTGAATTTCATAATCCAACTGGGACTCATCAATCAACGCTCGGCTAATTTATTTTTTTTTAACCACTTTCCCACTTACTGTTAGGCCAACATTCACCACTGTAGCCTTCCAGGACTGGCTATAGTTCGAAGCCAGAAAGTGTGTGAGCATGTGTGTTTTTCATTTACACTGTAGTATGTATGTTTCTAACTACGTTCACTCAGATCTGAAGGATTATGTGGTGAAGCATGGAAAGTGTCCTGCGTGGTTAGGACAGAACCAATATATTACCAATCAGTGACAGGCATTATCACCCCATAACATGTACTTTGTGTATTAACCACAGCATAGAGTGAAATCTTTGCATTGCTGTTCAGACTACTGTTCAAATGTTTGGGATTATTATGGTTTTATTATTATTATTATTTTTTGTTTAAAAAATTAATTAGTAAGGACACATTAAATTAACTAAAGTAACAAAAAAATAAATATCAATCATATAACACAAAAAAAAAATACAATAATAATATTACAAACATTTCAATAAGCAATTGTAATAAATGCTGTTATTTTGAACTTCTTATTCTGGATAATCCAGATAAATACTGTTCTTTAGAACTTTCTGTTCGTTACCCAGAAAAATAAATAAATTAGTGCTGGGCAATGATTAATCGCGATTAATCGCATCCAAAATAAAAGTTTTTCTTTACATAATA
>JAUCMS010000095.1:15286715-15298793 GCA_032357445.1 Enteromius radiatus | reverse complement strand
ATATATTATGTAAAGAAAAACTTTTATTTTGGATGCGATTAATCGCGATTAATCATTGCCCAGCACTAAAATAAAAAAATAAAAAAATAATAACACAAAAACATAAGCAGTTTTCAACATTGACACTAATAAGAAATGTGCGATAAACACCAAATCAGCATGTCTTAATGATTTCTGAAGGATCATGTTACGTTTAACATTAGAGTCACAGGACTACATTACATTTTAAAATGTATTTAATTTTAATTTGAAAAAAATGCATGAGTGAGCATGGTGAGCAAAAGAACTGTCTTTCAAAAACATTAAAATTAACAAATAACAAAACTTTTTGGCAGTATGAGATAAAATTTCTGAATCAAGGCCATAAAAGTCGCACTAACGCTAAATGCGAAGGGCAGAAATATAAATGTAAATATACATTATTTAAAAAGTTACATCTCAGTTTTAACAAGACAGACCTCTGAGATTCTTCAAATAAGAGCTGTTTATGTTTGCAGCACTGTGTTTGCAGTCGAGATCAAAAACCGGACCAAGGTCCTCACAAGGTCTACTGGACAAACTCAAACAGCAGCAGGACACCAGGGAGTGTCCCTGGATGCAAAACAGACCCAGCGTGGAGAACAGGAAATGAAAGCTTAATCCCTCCAACCTTTGACTTGCCTTGGCCTCATCCATTCACCCAGCGAGCCATTCTATTCTTCTCCTGCACACAGTTCCCCTATTCCCTATTCACCCTATCTCTTCTCCTCATTCCTCGAGAATGAAGAGAAAATAAAGAGAGAGAGAGAGAGAAAAAAACACAACTGTCTATGTTTACTCCTTTTAAGACTAGAGCTAGCTGTAGCAGGGCAAATGAAGCAGCAGCAGCTCTAAACTCCATTTCCAAACCCTCTTCATTTTATTTCCCAACAATTTATTAAGCAATTAAAATTCTCCTATTACTCACTCTTTTATGCTGTCATTTTTTTTAAGCAGAGTGAAATTATTACACCAAATCATAGCATAATTATCATAACATTACACTAATTCCCAAAGAAGTATTTAAATTATATGGTTGGTTGATTGTGAGATGAATTAGGGAACCGTTTTCCGACGAGCCTCATCCAAGCCAAATATGGATTAGACCTCGAAACACAAGAAGCTGCAAGGAAAGAGATGCGTCTTACCCCGGAGTCATAGAGCAAAGTCCATCAAAAGGTCAAGTAGCTGTTATTAAGCCAAAAAAAGCAGATGCTCTGAAGATCTGGTCCGCGATCTATCAAGGAAGCAATATCTTATGGACAAGTGGTTCTCGGAAACACGAGACTGGCATAGTTTTAATTGAATTTAATACAGATTTCTAGTACACTGGGGGACAGTCTTTGTTAGCTGCTTTCCAAAAAAGGAAAATCCAGTCATAAAAGAGGTATTTTTAAATATCATAAGGTGATTAAGAAGTGTGGAGCTCACCAGAAAATCATTTTGGTAAAATTAGTCATCCATTTAGGTGGATTTAGAGAAGCGCACTTACACATTTACTTGAAGGCAGACACACGCACGAGCAAATACTTCATAGTATTATCGTAGCCAATTACAAATACGTCCTTTTTAACTTAATATTGGCTTTAATGGATGAGGTTAAGCCACATATGAGTAGCATAATGGAACGCCTGAGCACTTCATTGTGGATTTTAGGTGCATTAATTGCATTCATTGTAACCGAATTAACGGTCTTGATTAAGAAGGATCTAAAGCGCAACATACAGCACACCTCAGAATCACGTGGCTGCTTTGTTGTTGTCGCTCTATACCATATGATGAGCTCTGTTAGCATGTGGCTGTATGGATGGAAAAACAGAGCGGGAATTGAGAGCTATTCAATGCTCAGTGGGCCTTCGTATTCACTTACACCCCCCATTGCTTATAGAATTGAACAGGGCTTTGATCCCCAAATCTAATTGTTTAGTGTTGCACAAATCAAATAAGTGGCTAGTGGATCGCTTATCCGAATAAGTTCAAACAAGACCTCATTTTGGAAGGAAAAAAATGTGGGCGTGCACGTTATCAATTAGACTACACGCGTATCGCTAACGATATAGATTATGCTAATGAGCTTGATTAGCGAAACGCATTCTATATGCAAAGATTGGTGCGCACTGAAGTGGTTATCAGTCTCTCAGGTAAGAACTGTCAAATCCAGCCATGGTCTCAATCCCAGGCCTTTCAAATTTCTACTTTCATCATGCTCTTGAGTGCAGCCGGCTCACAATGGAGAGTGTTTACCCCGGCGTATTCCCGCAAACAGCATCGGCACAAAAAAAGATTGGTCTGTCTCCTCGCCTGGCTCATTGTGCGGACGTCAGTAAAGGGCTTTTTGTGCCATTGTCCGACGTGTCAGGCGGAATGAGAGGGGGGTGTTAAGAGGTGCAAAGATGTGGGAGCACACCTGCTGAGCTGGCCCAAGCAAGCCCTATTTCTCCCCCACTATTAATTTGTGTTGCTCTGAGAACTCCTTTTGTTGTCACGGAGCTGTTGGTGGCTACATGTTTGAAGTGTCACAAGTGTCAGTCTTTATTACATTCAGCGCGAAGATGGCCAATGAGAGATAGCGAGAATGACAGAGCACGAGAGAAATAAAGGCTACTAATAATAGCTTCGCTCCAGCCTAAGGAACCTAATGTGTCACAAATTAAGAAAACTTGGCAAGGCTACCTGGGATTGTGATGTTCCGGACGATTTCAGTGCTGGAGGTTGTCACGCTAGCTAATGGCCGACTTTGAGGCTCAATTGTGGCACCATTTGTCAGTGATCATTACCAATGGACTAACATAATTCCCGCCGCTGATTAAAATGTCTTGTAATTTAACAAAGACACAGGATGGATTAATCCACTGCTAACTACCAGAGTTGGGATATTAACATGGCTAGAGAAGAAACAGTGCATAATAAAGATCTGACTAGGCCAGTAGACATATTAAACGCAATACTAATAGCTATTCTTTCTTTTACAATTTTTTTTTTTCTTTTAAATATTTCCCCCATAAATTATTAAGTTAATAACGAGGTCATATTTTCTTATCTTTTTGTTTCTTCTTCTTTTTTTTTTTAAGAAATTTATTTATTTATTTATTTTTTTTAACCAAATACAAGTCAATTTCTTTTCACAGTTAAACCCAAACATAAAAAAAAACTTTCTTTTCATAAAAAGAAATCCTGAAAAAGTTTCCAGAATGGTATTCAATATTGAATAGGACATTTTTTCTGCTATTTCAAACAGGCATATTCAATAAGCATGAACATTAATATATTCAATTAAATATATACATATTCATATATTGTTTCTGCTATTATCAAATATATGCAATTTAATATATAATTTAATATTAATATTCTCATATATATATATATATATATATATATATATATTCTAATGATATTTGGCTTAAAAGAAAAATCAATTTTGACCCATACAATGTATTGTTGGCTACTGCTACAAATATATCCATGCTAATTAAGACTGTTGTCCAGGGTCACATATATATTACAGTTACAGTGTTATAGTTTCAAAACAATACTGGGACTCTGACTTTCATTGTGAGGACAAAAAAAAAAGAAAACCACATTACATTAAGCATAATACTATTTGTATAAGAGAACAATGGCTATTTGATTACTTCATTCACCCGAGTACAATTGGACTAATATCTGCACAACAGAATTTTGAGAAACTACTGTTTTTAATAAATAGATACTGCCCACAAAAAAACAATACACATAAACCCTACTGATTCTTATTAGCTGCTGTATTCATGGGCTCAAAAGTAAGAGCCAATGTAAAATATCCATAATTGCTCTCATCGGTACTTCATTTGGAGCGAACAATATTGGGAGGGAAACCTGTAGTGACCTTTTGCTTATTTTAATTCCCCAGCAATAAGGCCACACGGAGGTGATCACTGATGCACATAATGGCACACTTACCGATACACGGATCTACACAGGATAGTGGATAGAGAGATGAGACATGGACGAAAATCATGCACCACTTGCTCCGTGTGCAATGGTGGGTGTTGATGAAGCCGGAGCAAGTGCATTTGGGATGTTCACCGGAGCCCCATATGGTGTTCCTGGTCCGTGTCATTGGCTTGTTACAATTCTGACTACCAGCCAAGGAACTAGACTGAGAGAGAGAGAGACAGAGAGAAAGAGAGAGCCAGGCCACCAAAGACAGTGCTACAAACCGGAATGGTCCAGGGTCAACAGTACCATAATTACTTTCAAATGTCAGCCTACAATAAAATACAACAGTTCATCTGGCAGAGAGCAAATTAGCTTTGACCATGGCGTAATTACCCTTTCCAGAAGAACCATTAGCAGAGATCAAATCTGCCCGTCCAGTGTTTGAGGAAAGGCCATCAGAGTACACTCCACCTGACAAGGATGCACATTTGCCATTTTGCAAGGTAATTAATTGTCCTTATAATAGAAATTTTTATATTTGACTCTGGAATTGAAAAGCGTAATAACCTGCCAGCTTTATCTTAAAGCCTTAAAAGTTTCAAAGACCCATCTTTTTATTTCAAGGGTGCCTTTCCTTTTTTGACAAGTTGAGAGACTATGAATTGGCTGGTACGGGATTACACCATGCTGCAAAAACCAAAACACATGCATGTAAAACCTGCATATTCCAAATCTATCTAAAAGTATTTATTATTATTTTTTTTTTTTTAAGAATGTATTCAGCATGGATGCATACAATTGATTAAAAAAGACATTTAGTATACTAGAGAATATCTATTTCAAATAAATGCTCTTCTTTTGAACTTTCTGGAAATAAAAATGCAGTACAACCAGTCAGTTATGATCATAAGTAATGTTTTAGCATATCAGAATGCTTTCTGAGGGATCATAATAAATACTGGATTAATGGCTACCGGAAATTCAGCTTTTTCATACGCATTTGAAATTGTAATATTTCATGATATTATTATTTTTTTTGCATACATTTTAATATAAATAAATACAGCCTTTCAAAAACATTTTAAAACTGTCTGTTTTAAATGGAATTGAGAAAACCCTCCTTAATTAATGACATCACTGCATTGTACACAGCATCTTATTGTCAGAACACTGAATTATTAAATACTGATAAGCTTTCTATACTAACCACTGATCAAGTGCATTGACTTCTGCTCCTAAACAACAGCAAAGATAAAGTCTTAATGACTGTGAGGATACACCATTATCCTCCCTATTAGAAAGTGAGGGCAGTACAGATAGGGTTCATTGTACTGACTGAAATTCTTTAGTTATTTCCGCAGAGATGCATTAAGGTGGATTTCTTTGTAAGAAGTAATTACATTCAAAGCACACATTTCCTCAGTCCTAGCGCACAAAGCAGCAAGCGATGAATAGAGTGCAGAAAACCTGTGTTCTTTACTCTTGTCATCCTTAAAACTAATTAGAAAATGCCAATCTCCAATTAGCTAATGTGCTTCTGTTGACCTCTCGACAATGGCCAACGGTTAAGTTTGGGATGATTAACATTTCAGGAACTTCATCCACAGCCTAAAACTTGGTGATGTTTGATATTAGAGAGAGATTACTATGCTGGGTGCTTGTCTAAGGTCATGTGACTTGTACTGGAAGAGCCTTATTATGACAGAGTCTATAAAATAATTCTGTAGTAAAGAGAGGAGGGCTGCTTTAAACTGAACACCATACCATAATAATGTAGGTAATGGTTAGCTGACTAATAAAATTAATTTTGATCTTTCTACTGAGAAATGTCAAAGTTGACAATCACATGCAACTGTATGACTATGATGGTTTATGGATAGTTTATCCCAAAATTAAGATTCTTTCATCATTCACTCACTCTCACTCAGTTGTTTTTCCAAATAACTGTATGACTCGAAAGTATGCCATACAGGTTTGGATTGACTTGAGAGTGAAAAAAGAGAAAAATTATAAAATGTTTTCTTCTCAGTTCCTATGCTTTCTGGCTGATGTTTTGGTCACTTCTGAATGCTGGCAGGGCTTTCACTCTAGTGGTAGCATGAGACGGAGTCTACAACCCACACGAGTGGCTCAGGTAGTGCAGCTCATCCAGGATGGCACATCAATGTGAGCTATGGCAAGAAGGTTTGCTGTGTCTGTCAGCGTAGTGTCCAGAGCATGGAGGCGCTACCAGGAGACAGGCCAGTACAACAGAAGACGTGGAGGAGGGCAGAATCCATGAGGGTGGTATAAAGGCCCGATGTCCACAGGTGGGGGTTGTGCTTACAGCTCAACACCGTGCAGGACGTTTGCCAGAGAACACCAAGATTGGCAAATTTGACACTGGTGCCCTGTGCTCTTCACAGATGAAAACAAAATGTTACTGGAGTGTGTCAGCAGTTCCTGCAAGACAAAGGCATTTATGCTATGGACTGGCCCGCCCGTTTCCCAGACCTAAATCCAATTGAGCACATCTGGGACATTATGTCTCGCTGCATCCACCAACGCCACGTTGCACCACAGACTGTCCAGAGGTTAGCTGATGCTTTAGTCCAGGTCTGGGAGGAGATCCCTTAGGAGACCATCTGCCACCTCATCAGGAGCATGCCCAGGCATTGTAGGGAGGTCATACAGACAGGTGGAGGCCACACACACTACTGAGCCTCATTTTGACTTGTTTTAAAAACATCACATTAAAGTTGGATCAGCCAGAGTGTTTTTTTTTTTTTTTTACTTCAATTTTGAGTGTGACTCAATCCAGACCTCCATGGCTTAATTAAGTTTGATTTCCATTGATAATTTGTGTGTGATTTTGTTGTCAGCATGTTCAACTATGTAAAGAACAAAGTATTTAATAAGAATTTTTCATTCAGATCTAGGATGTGTTATTTTAATGTTCCCTTTATTTTTTTGAGCAGTGTAGTTTAAATCATTCTCATTCAGTCTGAATCATTCACACAGTAAGCTCACAAACTTTGTTCGAAATCATTTGGAGTGATTTCTCACTCTATAAAAAAACAGTAACATACTGTAATACTGAATGAGATACTGTATAAATACTGTATAATAATGACATCAATTGTAATAGGTTTATACAAGTTTTAAGTTGTTTTACATAATTTCTATAACATTTTTTCAAAGGGAGTTGTCAAATTCACTCACTTGCTATAAATTTGCCCCCAAAAGATGCGCGCACACATAACAATGTGCAATATTTGCTGGCACTAGATGTTTTTAATAAGCATGCAATGAATCAATCTATAAATGGTTATTTGTAACATTCCATATTTACAAGAAAAACAAACATCTTAACATGTAGCCAGCTACTTTTGCCACTGTAACATAACTAGTTACTATTTCTAAAGTGTACTTCTAAAGTGTATCTTTACATTTTCTGTCAGATTTTATTGTTTATTTTTTTGAAGGATGAGAAGAGAAAAAAATAAAAAATAAATCAGTTGTGCACAATAGCTGTACCAGACTGCACTTGAAAAGTCATGAAATTCCACCATCATTGAACCTTTTTCATTTAGTCAATACTGCAAATCAATAAGTTAAGTCAAGTAAAACTTTCAAATGTGAGAGGGAAGACTGGCACAAACTTGAATCCATTATTCTTAATAGCAAAAAAGTGGGCGACTCACTAGCGAGTTGTGGGTGTGTCATCTAATGCTTTTATAGTAGACTGAGAAAAAACACGCAACCATGCTAAGTAACGCTAAGTAGTTGAAAATATGCCTGTTCAATGATATATCACACACTCCAATCCTCCCAAGATATGCAAATTCACCTCAATACCAGCGCATATGGGATTATGCCCTTATACGGGTACGGCAAAGAGATTAAGACATGACCTGCTTTTCTCACAATACCTGCAAGTGAGGCATGAAGCATCAGTAATGGTGATGAAAGCCATTACGATCAATTTTCGTAAGCCCCTGTGTGTTCAATAACGCATAGGTGCTGCTTATTTCCTGGCCGATTATTACTGTAAATTCCTGCCGCCTTTTGTAGGCTGCTTCCTGGCATGCCGATTAGCGGGGCGAGAGCCGCGTGATGAGGAAAGAGAGAGAGAGAGAGCCGGGCCTCGGAGCCAGCTTTCTCCAGAGCTGTGAATGGAGGATTAAGCTCAGGGAGCCGGGCATGGACAGGTGCCCAGCCGAGATGCAGAGCTTCCCAGGTACGTGCCCCAACTACATCTGGCCCCGTTTCCCCCTCTCACTGTTTTTTTGGCTTTATCAAAATACCGCTGGGTTGAGATTGTCAGAGGAGCTCCTGAGTTGGCAGCGGCCACCGTGATTAGTCATATTGAATTATGCGTTGCGAAGATGTCCCCGCATCCGACGCACGCACACGTGCAACTTTATTTCCTCCCCGAACGCCCCTCGAACTGCTCTTCCCGCGTTTATGTTTGGTGACAAGAAGACGCGGATGTGGGTAAACAGGATTATAGCCACGGTTCTGCTGTCACACACATCTCATAATTCGCATGCGCTCCTGACAGGCTTGGTGGCATTTAAAGTTACCTAACATTTGCCTTGGCATGCGCCACAGAACCAGGTGCAAATGAGGGCATCAGCCGGAGGTGAGCGGTGAACGGCTACGCTCCCATTTTTATTTTTTTTTGCAGGCATTTGACTACCGAATATATGATGCATCCTTCGCATCGCTCAAGTCACTTCGCTGCATTGTTTCAGGCAGGGCGAAGATTACAATCGTCTTCATTAATTTTATCTCGGACATAAACTTTTAATACGCCCACGATCACATGACTTCCAGGGCAGTTTAAATGACTCCAACCTGTAATTACTGATCCAGCACTCAATTAAAATAATTTGATTGAAATTATTCAGTGGTTTTAAATACAAGCCTCAAGCTACATAACAATATTCATAGCCGTGACCAAGAAAATGTTTCTATTTGAGAGAAAAAAGCTTGTTCTTATCCATATGATAACAGGAAAAAATCCGGAAAAATGGGAATAAATGAAGGAAAAAAACAAGTAAATAAATAAATATTTATGCACTCATGCAAAATAACTTTTGCACCGGCATGAATTCAATTAATGCACCAACAGTGTGGCAGCAATCACTGAATGCAGGCCATTATGGATTGGGGTGTAACCTCTCTCTTGATAAACAGACAGTTATAAAGCTGACTGCCACGGTCACTGAACAACTATTAACACCAGCCATGCTGGCCATGCTCTGTTAATGGGCTGCGAAAAAATTATCTCTCCAGCTGAAAAGGCCAACAGAAGGAGATCAACGTTTATTATGGGCATTATTATAATGGCAAACGAATAGCACCGACTTGAGAGCAGAACTGAGAGAGCAACTATAAACAGAAAACAATGCCTATATTTACTATATAACTGTGGCAAGAGGCTCTTCAGCTGTAATTCAGACAGAGTGTAGCAGCATCTGTCATTGCATTACAGGTTTAGAATAAATTTGATGTGAAAGTAGCCCAGCTTAGCAGTGTTTTCTCGTCATGTTTATTCCATGTTTAGCAGAATTAATCGTTTCAGATGCAGCCTTTCGCAGGTCAGTTATCACCTCATTCTGTCAGCTCTGAATGAAACATTCGCAGGCTATGTATTTATTTATTGCATCATAATAAGTCTATGAAAATGCTATGGTCTTGAATGAACCATTTGCTGTGATGCTCTTCAAATATTTGCATAATATATTATATATATATATATATAATTTTATTTATTTATTTAATTAATTAATTTACAATTATATTAATTGTCTTTATTAGTATAGTTGTCTATTAAAAGTAACAATGGATGGCTTAATTAATGCATGACACAAGATAGCAACAATCATTAACTGGACAAAGGCTTTCCTAGTTTCCTAATCTCCCTTCTTACAGGCAACCAAAGATGTGCTATGCTTATGTGTCACAATGATTTGCTGACTTTTTGTAATAGTTAATTAGCAAAATGTAATCTCATTAGCTGATGTGATGTCATAAGAAGGCATGCTGCCGTTAACCTAAAGAACAGATGTTCATAAGCCATGTTATACCCATGCAAATGACACTTTTTGGATCAATGGAAATTCATCTCTTGTGGTTGTTTTGTATACATTTTAAACCACAATGACATCTAGGCTAGTCCAAGGATTAAATACCATGTGATACCATGTGTGAAAATAAATAAAATGTACAGCCATTTTTCACACTGTACAGCCTTATTCATTAAGAAATATTAGGTTCTTTTAAAACTATTTTTTTTTTTCAAATTTATCATTTATGTTATTATTTTATTTATGTATTTTTTGTGTATTAAACATATAGAGACACTGGTGTGTTTAATGTTATATTGATAATGATAGATAATTAAACAATGTGTAAAATTAGCTTTTTTCCCCTCTCTCTCTCTCTCTATTGCTTTAAATGACATTACAGATTAGTAATAGCTGAGGTGTTGGTTAAACATTTTGATGCACTAACTTTTGTAAGAACAACCAGTTAGAACAGAAAGAAAGGTGGGAAAAATAGGGCACAATGTACCATATTTATCAGATTTTATTTCATTTAATATTTTTTCAGGGTTAACGGGAATGTCCTTAAAATGACTGGATAATGTTCATTTCATTTCATAAAATAAAATACAAGAAAAAATAATATATACATATACACACACATGTGTGTGTGTGTGTATGTGTGTGTGTATTATAATGTAATATATTATAATGTATGCTATTTTTTCTGGTTTTGTATGAAAAATGTTGAAAACATGAAGTTATAAACATCAACTAGTTTTAGTCCAATAGGCCACACACAGAAATAATTATTCTGTACATAAATAGTGCAAGACCACTCTTTAGTAAACTAAAGTCTGACTTCTTTCATGTCCTCTACGCTAGTATGCTACATCTATTACACTCATCTTAACTTCCCTAAACAAACTTTTTCCCCTTCTTCTGACCCTCTCTGTCTTCTCTGTCCCTCAGAAACATAACAAAATCAAAGCTAGATCAAATGCGAGCGAGGGGAGGGGAGGAGGTGGGTGGCCTGGACCCTGTCCAGGGTACTCCAAACCAGCTGGTCCCTGCTAGCAGCACCCTGATCTGGGCTGCTTCCAACCGCCAGCCAACACACAGCCACTCTCTCAGCTTTACTCTTGCAAGTGCACCACAAATTAGCTGTTGAACTGATGCCACAGTACAGCGCTATGGGGACTCCAGATGAAAGTTAGCCAGTGGTTCTTACAGCATAGTTTTGACCCAGGCACCAGGAACTTTCTGCTCCAATGGCTGCTAGTTCAAAAAAGATTTTACAGAGGTTTCTATACTATACTTCAGGCTCAAAACACTTTCAGACTAATATCACAAACGTTATAGCCTTTGGTGCTAACGTAATGTAATCTTATTCTAATTTAAAAATGCTTACTATTTTGGTGCTTCAGTAAATAGTATATTTAAGATTTTCTTGCTTACTATGAAAGACATGCATTTTATTAACATGTAGTAAGTCTTTTTTGGGCTACAAATACTTTATTTTATTTTTAACACTTGAAAAAAAAAAAAACTCTAACTAACTCTTCTAACTCTGTCATACTGTTGTTGTTGTTGTTTTTTTGTCAAAATATCCTAATGTCATCCAAATTAAATAAACATGCTAATTAGCAACTCCTATTATTGCTGCTTCATATATACATACATACAGTACCTGTGATATGTTCCATACCATGACTGAATATAACAAACTGTCACAGCTGCAGTGGTAATTCATTAGGCACTTGTCACTGAGGTAAGTGCAAAAACAAGCTGCTCACCAAAGACTCTTGATCCAGACATGCTTATGTCATCAAAAGCACCAAGATTAATTAGGTCCTCATTAGATGCCCATCACATAGTGCACGGGTGCTGCTGATGTCCCTTACATAATGCTTAGCAAACATGTAGCTGTTGGCACTGAAGCAGTTAGCGTAATTTTAGCACAGTCTCCAAAGCATTGTTTTAAAGGCGGCTGAGATGTCAGAGCCCAGATTGGAACTACTAAGTCAAAGTCAAAGTCAAAGTCAAAGTGAACTTTATTGTCAATCAACCATGTAACAGTAGAAACACAGGAGAGTGAAATTGCGTT
>JAUCMS010000095.1:15268577-15283573 GCA_032357445.1 Enteromius radiatus | reverse complement strand
ATTCCCACTGCCCTGCGAGGTGTAGGATAAAATTATATATATATATATATATATATATATATATATATATATAAAAAGTAGTGATAATGCCAAGATTGGAAGATTAATTCTGTGGAATGGTTATGAGAAACACTGGCAGTGCCTCAAGGGTCAGTTCTGGCGGCTCTTGGCAGAAACCCTTGCGATGTGCTTTGAAGGGAGATCGTTTTACATCCTACCTCTGCCCGTAGGGACAGACCATTTCCTCTTTCCCACTATAACACGAATGTACCTTTTCCATGCGTTTCTATCTTTGATCTAAGATATATTACTCACTAGCAAATGTAAACAAGCAGTTTTGTTGTAAAAAAATATTGTTTCCTGCTGTTAAGATTTACCAGTATTAGGCTCATTGGAATACCTATAATCTGAGTTGTGGTTTGAGTTGCTGTATTTGCCTCAGACGGCATGTCTACTGTTGTTCTATAGTAGAGGTTTTGTACTAAACACAAATAAATAGGGCCATACTAATTTAAGAACCAACATGGGGCTTTTAAAGTACAATTGCAAAAATATGATGTACTGATTAAATGACAGCTCTCAAAGGCATTACACAACTCTAGTATGTAAGTATCATTGGATCAGGTCATATCGACTCAACACATTCACACACAACTCCAAATAAGGGCTACTCACAGTGAGAGAGATTTCAACACCGCGCTCCTATTAGTACAACAAGAAGAAAAAAACAGCAAACACAGCAGCTGGCATTCACTTTTCATTGCAATTACGGCATTTACAGTTGAGGTCAAAAGTTTGCATGCAACTTGCACAATCTACATAATGATAGTTATTTCACCGAAATATGAGGGATCATACAAAATGCATATTATTTTTATTTAGTACTGACCCGAACAATATATTTCACATAAAACATGTTTACACCAGTGAAAAAAATAGTTTATTTATAAAAATGACCCCACAAAGGTCCCACAAATTATGTGGATCATTCAGGAAAAAACACAGTATTAAGAATCTTCTGAATGGGTCATTTTTATCAATTCAACTATTCTAAATGTATTTTATGTAAAACCTCTTATTCAAGTCAGCACTAAACAAATAAAAAAAAACAACAACGACATGCATTGTGTATGATCTCTAGTTTGGTAAAATAATTACCATTTTTTAGATGTAAACTTTTGACCTGAACTGTATACAGTTGGACTATACATATTTGTTGCATGTATACAGTATTCTGAGCAGGAAATTATTCTACAGTCAATGGCAGCATAAATGTTCTTCATAGCATTCATATGGTTCACCATGTATAAACCTAGAACAAACAAGTTACTTATTAGCACACTTATTATTGGCTGTTTATTAGTATTTACAAAGCACATACAATATTTTGCATGACCACATTCTACATTCCTAATCCTAACAATGCCTAAATTTAACATCTGCCTTACTAACTATTAATAAGCAACAAGTTAGAAGTTTGAGGTGAAAGTCGCAGTGAAGGTTTATTAATGTAGCGAGAACTGGACCTTAAAATAAAGCGTGACAAACTTTTACCATTTGTTAATTTTATAAACAATAAATTGTTTTTTGACAACACTTTATTTTAGGGTTTCTTAACTAGCTTCTTATTAGCATGCATGTTACTAGGATATTAGCCATTTATTAGTACTAATTAATCACATTAATAAATTAACAACTACCTTACTAATTATTAATAAGAAGCAAATTACAAATTTATTGAGGGAAAAGTGGTAGTTAATAGTGTTCATAAATTAGTAAGTGTTCCCCATTCTAAAGTGTTACCGATTTAATTTCTTTAATTTTTTGTAAAGATTGAAATATTTAAACCCATTTACTACTGTATTGTTTAGTAGCATTAAACAATAAAAAAATGATAGATTTAAGATGCATTCACATGCCTAATAGTTTGCTAAATTATTGTACTCTCTTTTAAGCGGTAGATTAAAATCCAAATGAATTGGACATGTGAGCTTGCCGAAAAAAATACTCTCTGACACTGCACCAAACTTTTGTCATATCATATGCTGACTGATTACTTGTAAAATTTCCTCAGCTTTGCTGTAAAGAGCTCACAGTTAACAAACCATCAGAAACGTTCTGAGAAATCTACACAATCAGTCATCCTCTATAGGCAGCAATTATGCACAAGGGTATTCTCCAATAATAAACGTATCAGAACTGTCTACACGCCACCAAAGTTAAACCTCAAAGTACGTCTCTGACACAGTTCCAGCTCTGGAATCTCAATCTCCTCCCAATCCAGCCAGCTGCTGCCAGTCAGGGATGAGGGAAGCGCCTGGGTTTGTTGGTTTAGTGAAGCCCACCGACAGACCCCCCCTCGAGACTACAGGTTCTCCCCAACCCCGTAACAGTCTGATCCACATGGCTGCACAGGCAATCTGTTTTCTATATTACTAGCTGGTATCACTGTACTATGCACTATAAAACAGCAATTGGGCAGGAAATTAAGTTAGGGGATCGGTATTTGGCAGAGGCGAATCAGGCTGTGGTCTTTCCCTCCACATACAAGGATCATTAAATATCACATACGTTTGTTGATAAATTTCCATTGGCTTCCCCTCGCTCCCGTTTCTTTTTCTTTTTTGTTTTTTTGTCAGCGCGCATGGGAAACAAAACATCCTAATGGGTATTTGAACAGCTTGAGATGTGTCGGCCTGGGAACTCACTTTCCTGTGACAGTAAAGGCTGGCTGAGATTTTAAACCTCTCAGTAGCTAAATATGGAAGTGTCTCTCTCTTCCCATGGCTTTCCATCCTACAAACAAATACAGGACAAACTCTCAGCCTAACTAAGCTTCTTTGGATTAACAGATGTGGAGTGTCTTTCCCTCTCTCAATCTCTCCCCCTCACTTCCTGTTTCTTCCTCCCATCACCCACTCCCTCTCTGCCATTTGTTTTTGCTCCATCTCTCTCACCTCCTTTAGTTCCAGCAGAGAGAGATAGTTTCCGTTGGAGAGAGCGAGTGGGAACTCTCTGGTTTGCATGTGGTGTAAGTAGAATGAGTGACAGCGTGAGGTTCGGAAGAGTCTGGGTTTGTTCAGTGCAATTCAACATACAGTTCACATCTCTGAGCGTTCGTGTCAGACTGAGGGAGCCGCTTCCTCGGCTAGAAGCAGCTGACAGTCGCTTTTCAGTGCGCTGCTCATTATTTCTGCTGTATGGAGCAAGTCGTATTGTTCAGCTTCATTTGTTTTACAAACAAAACGCGTGTTTAAAAAATGAAACCGCTTCTGCTGTAAAATTTCTGATTCTAAACATTCCATGAAGTTGTTCTTCCGTATTATTGTTGGAACTTTATAGTGTATGTAAAGCTATTTACATACAGGCTTCCCGATATAGTTTTGTTATAAAACTGGCCACCATCCTTAAGGAAATCATGACAAAGAGCTGAGTGAAACACTGCAATAGTTTTTAACATCACTAATCATCCATGCTATCTCGCATGTTCAGTTGTATAGATAAATTCATATTAATTGGTGATGCCAGTCACGCTGACTGCAGTATTAACTGTAGTATGTCAAACTGACATGAATATTTGATTCCATCCCAGTAGGGACCCAGAGGAGACTGTGCCATTTTGTATTTTTGACCAAATCTAACAAGTAAAATATTGTTTCTTATCTTCTTAATCACGCAGCTAATTATCATTCTAATAATTAACCTCAAATATGGTTTAATTTTTAGGCTGTTTAAATTTGTCTGACTCTAATTATAGAAGTAATAAAATGGCCTAGATCTTTACTTGGTACTGCACAGTTCACAGACTACAGAAAGGAGTTCATTCCTAGCAATGACACAGAAAATGTTAAAATGCTTTCTATAAATGGAAGACTTTTTTTTTTCTACAGCTGAAACATTCTCTTAAAATTGTGAAATAAAAACTTTACTTCTCTTAACTGTGACTTTGTCATTTTAGCATCACTGAGATAATACTGTAGTTTGTATTATTTCATTTTTACTAGTGCTGTTAACGCGTTAATGCTTGCAATCAATCCAAAAAAGTTAACGCATTAATATTTTTAACACAAAATAATCGTTCTGTAAGGTTTGACCACAACTTCTTGCCTTCTCTGCAGCGCGGAAGGCTATCTGTGTGATAAGGGTACAGTGACCAGTGTTGCCAAGTACACTGTTTTCCCACACAGTTTGGCTGTTTTGAAAATGCATTAGCGGGAAACAGTTCTCGACTGTTTTAATCCAATGACAGTACTAGTTTTTATTATTAATATTTAATATTTTCCCCTTTCATTGTCAATTTTTTAATGTTTGCTTTAGCAATTTTTTTTCAACTGAGCATTTTTAATGGATTTAATTATAATTATTACCTTATTTATAGCAACAATGTGATTTCAATACAGTACATATTTTCACATTTTATTTTACAATTAAGTTTGTTTGAATGTTAACTTTCAAGTGAAAATGAGTAAACTATAAACAGAAATGGATGCAAGTGAACTATCTTCAATCATAATTAACAATGGCAGGCAATAAGTTATTTCAGAGCTCATTGTTTTTTTTTTTGTAGTATAGAAAAAAACTGATTAAAATATCTTAGGTTTGCAACAACATGAGGATGAGTTTCATTTTTGGGGTGAATCATTCCTTTAAGGCAGAAGGTGTTAAAAGTACTCTAACTCGACAACAGATAGGAAAGTGAGAAAAGGCCATACTCATGCTGTAGCCCATTTCCTTTCAGCTGAATCACACCACACACACACACACACACATATATACAAGTACACAGCAGTCACGTTAGGCCAGGATAGTGCAACCAGCCAGCAGAGATAAGGAAGCAAACAGGGAATAAATCCCAGTAGAAGCGGGGTCTTGATGGACAGACAGGCCACCATTAACAATGCCTGGGATTGTGAGAACAGTACACTGATGGAGAGATACCCTGGCATTTGGCAGCCGTGAGAAGTGGCCCTTAAAGATTTCACACTTCCAATTTCTGTGAATTATCAGCCATCTTCGACCTGTCACTCAGGCTGTCTGGTTAGAGATGCCCAAGCCAGGTCAGGCCCGGTCAGCTTATTGACAAAGCAATCCAGAGGTGATGTACCTCGGCCTGATAATGCATTAGAGCAAAGGGCCGGGACAAGCAGCTACAGGCCTGTAATGGCCTGCTAGGCTACCAGCCCTGATGACAGAGTTAATTAAGACTGACTGTATGGGGGTAAAGTGGGCTGAATAAATGTGGCAGAGACAAAAGGATCATTACTTGTAATGGAAGACATCTGTATTTCAGTATACTAGGTATGCAGTTATTGTATTTATGTCTATGATTTCCAATCCAAACAGAGTTGCCATTCTATATATATGTCATTCAAAAGTTAGGGGTCAATAAGACTTTTTTCTTCTTTGAAAGACATACATTTTATTCTGCCAGGATGCATTAAAAAACATAGGCTGTAAAACAGGAAATGTTTCTTGAGCACCAAATCAGCATATTAGAATTATTTTTAAGGATCATGTGACACTAAAGACTGAAGTAATAGATTCAGCTTTTCTATAACAGGAATGCATTCCTATTGTTATTATTATTTTCAATATCTGAAATGAAATTTACAGTATTACTGTTTTAATGTATTTTGACCAAATAAATGAATCTTTAGTAAACACAAGTGAAAAAGGGAAAAAGTAGTAGTAGTAATGATAACAATTCTTACTGATGGCAAACCTTTGAATGTTACTGTATACAGCGAGTAATTCATTTATTTTTTTTGGTTGGACTATACTTTTAATTAACTTCCATTTCTACCTGCTGTCCAATTTTAACTAAGAACTTCTTGTCTTGTGATTTTCTCTGTCTATCTCTTTTGTTCTCTCTCTTTTCAGCCCATCTTATTCTTTTCACTTCTTCATCGTCTCATCTGCGTCCTTAGAGTATTTTTCCTCCTCTATTTTTCTCTCTAAGGACTCTAATGGTCTCTCCTCATACCTACTTGTCAGAATTAGACTTTTTTTTTGTTCTGAAAGAAGTGAATTAATTTCTCTGTGTGTCATGCTTCAGTGGCTCTTAGCTCTCTATAAGACTTTCTCATTTAGCTCTCTCTCTCTCGTTTCATCTTCACTTCTCTTTTGCCACATTCTACCCTTCTGGTCTGCAGTAGATGATGATAATACTTGCCCTTGTGTTGTTTTTTTCCATTAACCAATGACCGCTGCTGTTCTGTAGGAAGCTACATATCTGAAGTGTATGCATCTATTTGTATAGATGCATTTGTGATGGGACATTATTATAATTGCAGGCATGGGTCACAATATGAAAGCAGAAATGTTAGGTTCTATGATGAAAATTGAATGCTTTGTCATATTTTTTACTGATTGCAATTGATGTATCTGTGCATATGCATAATAATGTGTGTTAGTTTGTTTTTTAAAACAACTGAAGTTGTCCAAAGTGCTGTACAGAATAAAATAAAAACTCTGAAACAAAAATAAAGAAAACAAGACCATTAAATTTAAATCCCAGCAATAACAAAACAACGATTGAACAGGTATTAAGAGAATAGATATGTCTTTAGAGCAGTTTTGAGAGCAGAAGAGGTACTATAGACGGTTCCAGAGTTTCAGACCTGTAGTTACCAAAAATCAACTCATTGTTTTAAGTCTATATCTAGGCACGATGAGCAAACAGAGATCACTGGATCTCAGTGCTCTATAAAGGGGTGTATGGACACCCCTATACACAGAATCTTTCAGAAATATACGGAAGCAATTTTCCATGCAAAACTGCATACATTTCATTTGATTTGAAGTGTTTAAAACAACTGAAATACTATATGGCCAGTGTAAAGAGATCAACTATTTTAAACAGTTTTGTTTTTATAGATGTTTTCATCTATTTATTATAAAATATAACAAGGATACTGGATCATTCTTAGCAGTAAAAAACTATGGCGCAAATGGAATTATAGTCCATATCTCATATTTCCTTTATGTCTTGTACCTTTGACTGTGTTAAACACTGTGTCACGTGGATGGGAATATGCATGGAAATGATATGCAGATGAGGTTATGCATAGTAAAACTAGGCGTGTTAAGCTCCATATATGGTGATTTCTGGGAGGAGTCCGGGTGGACTTCCCCTGACTAGGATTCATGAAGTGCGTACATACACTTTTAGGATGAAATATACAGAGGGTTGAGAGCCCAGGACTGTCAGGTACTTAGAGGCCAAATTATTAAGAGTTTTATAAAGATTTTTATGTTTGACGTGTAACCAGTGCAGCGCAGGTAAAATAGTTACCGGCTCATCAGATGCAGGTCCAGCAGTCTAGCAGCAGCATTTTGCACTAGCTGTAGATGGGAGAGGGAATACTGAGAAACACTACAATGAAGTGGATTACAATAATCTAAAGTTGTTACAAAATCAGGAATCACTGTTTGATGAAAAAAAAATAACATGATTTTACAACAGCACTGATCTGTTCATCAGTAAGGTTATGATCAAACAGAATGACCAAATTTCTAGCACACTGTGTTTCATATAAGGCCAGAGAGCCACAGTCAACATCTAACACACAAATTCTTTATGTCCAAATAAAATTGATTTTGGTTTTATTTTCATTTAAATATAGAAAGCTACTTAAAAACCAAAGCTTAAGTTCTTCTAAACAGGCCAACAATGGTTATACTGTAATCATTTTTGTCATTATGCTTTAAAGCTGCGTTTCCCAATCCCAGTCCTTGCGCCCCCGGGCTTTGCACATCTCATATGTTTCTCTTATCACTTACAGTACAACGTTTGTTCTGTGCATGAATGTTCCACTGCTTTAAAGAAAAATGTATCTGAGTAACAGCATGTAGTTGAAAGGATACTCTATATTTGTTAAAAATGGAAACCATAGGTAGCATGTACAGGGTGAACAATACTGGTCCAATGATTGATCCCTGTGGTAACAAATTAAGAGGTGTAAGTCTGATGACTAATTCAAACAATAAAATATCTGTTGGTCAGTGCTGGGCATGACTTTCTGTGATTAATCATAGTTAATCGCATTATGCACATAATTCAATAATGAAAAAATAGAGTGTTGTGTTCTTTTAAAAGTACTGCTATATGAACAAAAGCACAATAACATTTTTTTTTTGTTTTTTTTTTTAAAGCATTTAAAATATATATCTTGTAAATCTCAACATATAACATTAATGTAACATTAAATACAGTTATTTAATGAGTCTTTGAGCATAATGAGTTCATAGCATAATAAGCAGTAGAGAAATGCCCCCAGTCGTGGGACCCAACACAACTGCAGGAGAACACTTGATAAGCGAATAAGGGTGTACTTGATGTTTATGTAGCTGTGTCTGTCCTGCTTGGAAGAAGTGTGTCAAAGCATGTTTCAGTTGGGTCCAGGCAAGGTACACATGTATATTAGGGGTGTAACGATACGTCGCATCGTATTGAACCGTTCGGTACGAAAGTTCGGTACGAACCAAACGATTCAGAAAAAACCCGCGTCTGCTCATCCCACCCCCAAACAGACGAGAACCAGAAACACACACATTACAAACTATCCCCGCAGCATTCAGGTAACGTTCAACTCAACATCCAGCTGTTTAACCAGAGCTGCATCTTTCTGCTCCAACACACTAAAATAATGTTTGTATTGGCGTTAACGATACTTTAGCATTAAATATAACATAAGGGTACGTTCGCGAAGCGTCTAAAAACGAGTGAAAAACGCGAGGCGCGTTGCTTCCTCCACCTATTTCTAAGCGCTTCGCGCTTTGTGATCGCGCACCTGTAGCGTCTGCTGTTACTAGGCAACCATAAAGACTGCTAATGTCAATGACATGCGGGAAAAATTTCTCATCCTTACTCTCCCCTACTACAACAAGGATTATTTTGGCGCTGAAAGATCCCCATCATAAATTCATGCTCCATTTGAATAGAATCGCTGCACCAAACAATCCACTTTTATTGGTCTACTTAATACAACACTACACTTTTAACAAGGATAGTAATAACTAGCATTAGTTACATAGCCTGAGCGACTTTGCTAGAGCATTGTATTAAAAGGATTGATGGACCAGCGTACCAAATTAGAGCTGGGTCTCCCAGATGCAGGCTAACACTAAGTGCTAACAAATGGCCACACTCACAGGAGGTTGTGGAAAGGTTGGGGCTTTTTTTCCAGAGTGGAATGGAGTTGGGGTGGGGATGGAGACATACGTCAGACGGGCAGATGGAAGCATTCATCAGAAATCGGTGTGCCGGTGTGACTTTGAAGTCCTCTAGTGAGAGGTGAAAGAGAGAGCATGGCCTAGACCTCAGTGTTTATGTAGCCACACTGTGGGTGTAAGAGTTCATAATGAAGGATGGTGACATATGGAGCTGTCTGATTACACTCATGTTGAGAAAGTGTGTGTGTGTGTTTGCTGTTTAACTCTTTCCGTCATTTATGAGACAACGCTCCACCCCAACTGATGTAATTTTCAGTCTTTGTGTTTTCACTGGTGTACGGTAGGAGGCGCTATTATGCATCTGTGAAAAAAGCATTTAACGTCTGCATTAAAACACGACAAAGCAGAAATAAGCAGTCGCATATGCAAGCAGATGCATATGTAAAATAACGCAATTATAAAACATTCATTAGTATGTAAATCAAAACGTTACCATATAGCCTAACGTTACACAATGGAATGTCGATTCAGAATGTGGTGAAGGACAGTACAAGCTTTGGATGCGTTCATGAAAGCAATCTATTCCATCTATGTTTTGATCATCATTCTGAATCTTTTCCAGATGTAGAAAAATGCAAAAATTTGATTTTGTCAGCTTTTTGTGTAAAAAGATTTTAGTTTTTTTCATGAAACCTACCCACATTAAAGCACGCTATATTTATTTTTTTTAAGTAGAAGCTTGTTTGTTTGACATTGCACGTTCAGGTTTTTAATTTTTTTTCTTTATTTTATGAAAATTATGAAAATGTTGAAGGTGAAAGATGTTTACTTTCAAAGATTCTGAATATTTTATTATTAGTAGTAGTAGTAGTAATAAATGTAACTATTAAACAAAATCAATCAAAACACTATAGCAACAACGTAAAATGTAACTGTAAATGTATTCAACTATTTATAACTAAAAATGTATTTTTATTCATTTACATAATTTTGTTTGATATTTATTGTTTTATATTTTGATTTACATTATTTTTATATTCAGTTTGGTCAATTAAAATATTTTAATTAGAAATAATATATGTTATTGTAAAAATATGTTCAAAATGCACTGTGTTTAGATAAAGCAATCGAGGGACATACACAATGGAAAAATTTAATTTATGATGTATTGCATTTGATTGTTTGATGTATTTAAAATTGAATAATTAAATAAATTAAATACTATATATTTCCCCCCGTTTTTCTAATGGAATTTCAAACTGAAAAATGTATTCAAATTTCAGAAATTCTTAGCATTTGACATGTAATAATTTTCGTATAAGAAAAATGTAGCTGACTGTGTCAGTACTCGGATGCCTGAAACGTGAAAGTAGCTTTATTTTGCGTCAATCTCTGCACTGTTTTCTAGTGTTTTCACTGGGAAAAAACCCTGTCAGTGTCGATATTGGTGCTCACTGGGTTTCTCAGCAACGGTCTACAGTCCTTAAAATAACCATGGTGGCAACTCTCTACTCACAGTGTGGTGGACAGGTAACAGTAGCGCAGAGAGCGATAAAGGAAATGAGTTTGGGGCTAGAGGAGGGCTCTCCACATACTTAGTGTGCAGGCTGCTAAATTATTTCAAATGACAGCAGGTGCTCAATACACTAGCACATACTGTTGACTACTGGATTCACAAGACCCACTTACACTAATAACCAACCATATAGCTTGATATTCTTCATCAACACAATAAAATAATACAATTCATGCCATATTTTTAATGAAAACCTTTCTAGTGGTTAAAAATTATGTAGTTCATGTACATCCCAAAAAAGTTTTAACAAATATTGTATACATGCATACACATGCAAGTTGTAAGATTATTAATATTAGTACATTTTACAAGAAAACACAGTTTTCAGGGTCCCTGCTTCAAAACTTCCTATTGAATTCAGTGTTATTACAGTTTCTTTGTAATTATGAGTGAAAATTGTTTCCAATTTTTTTCCTCAGTTTTTTATATTTACATTATACCGGGAAAAAATTCATGACTCAAGTTCCTCATCTCTCAATTCAATCCCTTCAAGCAAGAAGTGTCTCGTCCTGAACCCAGAAGTTCCCATCCTGTCTGTCTCAGGCTACCCGTCAGACTTCATCCCATTTCTGAAGTGTTGTCCTTGTTGTGCGGTATCCCACCGCTGATAAATTATGAATGCAAGGCAGGAAGCTATAAAATTTGTTGTATCTTCTATTATCTCCATGTTAAAGGCCACAAAAGCTCTTCAGTGAAGTCAGCCATTAAGCAATGACAGGTATTGCTATCAGGCTTCTTTATAGCCTATTACCTGCGATGACAGCAGCTGCTGCACAGCCACTGTACGGCCTATCACATTATTTGCAGCTAAAGTCAGCTACTGTGTCATTCTGGCTCATTTTCTTGACAGTGCTATCATAAATCCATTGGGCTGCGGGGGGGAAACTGTCAGCCGGCTCGATTATCTCCAGAGCCTGAATGGATCTTGAAATGTATGTAACAGCCAATGACTGTTATGGATCAGCCAAGCCAGGGCCATTGTACCCCTCTCTCTACACATCTATTTTTCGGTCTCTCTCTCTCTGTGGAGATTCAGGTTGGATGTATTAAAGGTCTAATATAGCAAAAATGGGCCTGACTATCATGTATATTGAAATATAAGTTTAGTTACTCCCTTTAAAAAAAAGAAAAATAGTGTGGGTTCAGTTATGGGTTTGTGGCATAAAGCTGATTACCATAAAAGTTCATATGCATTTGTTCCTTCTTTTCTTAAGAAAAATAAATAAATAAATGTCAAAATCTCTATTAAAAGTTTTTTTTTTCCAATTTTACTTTGTATTTCTACAATAACTTCTACTAAACCTAAAAATATTCCTGAAAGAACTTGCATGAGAAAATCCAGGTATTTCTCAAAACTGACTATACAGAAATTCCAGGCCAATTCATCTACAGCCATGCATTAAATTGATGTTATTATCTTTTATTCTATTTGCACTTATCTATAAAAGTATTTCTTATATCGGTACCGAGCCACCATACTGAATTTGCCATAAGGTACTGGCTTTTCAGTCTTTCAGAAATCAAGAAATGGCATATATCTGAATTAACTTGGCAATTTGCCCAGCAAGGTTGCATCTGCCACCTTTATTGTATCTGTTCATCCTTCTATTCAACTATTTGTCCATGCTTTGTGGCCTAGTGTTGGGCTCAGGCTATTTAAACTCACCTCCCACCTCCACTCCTCTATTTCCCTCCACTCTATGGGCTATAATGAGCCAGCCAGCACAAAACCAGGAAAACTTAATGAGTCATTACAAATCAAGGCCTGCAACCGCTCTCACCCATCCTCTTTTATGCTCTTAATACCTCATTCTCCCTCCCTTCTCCTCCCTCTCTCCCTCTTTCTCTCTTTCCAGGCCGGCAGAATAAGCTTCGACACCTCCCTATCTATTAGAAACAATTAGGAGCCCACAGCTCCTGGTGCGGACTCAAAAGAACTTCACATCTGAAGGGCTTCCTAAGTAGCCGTGCTCAATGAGGAATGTAGAGGTGGCCCTTTCACACCAGTTACGCACCTCTCCCGCTCGGTGCCTCTCACTCTCTTTCTCCCCTTTCACAGGAACAAGCATCGGACTAAAACCAAAGTTGTCGAAACTGGGACAGAATGGCCTGACTGAATGAGCATAGGGTGTTTTATTTTTCCCTTACATCTTGTTCCAGAGCTGCAAAGTCATATTACACCATCGGTGTCATTCGCTAGCTGAATAAGCCATGGCGAAGTGCCATGACATGACCAAAAGCGACAGAAGGTTAGGCCTGATGCCCCTCTACAGGAGAAAGACGTGTTAACAAACAGAACAAGAGTACAGCTTGTACCATCTGTAGTCCGCAGATATAAAAAGAACGGAGGATCCGTGAAGCGTTTGCTTTCCCCGTCTCAGCACAACGAACCGTCTTTGTAAATCAAATCCAGGCACAGACAGGACGTGAAAACGATTTGGTCTAGTTAACGATTTCTAAGTGAAACACCGTACTTTGTTTCAAAAATGCTTACGACATGTCCCAAGGCAAGCGTGGCTCTGCTGCACTTTTTTTTTTCTTTTTTTTTTTCCCAATAACAAAATACAAAATGATATTCCGCCTACCTAGCGTTTTAGCATTTGTGAAGATATTCATTGTTCCTCTGGTGGGAACAGGGCTTTTCTTTCAATTTTCTTCATTGGCTTTTGAAACTGCATTCCACACTGATCCCTCAGAGGGCAAATAGGGGAGATCACATGGGTTTGGAGAGGTTTTAAAATGGCAAATCCTGTTCGAGGTGTCGTTTCCCCAACTGCACATCAATCTCATGTCTGAAACCTTCTTCCCAAGAGAGAAAGAGAAGATTGTAAGAGATTCCCCAACTAGAGAATAGGGGCTTTGGGATCTACGCACATACTCCAACATATGTAAGAGGAGACCAGAAATACAGGGAAAACAGAACGATAAATAGAACGATACCGTAGAACAAAAGGACAACGCAGTGGTGGATTGATCAAAAGAACGATAAATATGACAGATTTATGTTGCTTTTGATGTATTGATATTTTAATGTGATAACACGACAAAGACAACCTCCGATTAATAATGTTTAAACAATTCCAGAGATGTTATTCATTTAAAGGTTTTAAAATGCATTTTTGGTTAACATTATGTAATTCTTTGAGATATTAGCATCGTAAAAGTACAAAATAGTACCATTTCATCGCAAACATGTAAACTAAACAGCTCAATAAATGCGATTGAAAACATAATGACTGAATACAATACAATAAAAAAATATTAATGCCACAGTCCTCATAAGGTGTCATTTAGTTATATGCAAATAAATTAAGTTTCTGAAAGCTGTCAATATCGTATGCTGAAAAATCCAATAGTATACCTTACTTATATATACTTAGTTACCTTTACTTAGTTGTTATACTTACTAGGATTCATTAAGTTACAGATTAGTTAAAATTACTATTTTTCATATTTATGGCCTTCTCTGAACAGTGTCTCATCACACATGCCTCGGTACACTTGAGGTGAGCTATTTTATGAGCTGTTATACCCAGCGGTTTTTACTTCATAAACACTGCTACACTTTATTGACAATTTCAGATAATTTCTTGCGGATGCAGTACACCTGTAACCACTATATTTCTTGTATTTTTATTTTGTTCAGATTTAATTTCACATGCTTTCACACATTTCACATCCTGCAACCCCTAAAATGCATGTTGCTACTTTAAATGTATTGAATATTGTAAAATAAACAATGATGAGTTCTTAATTGAAACTTTGACTAATATTTGTACTGCATTTTTTTATGTTTTAAAACTTACTTATATCTTTTTTTTTACTTCTAGAACCCAGATTTGACAAAACTGCACACCCATCAGAGACCTACCTGTTTTACCTTGTGACTACCTCAGATATTTCTACAACCAACCTCTGTAAGTACTCGTAGTTGCACCTTAAACAAATACATAAATGTGGGAAAATCAGCTTTGTTTTTGCTGTTATCACTGAGATGTTTGCATTAAGATTCCTGTTGATTATATAACTAGTTTCCCCAAAATGGGCCAACCTTCTGAAGACACATGGTTGCTTTATATGATCAACTGTCTTAAGTTTTGTGTGAACAGACATTCAGTTGAAGGATAGAAATGTTTTTTTTTTTTTTCCTCTCTTTTTTTAAATGTCTCCATTTGTGTTCAGAAAATAAAAGTCATGGTTGAGTAAATTTAAAGTTTGGGTGAATTAATGAAATGGCATGTCAATA
>JAUCMS010000095.1:15251733-15268477 GCA_032357445.1 Enteromius radiatus | reverse complement strand
CTGTAATACAAGTAAAAATTATATTGAAAATCATTACCTTTAACTTTGAACTGTCACTACCTTAAATTTGTTTGAAAGTGTATGTGTGTGTTATAAAGAACATGGTTATCATTCATTTGTAATGGATGTTTAGATCCCATTTTACTTGAGTAAGTACAAATTTCAATTCTTATTTTTAGTTGTTTTTTTCAAGGCAACCGGTTTGCATGCTTTTTTTTGAGTAAGGTCAACTAATTAGATTTTACAGTGTGATAGATGCTGTATGTTTCAGTGTCTATGCAAACTTAATTTTAAACATACAAACGCTTACAAATAGGCTACTCATGAGATCATGCTGGAATGGTAGTCAGATCAATAATAAATTATCAATGATAATAAACTTAATACAACTTGCTATGTTTCTTTGTAATACTGAAAGAGAAAGTCCTAATCTCCATCCGATGTAAAAGCTACTGCAACGCTGACAAGAAAAGTATCATTTTAAAATGACTGACCAACATTTTGTGGAGACACACTGACAAAACAGCACAAACTCTGTTGTAAACGTATTAATACTGTGCTTTCATTAATTAAGTGCAGACAGAATGACTGATAATTACTATACTGGCTCATTAAGACTATGTCGACAGGAAAACCCACACAAGCACGCGCACACACAGGCATGCAGCTGTTACAGTTTGTTTGAGTAATAATGAGCTTGGCAGGTTTTGTTGCACAATTTACTTAGTTGATGAGCAGAATTAAAGCATTAAAGCAGCACACAATGGCTCATTCCTTAGTAAAGTGGAAGAGTATGAGGAAGAATAATAAACCATAAATCAGATTGCTATTTTTGATATTCACATGTCATTGTAATTTAAACACAATTTGCACTAATATTGAAATAAAACACCAACAAAGCAGCTGTGGGAGGAAAAACAAATATGGAAACTGTTTAACACCTTTAACAAATTGGATTAAATTAACTGATTAAGACTTAGAAACGCTTAATATTTCTGCAAACAATCACGCTAACACCAAATGCTCACAACAATAAGCCAATAAGGCTTATTACAAAACTCACAATGATAATAACAGTTAAAGTGCTTCGTCCACTTAAAGGTATAAAAAATAGAATAAGCAATAAAAGCTTCAGCTTCAATGCAGTAATATTCAACGTCCCATAAAATATTAATGTGTGTGGTAAATTTCTGTTAGTTCCAATATATTAAATTGCTAGTGTCTATAAACTTGGCGTATGGGTATTTATTTACAAGCAGAGAAGCTTTCAAAACTGATAGCAGGTGCTGACTTCTTTTGAAGTTGTGTTTATAAATATCGAGTCAGGCACCTTCATAAGTGCCTATAAATTTGAGCAGGAGCACAGTAGTTCTCTTATAGATCATAAAGTCTAACGGCCTTCTGTTACTCTCAAAGTTTTCATTGTTAAGGCAAGATGTCTTAGTGAATGAGATTTTTACTGAGGTTTACCTTCAGAGGACTTGCCTGTGAGTACATTACAGGTCCAGACGAAGTACAACCTATAAGTTTCTTTCTTTAGATCAAAAAAAGCTGGACTAAAATGTCTTGTTTACACCTAGTTTTAACATATGTTTCAAGTTAAAGCATTGGGGGGAAAGGGCAGAAAGGGCTACAGTGTATTGCTCTCACATACAATTCATTTTTGATCTCAAAACAAACACAGTTTGTTATTTACATATTGCCCATACTCCACATGATCTTTATTTGTTGCTTCATTTAGCAGATATTTTTATTTAAGGTGAATTATCTGTGCCAAGGCATGGAACATAGTAAGGATGTACTGTTAAGTATTTACAGCTTATGTATTTGTTTCCCACTATACTTTTTTTTTTATTTATTAGCCATTTTAAGCCTGAACACTTTTAGTGCCATAAATGATTTACAGGCGAGTATGTGGTCCTTTGCTGCTGCCTGGAACACATCGGGGCAGATGTACATTAACTTTGATTCTTCTAAAGAACAAAACAGAAAATAAAAGTAATTTCTCAAAATATCTTTTGTGTTTCACAGAAGCAGCAATGCTAAAACCATTTATGTGAAGGAAAACGGTTATGAACCATCCCTTTTTATCCCCAAATCACAATGATCCGATTCTTCAAATGCATTATCTTGCTTCAGTATAAGAGTGATTTTTTGCTGTAATTTCCCTTCAGTTGTTAAAAAGTAGACTTTCAGTTCATATACATAAAACAAAACTACACTGCATAAGACAGACATCACAAAGGTGCGATTTGACATTTTCCTAAAGCAATATGTAAAATTTTCCACAAGCAAATAAAGCCTTGGAAAGCCATCTGAGGCATAGAAATGGTAAACTCCAAAGTATCTGTACTTCTGTCTGTGGAAGTTTAAACAACTGACAGAAAGGATCTGTTCACACCTGTAGCCTTGAGAGAGAGGTGCTAAAGCCTGATCTCAACATGTGTCACAACATAATCCACAGGGTTTACTGGAACACAGATGACCACTCCGCAGGGAGAAAAAGAGCTGCCTAATATCTCTTCACCAGCACGGACAGAGACACACACGCAAAACAAATATGTCTGTCTGTTAGAAATGGAGCTACATATTAAATATAATGTTTGTGCATGTTATTATTAATAAAGTGCCATGTTATCATCAAAAAAGGAAAATTAAATCAAGCTAAATAATTTGCAGCAAAAAAATCCTGCTTGATTTGTTTTTGATTTATGAATTTAAGAGATTTGCATCTTTGTTTTTGGCATTAGCATCTATTTCTAACCCCTTTAATCTTTGGAGGGATACAACCAGTGTTTTCCCTTAAAGCTCTTCTATATTTGAAGTCATGGTGGATAAATTATACTTCCTAACAGAATGTAATTAGTGTGTTGAACTGCTAATCAGACATGATTACCTGTTGGCAACGAGGAGAAACTCTCATGCTTTTGGAGAGAGATAGGATAGAGAAATTGAGCTGATTATACCTGAATGAGAAATTAGAGCAAAATACTAATTTCAGAACTGATAATTACGCAATTCTGATGCAATGTAGCGCAATTCTATCTGCCCTGTTTACAGGTGTTTGGTTTGAACGGAGCAATTTGACCGTAGTTTAGTATCTGTAAATATGTCAGTATTATCAAGCACTGTCATCAAACCTCAGCAATTATAAATAGCAAATAAAAATGCTTGTACCTGAAATCCAATTTACTTTTTATTCTTTTGTTAACATTGCAATGCGGGACTTAGACATACAAACTCAAAGCAAGGACAATCATTTGGCTGTGCCTGTTTAATTCATTTAGCTGGAAGGCAAGGGCTGATAAGACGGCAAACCAAGACTTTCTTCAAAACTAGGAATAAGCCAGGTCTGACATAATCCAATCGGGCCTGTTTTCATCAGCTTTTGTCTTGTATTTTTTGCTCTTCTTTTGGACTTTTCTTTGGTTCCGGCACGAAGTAGAAAACCAGAAATGACACAATTCGGTCGCACTTGTATGGCGTAGCAGCTCCAATCCAAACAGCTTTTCTGCAGTAAAACCCTTGAAGACCCACACACATCTAAATCTGGCCCTGAGGGCAACAGGCTCTATACCACCGAGATAAAGCAATCGAGGCCAAAAGCAGAAGAAATCACATATAATATATAAATATATATTCTAAGCTTTGCCATGGCAACATGCGTATGCATCTGACTTTCCAGTAAAAGCAGAGCCGGTATTCTGCAGAGGAAGAGAGAGAAAGAGAAGGAAAAGAAAAAAAAAAAAAAAAAACGTAATCGCCCTCACAGAAGAAAAGCCCACGGAAAAAAGTGCTGCACATGTGCGAGAGGAGCTCACACATCACCATGGTGGGAAGAGGAACAATGCAGTAATAACAGCCGAGGCGTCAAGGAGCTAAAAAGACGGTAAAAGATGGTTAAACGGTCAATTGTCTGGCAAAAATGCATAACAGGACCGTCAGAGGCTAAGCCTGAAGCTAGAGCCCTGCACAATGAAACCTAAGGCCTGCCTACCTCTAAAACTCTTAAATGCTATTGGTGGAGTCTTCCCTCCACAGACCAGCTCTCCATGCAGGATGCACGGTTCTACCTCCTCGTTTGGCTGGACCAGTTTAACTTTGAGAAACTTCTCTGGAGCACTGACAGTCTAGCAAAGAGTCTGACATATCAAGGCCTATATTATAAAATTAAAGACCCTCCAACGCAAACGTCGCTCTTGGGCAGACCCTGATATGTAGAGTTTAGGAGAGAATCTTTCACGGGTGCGTACTCGCACAAATACTCCTTAGTAAATCTCCTTTTGATCAAATTATAGAGCGGGTGGAAATCCGCAGCGCAGCTTTCGAAGACTCCACGCTGTGCCACCTTGATTTTTTTTTAACGGAGATGCATCGTGAAGATATTTCCTGTTCTCAATAACAACTGACAACAGCACAAACTCAGAAGGAGGGAAGAAATTTGGGGGGGGGGGGGGAGCAGTGGGACGATCCAAAATATAATCACTGCCACATTATCCTTTCAGCTCGTATTCATTCCACCAAAGATAAGAGGCGCTCTCCTGCGCAAACGCCATCCTGTCCGCAGAGGGATGTTGAAAAGCGCTAACAGTTATTATGAAGCAAAATAACAAGCTCTTGTGAGAGGATTGATTGTTTAGCAAATCGTCGATCTTTATAAGAGATGTGTAAATCAGAGCTAAGTCACCATTATGGGCTGCCGCCACTGTGGTGCTTTTGATTTTCTGTCAACATCCATTGACAAAAACCCAGTGCGATATGTTGACAAAACACGAAGCAGGGCCAACAAATGGATTTAAGCTATCACTGTCTAACGGCACTCAAAGCGCATCCGATGGTTTGAGGCTCCTTTATTTTACACATTTACTATACTTTCTTGCTTTAAGTAGTGAAGATCAAGGGGCATAGGAACAACACAGATGCAGTTGTTGACTTGAAAGCTTACTTCTAAACAGACAAACTCTTCCAGCTACCATCTTTAAAACGGGATCTAAAGACAATCAGCATTAATTGAGAGGAATTTGAAACCAGTGAACACGCACAAAAGAGACACGTTCTTCCAATTTAGCAGCTTGTTTTATCATGAATAAGATTTTCCAGGTTTTTTGCAGTGTTTTACAGTATGTTCATTGCTCAGCCTATTTTTTTTTTCTGAGTGAAGAGACATGTTTTTCCTGCATGCTTCATTTAAAGAAGATTCTGTGGAACGGTTTAAAGCATGTCAAGACTTACATTTTACATTATTTACATCTAAATCTGTGTGAATGTTTAATTAATGAAGATGTTATGATCCTTTTCAAAAAGCAGTCTAGTTAAATTCTAGCCATAATTATAGAATTAGTTCACCCATAAACTGAAATTATCATTAATGTTGTTCCAAACCGGCATGACTTACTTTTTCACAAAACCTATTTTGAAGAAATATCCTAGTCAATTTGGTTCAACATTGAGTCCCAATTATATTATATATGAAGAGTTCAGATGCAAAAGCCTCTAAAAGCCATCTTGGTCAAAAATGAGATAATGTTACTGACTGAATGTTCATCAAGTACTTTCTCTTCAAATGTGCTAAATGCCAGCCTCAAGCCACTGAGAAGTACCAGTACTTACATAGAAACCTATACAAAGTAGCCAGAAAGAAATGCTAATTCTAAAGAAAAACATCAGATGTACTTAGAGGCTTTTGCATCTGAACTCTTCATATTTATTTATATTTTCTTCTTTCAAAACGTATTTAAGCTAATACAATTTTGGAACAACATGAATATATACACTCAAAATAACATTTTGAAGAATGGGTTACATTTTATTTTAAGGGTGTCCTCATTATGTTACATGTGTTCTGTATATAACAATAAATAATATCATAAGCAAGAAATCCAAACTATAAACCTAAACCTAGCAACACAGTAAGCAGTTTAACTTAATAATTTTTTTTGGGTGAACTATCCCTTTAAGTACCCACAAACACGACCAAAGCAGCACTTCGACATCATAATGATGTCATCATCGCATGCCCTATACCAGTCAGAGGAGTCACACATCCTGAGGTGTACTTGAAGTGCACATGCGAGGACAAGTGTACACTGGCAGCGAAAGGGGGCTGGCACTGGGGTACGGCCTCCTGGGGACCCAACAGCAGATGGTTATGGAGCATTTCTCTATGATAATGAAGTGAAGGCTAAGACGCCAACCGCCGCCATAACTCTCACTCACTCTCAGTCTCTCTCTCTCTTCTCATTTGCATGACTCTAAACCACCACCCTAGAGTCACGACCCTTTCCATCCCCTCTAAGTACCCCAATAAATTCAAATGTAATGCTCTTAAATGAGATCACTTACATGTGTCATTTTTCTTCTGTTATATTTATAATCTGCCACTTTGGCCTTGATTAACAAATGGCACTCAAGACACCCAGGCATGATTCCTCATGGCTGATGAGGGCCGAGCAGACGGAGCAAGATGTCCTCAAATCATGGAGGGAGATGACTAGGAACGTGTGTTAAGTGCATAACAGGGGACAAGATTTGTATTAAATTGTTTGGCTGATTAGAATAATCCAAAACACCCTGCAACAAACAAATTAAAGAAGTAGCGGCTAATTAGTTTGAAAACTAATTGCAATAATGAACTAGAAACCATAAATGCAATATCTTTTTCCTTTTTTTTATGTAAAAAAAAACAACAAAAAAAAACAAAACACTCAACTCTCTCTATCACGCTCACAAATACAAAGAGGCAAATAAAGAAATACAGTAGGATTCGTGCCATCTTTTGCGCTCAGACTCGCACATTTTTAATTTCAGATTTAATTGTGTGTCCTCTGCATTATTATTGTGCCATGCGATGGAGTGCACTTGTTCATCGCTGGAGGTTAATCTTACCTATTGTTGTATTTATAGTATGCATTTACATTCCTCAACTCTATGCCAAGAAAGCTCCTATTTAGCCATTAATTATGTCAATGATGGAACCATCACAGCAAGCCAGACTAACGTGTTTTTAGTCCTTTTAATATGCATTTTAGAACAGCTTCATTATTATAATGTATTTTGATAAACGATGTTTATGGTGCAGCTTCGGTCATGTAAATTGCTTATCCATAAATTAAACTAATAAAAGTAACTTGATGAAATATCACCTAAATGTTAAGTACCACAGTCTAATTTATTTTGGGCAATACCTCTCCTCAGAAAATCATGAATATGATTATAATGTTATACAATAAGAATAAGAAATTAGAATAATGTCTTGCTGGAAAACAAATACAGACTGAAATAAAGCTTCATTTAAACTAATCACAGTGAAACTGTCAGTCAGAACAAAGTATTCTAAAAAAAAAAAAAATGTGTGCGTGTTCCATGGTTCAAATCAAAATATATATAATAAAAAAGATGAAAAAGTAATTAACATGTATGCTTTTGTTTTGTTAATTAAACAAGGAAATAAAAACTGCCATCAGCATAATGGAAATCATAAAGGGCAGGTAAAAAAAAAAAAAAACACTACTTTAAACTTTTTTGGGGGGTTTACACTGTAAACCAGAAACCACATAGACCAAATGTTGCATAAATACTACAACCCCTCTTATTATGTTACTGCTGAACTGTTCCAGCCCGGTAGTTTCCACCTCTGAGGTATTCACTTTGTATGTTTGTAAGAAGTGGCGAACATCTACTGTGTGGAACATTCTATGATGGAAGGTTTAATAAAACAGCTGATTTCTCCTCCAGGTTTCCATAACACAGTGAATGAGTCCGCTGCATTTGCTGAGGCGCTTTTGAGCTCTGTAATTCATCCAACAGGCTAAGTACATCTTTTATTTGTGTTAAAGTGGTGGGGAAAACGTATCTTTGCTATAGGTAGACTTATAAATTTAAATATATGCTACATAAACTCTGCTCTGTAACTGCTGCTTAACTGCTATTAGCTATGCCTGCACGCCGCTAGAAGATTTGAGCTGAGCGCTACGACTGAATATCTGTATGTTGCTCCTGCTTGGATTTCACACAGTACTGGCAATTTATCATTTCAGAAGCCTCTATATCAAACCACATGATAAAATATATTATTCCTCAGAGATGAATATTCCTGCCAACACGAGCACTATACAGTACATAACAGTGCTTATTAAGACTAGAAACATACCATAATAACACATTTATGCTATTATGTCTAAAGGTATAATACTTATTGTATAGTGAGGTACTACAAAAATATAGCAAATTCAAGAACGTCAAGTATTGCAAAAAGTTTAATGGTAAAAAATTCAGTAGAAATACAGTAAATAAAAAGGGATTTATATCCACATATAAAAATGTAATTAAAAACGAGGGAAATATACTAAAAACAAGAAAGAAAGAAAGAAAGAAAGAAAAAGATGGCAAAATTATATTTAATTGTTCCTTCATTGTTAAAAAATAATATTTACAACTTTGTACTTTATCTAAAATCAGTGACAACAAAATTGCCTCAAAAATGCATACTCTTAACTATGACATCTAGCATAAGCCTCACTCCTGCAGCTCAAAAGTCTATCATGTTAAATTTAGAAAGTAAGAGGAGAGAGAAACCGAGACAACACCATTTGGACAAAATGTAAAAGGTTCAGTAATTACAGTTATTTCATGAGCATCAACTATCAAGTGGATCATTCCTCGCTAGATTATTGTGAAGCAAAAGCGTTTCTTAAATGTCACTGTAGTAGAGTGTTTTAGACTTCAAATGCATCATGCTGAAGAAAGGTGACAATATTGGAGGTTGAGTATTTCTACATGAAGTAGACTCAAGTGTTTTCAGCTTTCTTGTTTTTTTGAAATATATATTTCAATTACTTTAATGTCAACAGAAGAATGATTAAGTGATTTCATTTATTAAGACTGAAATGTCACAGTACATAAAAAAAAAAAAAAACCTGGATGATATGTATTTTGCCAACTTAAAATACAATCATATTATAATTTATTTTGTAAGTAAACAAAACAAGTGAAAACACTAATAATAATAATGATAATAATTATAATAATGATGATGATGATGATGATGATGATAATAACATCAATATAAACTTATAAATTTAAAATTTAATGTGTTATATAAAAAAAATCAGTGATTTCATAAAAGCTTATGGGACATGATGTCAGCAGTCATATTTTAACCTCGTACAATCATGATAATGGTTAACATTTGTCAATTTTCAAGTCTGAATTATACATACATGCTTCTCAATAAGCCGAGCAGATTGCAGTGCATTAAGGTGCGGATGAGGATTTTCATCAAGCACACACATGTGAATGCACTGACTAGCAGCTCCATCTTGTGAGCTTCATAGGTAGTGTGTTCCCTTGCACTATGCGGCAGCCTCTTGACTCATCTTTCGTTTTTTTTTCCCTCCATTACCCTATTCCTGTCAGAAACACGAAGCCAGTTAGTCCCTCTCCTCTTCCCTCTGCCCCATCTGCATTTACAGGCTGTTTCTCCAGCTCTCACCGCTGACCTCTTACTCAAATATTTATTTAGACGTTCGATTGCGAGCCCCTTTAAGGAACTGTGCCGTAACCCTGACCGTAAACAAATCGATGGGCCAAGTTCAAACGCCAGTGGAAATGTACAAACGTAAACAGGTTCATTCGGAGGCTACAGGGAGGGGATCTTCAAACCGGCGTGCTGCAGAAAGGAAAGAATGGGATGCAAATGTATGCACAGCCATAAAGTATGCATATGCACAAAAAGAGGGAGGGATTACACCCTAGGATGACTTCAGCTAGAGAGAGGGGTTGCAAAGCAGGGCAAACGTCTGGACAACATTGCGGCGACGCAAAAGAAACATTGCAGGGTTATGCATAATGAATGTTTACCTAGAGAGTCTGGTGCGGATGTGAACCAGTGTATCTAAACTCTGTTCGTTCCTGGAAAACTCCCCATTCGCACACTGTGTGAGGCTTTGAAATAAAGGGGTTTCAGGCAAATAATGTAATATCTAATATCTGTTAATACCCGTTTCGCATTTGCCACTGCAAAAGAAAAAGGAGAGCTGGAACAAATGCTCGATGACTTGATAATTGTGCTATGTCACATTAAGACAGGACTTGGGGTTGAGTGATAAATTCCAGGTGACCTCTTCGTCAGATCCAGGGAAAGGACAGGCTGCCCTTGCTGTTCCCTAAGGCGATAGACACCCCCCCACACCATCCTCACAATCATGGCATTAATATCGTCCCACAACCCCCAACAATATTCCATTACAAATGGACCGCAAAAGACGGAAACTGGGCTTAAACCTGACAATAGAGCTGTTAGTGCTGTCAAACTATTAATTGTGATTAATAAAAATGAAAATGAAAGTTTATGTTAGCATAATATATTTGTGTGTATTGTGCACATTTACAACAAATATAAATACACACACATACAGTACATATTTTGGAAAAATGTACTCACACGTACATTTAGATATTTATATTCTTATATTTTTATTAAATTATTATACATTTAATATATAATATATTTAATTTTTATGAAATACTGTATATGCAAGCATGTGTTTGTATTCATATATACATTTAAAAAAACTATACGTTTACAAAAAAAAAAGATTAATTATTTCATTTGACAGCAATAACACATATACATTTGAAGAGCTTAGATGCAATAGCCTCTAAGTACATCTGACGTTTTTCTTTCAAATAAGTTTTTTTTCTACTTTGTATAGGCTTCTATGTAAGCACTGGTACTTCTATATAATGTAAATATGTACAATTTTGATTCTTTTTCATAGGCAGAATATTAACGTCTCCCTGACAAACAGCATCCTAATCACTCGTATTGTGACACCTCGCTCTTCTTTTTCTCTCTATCGCAGCCTGCAAGAAAAGAATCCTGAGTTTAACTACAAATCCCAACTAAACCGTGCCTTAAGTGACAACACAAGTTAAAATGCTTTAGGAAAAAAGATTGCAACGGACACAAGTGCCTGAGTCCAGACAGCATTATGATGTCTGTGAGTGGGTGAATATATCTGGTGACACTGGGCTTCTCCAGATATCGATTGCTCCTGCGGTTACAACACTAACAGTAGTGGAGAGCCATTGAACTTTAAAGCAAATAGTCCTTCTTCCTGCCCAGAGTCTTCACGGTGGATCAATACATCACAGTGTAAGCTGTGTGTCGTGTCTGGTAATGTTTCTGTCTGTCTGGGCTAATGACCTGAGTAGTACTTATAGCAGTGGGAAAGGTGGGCTTCTGCCAGCCGACTTTGGAATGAGAACGGCTGTAGCTTGCTTGTGAGATAAACTTTATATAAACCTGAATTACTGAATTGTTTTTGTAAATTTAGACTGCAATGTTACACAAAAATATCTGAAAGGGATGGTTCACCCAAAAAATTTAAATAATGTCATAATTTAGTCACCCTCAGGTAGTTCCAAACCCATCTTTTAAATACAAATGAAGATATCCTGTTGGTTCATGAAAAGTTCAACTGAGACTTTCATGCATTAACAGCTACAAAAACAATTGTGAGAATTAATTATATGAATTAAGCATTTTAAGCCTGCTGAAAAAACATGATTGCTTTATATGATACGTAGCTTTAATTTGAGGATTTTTTCACATGTTTGAAACGTCACTGATTAATACACAGAGCCAATCACATATGGTAAATAGAAGCTTGAACATACTTGAACAAACTTGTGTTCTCGTGTGTCAAGCAAGTACATTCAAGCTTCAGTGTAACATACCGAGCAAATATCAATGTTTAAATGTGAATAAAAGCTACTCCAGGTTTGTCACTTGATTTATGTGGATAAATATACATTTTTCCAGCTTTGGCTGCATGAACAAAGATGGGAGCTAATCTCTCAAGTTTCATTGAAAATAAAAATTTGGAACTATAATCTGAGTTTGGAATGACTTGAAGTTGAGTTAGCAATGACAGAATTTTTAATTTTTGCAAAAACCATCCCTTGAAGTCTAGCGCAGTCCACAAATGATGCTTAAGGCATCATAATAAACAATGTGGATCCACATACTCACACTTCTAATCTATTTAAAAATCTTTTTTTGTCTCAAAGCACAGTCCTAAAGTCTAAAACAGCATTCTGAAACACTTTAAAATGGTTTCAGGTAGTGTAAATGAAACCTGAATTCCTCATTTGACAAGCTCTGTGGGTCTTACCATTTCACTGGCCAGGGATATATTTGGAATTACGAGACAGTCAGATTCCTGATTCCCCCTCTGAGGTTCTGTTAAAGGGAATTACTGTAAAAAAGACAGCTTTGAAAGAAAGCTTCTATTCAAGAGACGATGATGAGAGAAGAAAAGGGAAAAAAAAAAAAAACACGTATTCAGTTCTTTCCAACTGGAAGCATCCGATCCGTGTGCATGGATCAGCGTCCGAAATAAGCCAGATCGTGAAGAGTTGAAGAGGGTGGAGGCATGCGTGCAATCCCCGTGAGTGTGAGGGATCTGTTCCAGGGGAAGTAAACAGAACTAAATGGCCAACATCAAATGAGTGAGACGAGGCTTGAGAAGGTTTGGGGAGAACTGCGATGGGGTACAAGCCAATGCGCTGAGCCCCAGGGTCTGAGAGTCTTTTTCCCCCAGCTGATCCTCACCAGAGCTGGGCTCTCCAGTGCTGACCGAAAGGCTCTGACTGCCAGACCCGCTCAGCTGACACAGCTCAGTATGGAGTAACACAGACTGAAAGTGCTGAGGAGGAGCTGTTGATGCACACGCTCAAACACTCAAACACACCGAGTACACATGAGGGCAGAGAGCAACTCAAAACCTTCACTGTTATGTATTTGGACATTATGAAAGGTAAAAAAAAAAAGAGGCTAACTCCAGATTTTTGGGGAACTTTTGTCTTATTTAATAATAGTAGAGATCGGATAGGAGAGGAGATTTTTTTTCCCCATCATATTGGTCTTTTCCATGCAACTTCAAAGAATAGGTAATGTGAATTTCATGCCTCAAAGAGGACATAAAAGCAGCATAAAAGTGGTCAAGAAAGACCTACATTTTAGTAACTATTCAGTATTTAGTAACAGAAAATCATATCAACCCTAAATGGTGTTTGTGGAAGTAAACGAGAGTAGTCATCATGTGATTCATGAGCGAACCATGGAGTTAGATCTTTTAAAGAAATCATTTGACATCATTAATGAAACTACACTTATGCTTGAGTTCAACTTACTGATTCTGACAATTCTATAACTAGTTTATTTTTTTTATTTATTTATTGCACAGTTTTGTTTTGTTTTGTTTTTAAGCCATCAATCACTCAAAAAATGTAAATTCTGTCATTAAATACCCTCATGTCGGCCCAAACCCTTATAACCCTCTTTTTTTTAAGGAACATCAGGGTTTTTTGTCCAATGAAAATCGAATGGTAACCAAACCCGGTAACCAACATTCATCAAATATCTTCTCTGTTGTGCTCCACAGAAGAAAGTAAGTTATAAAACATTCTTTTTTCATCCGACTATGGTGATTTTTATGATGGTGACTTTTTATGCCTTTTCCATATGTTCTGTATAACCTGTACTAGAAAGTTCAACTCAGCACGTCAAAAGTCAAAGCATTTATCATACAGATGGCCACGTCTGTGCAAAATGCTGGAATAGAAATGACCTAAATGAGTAATTCAATCACACAGACAATGAGAGGTCCGTTCCCAATTCAATTTGAGTGTCTGAGGGATCCAACCTCCTCATTTCTTAATGTCACTTTAACATCTTACATGTTAATGAGCAGACGTGAGGTTAGGCCTAACACAGAGCCATTATCCACTTATTAGAGCCCTGACCCTGATGATCCCTACTCCATTAAACTGTGGATGTACAGTACAGGCATGTGCGGAGATGAGAGGCGACGTTCAGCTTGACTGGGCTGAGCTCAAGTGTGAATGCAACACTGCCCTTGTCCATTCTGTCAGTCCTGGGGTGGGACACCCTGAAGGCAATGTGCCCCTCCGCACACACATATACCGAAATGGTAGAGAAAGAACCACTGACACGGGTCACTAGACTCTCTCATCCTCCCACTTATCTCCTGACAGAACATATCTTTCACATGGAGAGCATGGCCAGGAGACAGCAGAAGACAATTTCACAAGTTTGACAGGTGTTGCTGTGTCAGGCGTTTATTAGTGTTTTGCAAAAAAGAAAAAAAAGAAAACCTTTGTGACTTCAGATTCTCAATTTAAAGTGCTCAAAAAAAAAAAAAAAAAAGAAAAGAAAAACATACCAAGATCTCAAAGCATGCCTATGGACCTTGAAAAAAAAATTTAAATGTGTGTTTTACTGGAGTATTTCTTCAAACAACCTTTTTATATAAATGTTAGAATTGTATACATTTTATTTAAAGGTTATAATAGATAAAAAAAATTGAGTTAAACTTTAGAGTTATAATAATAGAATAAATAAATACCTATAACTTTGACCACAACCCTGAGCCTGGACTTGCTACTAAACATTTCCAGGTGATTTTAGAGGCAGATATTTGCATTAAAAAATAACTAATTAAATTACAATAAATAAATCAAATTTAAATCTGTATTTGCTGTACTGTACGCATACTAGCATATAGACATGAAAGACAATAGACAAAAAAGTTGCAAGTCTAATTTTGATTTACACATTACATGTTCTTGCTCTCTGCAGTATTTTCTTATGTTTGAAGTGTTTTTCTTGTAATTTCCACCTCCATTTGAGTCTTTAAGGAATCAGCCCGAGGAAAAATTGCCCGTTTAAGCACTGCCTCTGACAACTCGTAATGTTCCAGACCTGTGAAGTCACACAGCAGTGCCATTTTCCCCACATATAAACCCAAACTTTACACTGAAACATCATTCTTCGTCTCCTCTGACCCCATTACTTCAATCCCCATTGACCACCCTAAACAAAACCTTTCTGATTGCTATAGCACTCCATGCTTGCTACCTTTCATAATGTTATCTTAAGAAACGTGGAAACAATTACACTTCATTTTTAGTTTGAGTGTGAGAACTGAATATGACTGGGCTAGTTGTGTGTGGACAGACTCATGGTGAATTCTGATGGTGTCGCTGGCTGTTCTGAGGAGGTTATGGAATCACAGGCAGGACAGACCAGATGGAATACATACTATAACAAAAAAGATAACATGCTAAAACACACACAAAAAAGGCATAGTCAGGGTTCAATTCAAATTAAGCTTAGACAACAGATTGTTTTTTTTTTTTAAGCACTTATGATATGTTTGTGTATTATTTGAACTGTTCTCATCATGTTTACAGTTGTTTGTTAAGGTTACTGTGTTCTGCAGTAGGTAACTACAATTATAAAATAAATAAATAAATAAATAAAAATAAAATAAAACAGAATATCCAGTTTTTCAGCCACATTGAATTTACATGATCATACATAAATAAAAACAATAGTTAAAATAATAGTAAAAAGTGCAGTCATAATGAAGGTACTCATGCATGTAAATTCATAATTTAAATTAGGGCTGTGCAATCGTACTGAAATCGTGATCTGAACATGCACGATTTCTAAATCGCCTTACAGCACAATTTTTTGCGCGCTCCCTCTTCCCGCAGTAAGCCATTTAAACCAATCATAATGCAGCACACCTAAACAGAGCGAAGATATATGCAAAGATATGATGCCCGCAAATGTTGTCAGTAAAGCCGGCTCAATCATGCACTGTGCTTTCATGTGTGTTTTCAGTAACTTACAGTAAAGGAGAGATAAGTTGCATTTTATTCCATCAGTTTTCCACCGGATGCGCTCCCTTGTCAGTTTTGTGTTCTGCGCGCACCACGCGATTCAGATAAATCTAAATTGGCTAAATTGGACTCTTGTCATGTCAAACAGTGATAAACTTTCAGTTTTGTGTACGTCGCCATCTTTGATATTACTTCAGTCACGGTTGCTATGGTTACTAGTAAGGAATATGGGCTTGACAAAAGATCCAGTATCGTGTCTTACTTGGCAAAATCACGGTGACCCACATGGGTAAAGAAAATATGGTTGTCGATCCCGTATTCTGCTGCTGTGTGAACGCAGCTATTTCGTTACATGCACGGACACACACACAGTTATTTATTTGTTTTGTCATAGGTCTGTTGTAGAGACATTTTGTTACACCTTTACTAGGTGATTTTATTTGATTTGATTTTTGCCTCATGTCTGTTTTAGAGACATGTTGCAGGTATAAAGAACTAATTGTTTCAGATTCACACTGTAAAACATGTCTGGGTGTGTCAAATTCGTGAGTAAAATCAAAATCGCAATATTGTTTAAGAAAATCGTCATCGGTTTATTTTGTCCATATCGCACAGCCCTTCTTTAAATAGTTAAAAATTACTATTTAAAAGTATACAGATATATTCTGAAACAACAGTCTTACTTTCACAAAATGGAACACCAGCCTTAAAGCAGAGAGAGCATCTTAAAGTTGAAAGCACCTCTGGCAGATAAGAGTATAAATGTAAGGTGATGAGTAGGGCTGTGCAATTAATCGAATTTTGATTTCGATTTCGGGTCTCAACGATCACAAAAATGGTGTAATCGAAAAAAACGATTATTCACTTTTTTTTTAAAAAGTTATTTTGACCTGCGTTCTGACGCGGGCGCGCGCATCCACACTTTCGCCCCTTCCAGAATCCCGAACTCTCTCACTGTGCGTTCACACCGCCGCCGGCGAGAGCGTCAAAATTCGCCCTGGCCGCCCTGCCAACGACGCTGTACAGAGAT
>JAUCMS010000095.1:15198859-15234947 GCA_032357445.1 Enteromius radiatus | reverse complement strand
GAAATTGGTACTGAGAACCGTGGATTTTCACTGGTATTGGTACCGAATACTGAAATTTTGGTACCGTGACAACACTAGGATGGATGGATGAGTACAGAACACTGTAGATAGAAGGATCGATAAATAGGACCAATATATACAGTGAGCCATAGATAGAACCGAAAGATAAATTGTCAGATAGATCAACAGATGAAATGAAAACAACAGATAAAATGCTAGAACGAATGACAGAATGTTGGACAGTGTTAGAACAATCGATAGAACGAACTAACAAAAGAACAACAGATAGAATGCTAGAACGATAGAATGCTAGAACAATAGATAGAATGATAGACAGAACGATATATAGAACGATGGATAGATAGAACAATAGAAACATCTTCAGTTTTTGATTCAGTGTGTTTGTACACAATATTTACAATACAATATAGTCACCTACTGACAAACATAAAATTGTAGAAAAGGCTTTTATAATTCTATCACAAAATGACTCAAAAGCAGCATCTCCCACTCCTAAGGAAGGAGCAATAGAGGCAACAGAGATTACCTCCAGTCTATTGCCCTGACCTTGACCTGCCCCATCTTCATTTACTCACTAAACAAACAACATGATAGATGCTGTGTCTGTACTTTTATTTGTTTTTCTTTTCTTTAACAACAGCCTCCACAGACAGGCAGAAGCATCATGCTCCACAATCATCATCCTCCCTTCCTCTTCTCAAGAAACACTATATGAGAGACTCCCACAATTTAACAGTTGAAAATATTCACTCCGTAAGAGCTGTGGATCAAACCGCAAACATCACAGTCTCAGCACTGGTCAGCTGAGAGCATGTTAACAGCCAGGGGCCAGGTCTAAGTCAACACCAAAGTAGTTTGCCTTGCCCTTTCTGTCAAATCAATATCTGCAAATAATAAATGAGATCCCTGAGGGAAGCTCCAAACCCCACTACAAGGCCTGACCAAGTTCACAATTGGCTGGCCACTCAATATTGTAGGTGAGCCAGAGCACTGAACATCTTTAGCACTCTATAATAGAAAATTAATTGTGCTCAAATCAAGGCTAAGGGTACCCTGAGGGTTATCTAATACGGCTACTTACAACTGTCATCTGCCAGGGAAACCCTAAAATATTAAATGCAAAAAAGAAGAAAAGCACTAACTGACATGAGGATGAAGGGTTGGGGTAATTGCAGTAAATTCATTTTCGATCTAAAAAATTAAATAAATTCAATGTGATGAACCCATGATAATGCAAAAATGTCTTTGATTGATTGATATTTGGCAACAGGCTTTTGTACACAATTTCTCATTCAGCAAATAGTAAATGCACCATCATTGCGAAGTTCGGGGGTCAGTAAGACTTTTTAAACATTTTTTTAATGTTTTTTTTATTTTTGCTCTGCTCTAATTTATCGAAAAAAATAATTATATATATATATATATATAAATAATGTGAATTATAGTAACCGTTTTCTATTTTAATATACTGTATTATACAGTAGCTGCTGCTTTTTTTTCTTCAGACATTACTGCAGTTTTCAGTGTCACATGATCCTTCAGAAATCATACTAATATGCTGATTTGGTGACCAAGATCAATATCAATACCAGTATCAATGTTGAAAACCGTTTAATCGTTTAACATTTATTTGAGGTCTTTCGATTAATTTCTTTCAAGAGTTTTCATATGAGCATAGTGATGAATTTAGTATTTTGTATTATTTATTTCGTTTGTATTTATACATTTATTTTGGGAATATTCCACTAGACTCCTTGTACTTTGTTTTTAGACTAGAGGGTGAGTTGAATGTTTGAATTGTCCCTCCCTCTCTGTGTCTCTCACCAATCTCTAATCATATATGGGATAAGATGGATCCAAAGAAAACGTTTAGACTCACCCACACGTAACGGACAAACCACGATCACAATAGGCCACCTCTGTGATGGAAGACTCTGATAAATGAGTCAGTGACTTGAACTGAAAGGGAGTTAAAATTTAGTCCACCAGCTCCGATCCATGAATACATCCTTTCATTGATTTCCTGGTATTCCACTCATTTTTGGACCCCAAAATATCCTTAAAAGCACCCTGTCAAGTTGAACTAAGTCAAAACAAGGAAGAAAAAGCAGCCTCCAAAAGAATGACCGAATACATCCACGGATCAGCTTCCCTTTTGTGTGTGCCTGTCCCAAAGACCTCCGAAAACTGAGAAAAAGCAAGAAGAACCAACTGGTTCCTCATCATGCGCTTGTTAGCTTGTCCAATCTTTGGCAATCAGCATCGTCCCTGGGGCTGAAAGACATAAGACGCCAGGGAAGCAGGGGAAGCCAAAGCTGAGGAAAGATCAATACGGCACTGTGAAACAAGAAGTGGAGGCTATTTACTTTTCATTGATCCGATGATGCTGGAGAAACACCTCGGTCTGCTGTTAAATTGAGGGAATAAGTCTTTGGGGCTGGTGGGGTTTCTTCTCGCAACAGTCAGGCTCCAAGGTCAAGAGAAAAGCTAAACACCAGTAAAACCAGGCAAAAATAGAAAGAGTTCTGGAGAATTAATTCATCATAATTCATTAAAACGTTACAGGAATGTGCGCAAGATTGAAAAATGGTATGTGGATTACCTCAAAGCTACAATCAAAATGAAAAGAGACAGCATGGGCCAAAAGGGCTCCCTGAACCACAAGGGGCTCCTGAGTTCATGGAAAGCTTATCATTTTATCTTTAAAAGATTATAAATGAGACCATTAAAATATAAAACTGAATCATACAAACAAAAAAAATAAAACAAGTACATGTTTGTTACCATTATAGGACCGTAAGATTTAGATTAATGCTTACATGTAAATTATTGTCAAATTCTATTTTATATTGTGTTAAGTATTTATATGATAGCCATCTTTCCTAGTATTTAAGACTATAAAAAAAATAACAACATTTGTAAAAATAGGACACAATGTACTATAAATATTCCATATTTATTTTTTACATGTTTTAACTGCATTTTTAATTTTGCACTTCACTGCATTGTTGCATGGTTAATGCAAATGTCTGTTCATTTTTCAAGAAGTTTTTTTTTGCATTAACCATAAAACAATGCAGTGAAGTGCAAAATTAAAAACAAACATTTAATTTCACATGATCTCCATACTTAAACCTTAAAATAAATAGAACATTTGAACAAATTCTCACCATTTTTATAGATCACCAATCAAATAATAACCCTGCACGCTTCCTTTTTTTTTCAAAGCCTTAAAAAACCCTTATGAAATCTTGTTAAATATTATTTAAGACTTAAAGAAAAGAATTGGCCGAGCAAAAAAAAATAAATACAAAAAAAAATTATATATATATATATATATATATATACACACACACAATATAACAAATAACACGCAAAACTACTAATGTGATATTTGAAATGTACACATAAAAAACAATAGTATGCTGTCATTTTAGTTTCTTTTACCTCCACAATGGTGTTGTTATGGCACATCCCAGCAAGGTCTAACTAGCCCCAGCTAACTAGCTAAACCTTGACCTCTTGATAAAAAAAAATAAAAATAAATTATATTAAAATTGTGATGACCCACAAACCTAAAAGAAAACAAATACATTCACAACATGGATCTACACTTGTATTTTTTTTTTTTTTACAGCTTCTGGAGACGAACCATTAGTCTCAATCTTCCGACTGCATGTTGAGCTGCAGATTATGTTGTTGCTCATCACTGACCTTAAAATGAGCACATTAAGCCAAAGACTGCAGGTGTTACAGAGCCATAGAATGTCCACATGTGAAGTTTTGCAATTAAGAATTAAATACAGGAAAGTAATTAGGCCAAGCTATTTCCTGTATGCATCATTAAAGGTATTGATTACAAAGTATGCAGTTCTTTAAAACAGTAGGTCATTAGAGAGGTCTTAAGAGTCTTAAAGTGCCAGGTCACCAAAATTAAAATTCTTTACCCACCCTCATGTTGTTATAAACCCATACTTTTTTCTTTCCTCTGTGGAGCACAAAAATAAATCACAAGTAATGAATCAAGTATAAGTATAAAAAGTACTGTGAAGCTTTATAAACAACTAAAAGTTTCAGTAAAAAAAAAAAAATAATAATAATAATAAAGGGTTTAAATCTTTCTCCTTGTGTGCTCCTCTATAAAAATGTGCTCAATAATAATAATAATAATAATAATAAAAACTTCATCATACAGGAAAACAAAAAACAATGCAGTACTGTCTTAAGAACACAAGCACAGAAGATAGATTTGATTTACCCACCATGTCTTTTTCTTAATTTAGTCAACTGCAGTTGCAACTTACTCCAAAAGGTCGGTCACACTCTCACACACCCTTTTTCCCCTCCTTCCCAATTAACCCTCTCAAACAGCTTAGATTACATTAGCTTTGAGTTCCCTCGCACCCTCCACTGGACTCACACAGCTCGAACAATGAACCCTGACTTGCTTCACAAATCTCCCCTTCAGCTAGGCACAATTATGAATTCAAATAAGGCTGATTCAGGCTCTCTCATGCAGCACAGTGCCTCTCCCATGACAAGCCCTGGTAATGAGGACTTTGAGCAGGACCACACAACAAGAGCATCGGCTGAACGGCCCCTGGCCCATTCACCACCAATGGGTCAATTTAGGTGTTGCATTCATTAACTGTAATGCCCACAGATAACTCCATCTGTTAAGAATGCCCAAAAAAAAAAGAAGTTGGAAAAATTTAATTTTAATTACCTTGGGTTGTGAGAGAATAAGCATATGGAGAGGCTTTACCATCATTCATAACAACAAGAAATGTTTTAGAATTTTTCACTATGTGTGACAAATACTAAGAAATTATAAAAAGTGCTCATGTTTTTTCAACTCTACTTCTGTGAAGTGAAAACTATTTAATCTGAGACTAAATCTGCTAATCAGTGGAGTGATAATACAAAAATGTAGTCGTCAATAACAGATAGAATTCAGACTATGTTGCTTTAAGCAAACATGAGAGATCACAATCACAGATTTTTAGGCGGGCTGAGATGAATGACAGGACTCTATTGTGTACATAAAATATACCTCGAGATGACATTTAGACCATAAGACACAATAAAAAGCACTGTTAACTCAGCCAAGCAGCCATCCAACTACACACCCCGAGAGGATTTTATGAGCATGCAGAGGATGAAGAAAAAAAAAAATCAATTGAACAAATGTACTTTTCTAGACTTTTCTCCAGCATAGGTGAGGTGAGTGAGGTAATCTATAGATGATAATGAGTGCAGATGGAGATGGAGAGGGAAAAGAAAAAGGTTGTAATCTACCCAACATGAGCCTAAATTGGTACATTTTTTGTGAAAGGACATTCTCATGTTTCTTTGTCCAAGCAAGTAATTTCCCCTCTCTCTTTCTCCGGTGTGGCTTGCCATGGCAGCATTTTCTGCAACACGGAACACTCTCCCTTCTATTTCAATAGGACAGCTCATTTGCCAGACAGTGAACCGAACTGCTGACTGAGTCCTTTAGACGGTTAGAGAGAAAAAGAGAGAGCAGGAGCAAGAGAGAGAGAAGGAGGGAACAGGAGAAAAGAAAGAATATGAGGAAGCATTGTATCATTACTACTCAGAAAGATCACTGGACATTAAGAAACACAGCACCGCAAGGTCATGAACATTTTTTTTTTCTTTCTTGTCTGCAGGATCGCCTCACTAACCTCAGCTCTTTTTATCATGATTACATTTGGTAGTTACTCAAATATTAAAATATTAGAAAGGAATTCAATGGATAATTTTAGGGCACCTGCACTGAAAAAAAAGGTGTAGAAACTATTTTACTCAGAAATAGGTAGTTAATTTTACAGTTACAAAGAAAAAGCAAATAACACATTGAATTAAAAATTTTTAAATAGCATATTCTTAATACTCTTTATTATTTACATATTTACAAAATCTTAGGTTTACATCATGGACAAGAGATTAAAATAACAAGATACAGAAAAGTCTCCAGTTCTTAACTAGCTGGTTAAAGAACAGACCTGTATAAAACCAGGTGCAAGCATGTGTGAATCATGCAGTGTGTTGATTAAATCCAGCCTTTGAAGAGGTCTCACATCTGGCAAAATGCCCATTGAAAAGTCCTTGGATGGAGAGAAACAATGCACAAACACACACACACACACACACAATAAAGCCACTTCGTGTTGTGCGTAATCCCGCCAACAACCCTTCATGCATCCACTCAAGGACGTTTCCCGGCCCCCGCTAACAAGCGGGCTGTGCAATTAGCCTGCTCATCAAAATAATGATGGATAGCCAGTAAACATGCCCACCACCACTCGACAGAGACAAACACAAACCGTCTACATTCCAGCATTTAACACTTGAACCAAAAACATTTCAACCTAATTAAAGATTTAATTTAGTCATAAAATTCATTTATTTGGAAAGTACCATAAAAGTGACCCACAAAACCAATGTCAAACTGTTTTGTGTGACAAAGAGGCCAAAATTTAAGCCACAAATCGAGTACATGGTTAACCACCAAGCAAGAACTTTGGAACTGGATCATTTTGATTCAAGAACAAGTCATTCATACAAAGATACATTGTTTCATTTGACCATAAGTGCCCTACAAAGTGGACATGGCAAGGTATGTTAATAAAATTTAATTTAACCATTAAAATTTTATTTAACCATTAAAAAGGAGTGCTGAAGTCAGTGCGTCAAGACGTAGTGCCATTGCGCTGTACCATGGAAAATATCAAATCTCTTTGGACATTTTATAACGTGATGCTAACGGTCTAATCAGATTCAATGATCTATGCCAAGCTGCAGCTAAAAGTGCTGCCTCCAGACCTGGAGATCAGCTGAATGGATTCAAAACGGTAAAACTCAACTGTTTAACTCTAGGGGTGTTGGAAAATAGTGGCATGTTCCTTTAAAACAGTGTCTGTAAGCTCCAAAAGCAGCCCCTAGTGGCAAAGAATGAATTTGCATTCTCATTCAACACGAAAAGACTAACAAGTGGGTGGACAATATGGTAAAGTTTCATTTTTCATTTTAACTTGGGCTGGGCGATTGAGTGGCAGTTATGAAGCGATTCATTTCCGATTTTGAACGGGATATTGCGTAGCTCACCAGTGATCTAGGGCTCTGTCTATCAACTGCCGCTCATTTTAAAAACAGCTGATTGAGATTTACCGCTAATCAAAGAACTGGTTTTATTGACAAAATGCACATGAATAAATCGCCCATCCTTAATTTTGATGTCACCATGAAACGGCTTGGCACTCAACTTTTTTCAATGATTCAGAGTTGATTTTTTCTTTTGAGAGACAATAACTTTATACACAGTGCACATTCAGATTTAAAACTTTGCAGAATGTTTTCATTCACTTAGCCATGAAAGGTTATTTTCAAAAATGTTTTTTAATCTTTAAGTACTAGGGGGAAGTACTTTAAGTCTAGAGGAAAGTCATACAGGACTGGAAGGTCATGAGGGTGAGTCCATGATGGCAGCATTTACATTTTTAAGTGAACTATACTTTTAAAAAGTAATTAACATAGTTTCACAAGTTTAAAAAGTGATAATAAATTACATTTGGATTCTGAAGTACTTTCATTTAGCTAGTAGAGATGTAGCTACAAACATTTGTGCAGTCACCTCTTCAACTCAACTAATTAGCCTAATGCTATTTTACTAGGCACTTGAAATGTCAACACATTTGTAGATTTAGTGTAAACTTAAATTCCATTACCTAGCAGGCATTATTGCTCAGTGAGTTGAGCTGATCTCTCCCCCGGGCCCAATATGTTTCCCCTGCTCTGTCATCTTGCTAACCGTTCTGTCTAGACCAACTTAGAGCCCCATAATCCACCACAGGGATCAATAAACTGCACATAATTCAAAGCTAATAATGAGCCTTCAGTACCACGCAAATGGTCAGCTACTCTAACGGAATGGAAGGCGTAAAATGATAATGTAATTATTAAAAAAGGACAGATAAAATGAGCAGGCGTTCACTCTCTCATATTGGAAAGGCTAAAGTCAATTAACAGCACTTGAAATTATTGTTATTCTTTAGCCGGCTGATTGGGGAGGAAGTTAATGTATCTGGCGCCCAAGGTAAATGTAGGACATGACTTTCAGTGCCAAGAGCAGCTCTGTTATGCAATTGAAGAGTAATTGTATACACACGGCATGCCATAAACAGGCTTTGTTATGTAGCCTATTGGATGTAAGACTAAACTGCACACGTTTTCAAACAAGTTGATATCGACAAGAAAATTACTTGCTCTGGTACTATAAATGTTTCTAAAATATCTAGTTATGCAATCCCGAATCATTGTTTCTCCTCCACTGAAAGGCATTGGCAGACATAAAACCTAATGTTATTAAAGTTATTAAAATGTCTTGCTTTTTATGTCACAATATTGTGTGTTTGTTGAACTATGGACAATTTTGGTTTGATTTATTTAACACTTAATATGCCATTCAAAATAAAGGTCAAAAATATGTTTTCCCCAGTTTATTTATTTTTTAAAATTATTTTTATTGCTTATTGCAGCACATTTAATTGATCAAACGTGACAGTAAAGTGAAAGTAAAGACATTTGCAGTGTTAATGTGAATGGTATACGTCCATTTTTGCTTAGGCATATGTATTCTAAATAACCGCAACTAAATGTTAAATATAATTTGCCAAAATTACAGCTTTATACGCACAATAAAATACTGCTCACAGGTGATATTTGCTTTTTTTTGTGCCTGCTGAATGAATTGCATTGTTCAATTTTTCAGGGGCAATTCTTATTTTTCATAGAATAAATATTTTAAAGATGTATTACAATGTCACTTTTTTAGATTATCATAGTTTAAAAATGTAATAATATTATTATAATAAATTTCCATACATTACCATTGAAAGTTACCATATTAGATACTGGCAGTAAATCTAAAATCTCAATCTGAATACAGGCAGCAAAAGTAAAAATCCTGTTAACTACAGTAAAAGTATGAGTCAGAACTTCTAACAAAACATCATTTAAGCACTTATGAAACTTATCGAAGAACCACAGAAATAGCTGACCATCTTAACAACAGGTCCATCTAAAATAAAATAAGCAGATCTAAATTAGCACAGTTCACTGGAAATACAGTAAACGGCATGCCGTTGGACCTGCCAATGAGAATGCGAACATAGTTGTCTTTTCCGCCAGGCTGCTTCCTCCTAATGCGCTAAATGTTTTGGCTTGCACAAAATGTCACCCTTCCCGGGGAGGACTGGCATTTGAAGTTGGTTTTGTAGACCCTCCGGCCAGATCGCTGAAGGCAGAACAGCCGCTACATATCCAAAGAGCATGAAAGAGAGGCGAATGTGTCTGAGAGGAGCATCAGTTGATAACACCAGAGAATGAATGCCACAGACCCACATCACTCAAAAGCAGCGAGGACAGCTTGTTTCAGGGTCTGTTAAGTATGTCCATGCCAGTGGGGATTCAAAGTAAAGCACAGTGCTCCCAGGCCTTTCAGTGTCTGATTCTGAGGCTGACAAAGGCCTTGATTGAAGCAAGAAGTCTCTGAGCTAAGCAGCCTGACAGGATAATAGGACATCTGGAACAGATGTTTACTCCCCCATTTGTAAAATGGTGTCGGCTATGGGTGAATTGTTATGCTAATGCACACGCAGACACACCCTCTCTTTTGCATAGACTCAGCTGCCAATTAAAAGTTAGATTTTTTTTTTATTTTTTAGTAACTTGTTTACTGATTAAAGACACCAAGAAGTGTTTGGGTGGTACGAGTAAAAATACAAATCAAATAAATTTAATCAAGTAAAGAAATTGCCCTTTGATGTTTTTCCCGAAGTGATCTGCCTTTTAAAAGTTATTTAAATAGCGTCTGCTGTCATCGCAGCAATATTTCTAGCTTTTTAATGACAAATAATCAAATGACTGTCAATGGAAGTCAACACATGATAGCAGTCTTCTGATTTCCCCCTGCTTACCCAGTGTTTATGCGGTAATCAACACTCAGCCATCTGTGAATGGGCAATTAGCATAATTGGTGTAAGTTACACGCTTAATGTAAAGCACATTTTTTACTGCCATTCTTCTCTCGGTGCATCTAATTGCAATCGAGTTTGGGAGGAAAACATCGGGAGTCTCTGGGCATGTTAAAAAGCGGATTAGCTGGCAATGGGCTGCACCAAGTCCAGGTGCGGAAGGGTCAAAGGTCAAGTGGCCTTGCTTTTATCTGACAAATAGTTTGGTAACACCTGGACGAAAGGCAAGAGTTTAAACGCATGAGTGAATGGGCATGACACTGCAGTCTCTTCCAGCTGCTCAAATCCAGCATAAATTGGACTCTATTAGAATTAATAGCCTTTACTGGATCTTAATTTACATATAAAGGCAAGAAGACATCTGTCAAAGTATCTGGGAGAACACATTTCTAAAACGTCTCTAACATTGGGGTGCATCAACAGCATTTTTTTTTTTATAACAGGTTTTCAAAACTTTTTGATACAAAGGATGGAGCCCAAATATGATGCCCCACTTGTAAGGGCAAAATATTCTAAAAGGCAGCCATATACTATCATACACGCAATAAAGACAATTAAGTTTTTTTGCTAATTAACTTTCTTATTGTTACAGGACAAAATACTGAAGCATTATCTGGAAATCCCTTTCCTACTAAATGTTAAGATGCTGTATATAAACTGTACATAATTGTTTAATTCAATTTACCACTTTTTACAATAAATATACCACTTATTTATATTTTTATTCCTATGCAAGGAAGCATTAAATTGATCAAAATTGCCAGAAAATGCTTTTTTTTATTTCAAATACATGCTGTCCTTTTAAACATAATATTCTTTTTTCTGTGGGGAAAAAATATTCCACAGTATCACGTTTACTATATTTTTTTTTTTATCAAATCAATGACTTGGAAAGCATAACAGACTCTTTTCAAAATCATAAAAAAATATTGCTAAGCAAAATAATAATTCCTAATATATATTTTCTTTCTTTTTTTTAAGTGAAGTAAATTAGTAAAAGTATAACAAATTGAAGCTTACATTCAGGCATGTAATTAAAAAACAGAAAAAAAGAGCACAGAAAGATGTCCTTTTCTGCAACAAGCAGAATAACAAAAAAATATATCCCTACAAAAATAACAGATGCTTTTTTTTTTTTTTGCTTTTGCTTTCACCATGGGATAAAACATGCAAAACACAAGCTTTCAAGCACATGTTTAATTGTATCACATCATGGATGTAGGCTGGGGCATTGTTGCTTGAAGTATAAATTGGGTAATTCAATTAAAGTGCCTGGCGTAGACACATGATAACGGATGGAGGACAACCCTACCCTGGGTCTGAACCTCACGTCACCTCCATATCACTCAGCCTCCCTGACAAATGGTGGCCGGTTAATAACTGAAACACATGGCTGCCGGCGTAGGTCAATAATGTCCTTTCCTTCATCGCCATGACTGAATTAACCGCCTCGCCCTGTAGTAGTGCCATCTTTCTTCATGTGTAAATAGAGCTTGCATTTAGCTGCTGATTAGCTATAAAAGCCCTTCTTATCTTAAAAAAATAAATAAATAGCTGGAGTTGCTCTGTTTGTGTTGTTGAGGGATTAATGCAGACGAAAGCAAAGAACCTAGCATGCTCTGTTTGTAGTGTCCATCAAAGGCCGAGATGGCTTGACAGTTTGACAACAACATAAAATGACTGGAAGGAGCACGGACCAACACTTGAAGGTCATTTGAGAGGCGTTTCACGAGGAGGAGCCTTAATCCGATGAACCTCTAAGTTCAAATAGCAGTTGTGCACTGTAAAAAAGGAAAAATTGAGAAAACTTTCACACAAACTATAGTGCATTCAGATTTTTACTATTTTAACTATTGTGTAAAAATATTTTTCATAAAAATAATAATTGTCATAACGTCACATTTAATTCATAGCTTTTTTATTTGTTTCTTTCTTCACTAAACACAACATGCTTCACTCAGCCAATAATTAAATATTAATGTATTTCAAAATTATTTTTTTATATAGTTTCAAGTAATTTGCTTTTCTTAATATTTGGCATTTAAAAATTGTCCAATAAACTGGTGTGTAATTCAGCAGTCAACACAAGAGTTACACTACATGAACACTGAACCAATCCCCTAAGCATCTGTGTAGTGAGAAATAACCACCCTTGATCATTTGTACATCCCCCTAAATTTGTTAAATTTGTTTAGCAAATAACAAGACGAAACGGGCCAGAGATCAAACCACATTCCCCCTGAAAGCTTGTCTAGTCATTTAATGTTGTGAAAATATTTACAAGGTTAAGTGAATCTAATTGAAAACCACCTACGTGAAAGGCTTTCTCAAGCCCAAACTCGGGATTAGGGTAAAATACTGTTTAAATTCCATATCAAAAGAATTACAACCCTTTACAATAACACTTCCCTCTAAAGGTGTGCAAACACGCCTTTTGCATGCTAATATCACATAGGATAAAAGACGCTATACATCCACAAATTATTTATCCGCGGATATTTAATCGAATCTTTTGTGGAGATGAGCGCAGCAGGAGGTGTTCATTTTGAGACTTTAAAAACGGCGTAATCCGCTGCGAACTAAAGGTGGCAGTGCTATTGTGTGACTGACAAATTTGTTTACAGGCATGCGCTAACCCAACAGATTAAAACACTATTGCGGGGAAGATAAGCACGCAGGCGCCTGACTGTCACAAACCTCCGCAACCCTGTCTTTAATGCAGGAGAAAAGAGTCAGATTGAACAATGGCTTTAAATCCATTCCACCCCTCCACAAGGCCTATCTGACATTGTTCTAGTGCGGCCCACACAATTTTCACATTTCAAAGTCAGTTTAATCAAGAGCTCAGGCAAAAGAGGACAGATCAGAGGGAAGAGAAGGTTTTTGCCATTCAAACGAACTCATGCAAATGATCACTCCAGTATGGAGTTTGTGTCAGGCTGGCTTTGGGTGAACCTTAATCAAACGAGGGATTTGATATTGTTCTCTCGCTCGCCTCTTTCTTCTGTTTGGCACCAAGCCCATTCAGTTAGAGGAGAAAAAAAAAGCTCACACTGGGGGGCATCCACTTTTAGTCTTACGCTACTGTCTTTGGGCAAAGCGTTGACATTATAAACTATTAGCAAGAAGATCAGAACAGTCGGTTAAGGACAAGACACCTCAGGCCTGAAGTTTGAAATGTAGACTGAAGCTTTGGAAATGCCAGGTTAGATCATGAAGCAGAGCTATAACCAACAACATACAGTAATGCTTGTTTACATGCAGCAATTTGTCGAGTTTACAATAGTTATGTTTATATAGCCAGTGCTGGGTTGATTTCTTACTAGATTGCATATTATATTCTGTTACATGAAGATGACATTTAATCAGTTACTAAGACATCTGCACATGGTATTTGTGAAAACTTAAGCTTAATATTTCATATGGATTGGAATACTAGAATATTTCTGGCCTAATCCCTTTCAATCTTATATATATATATATATATATATATATTTTTTTTTTTTTTTTTTTTTTTCAATTTGCATCAATTTAAGCACGTTGATTAATGCAAACTTTATGTGAAGGTGTTTCTATGATAGTAATATCAGCAGTACAACAGCATAATATACATTTTCAAAACAACAGAGACGGCCAATCTGATCAAATAAGTATCCACTTTTTTCTCTTTACAGAAGCCAAGCCTGAATTCCAGAACAAAGTTATGGTGCTAATGATGAAAGACGATGAGGAAAGATGTAAGTAGATAAACATTTTAAATATCTGACAGTAGTTTAAAGGCTTTTCTCAGTGGCAATATAGAAGCACTGGGGTTTTTAAGATGCTATCCAAGTAATCACAATATGAACATATGCTACATGAACTGTGATACTACAAAAGAAAACAAAGAGTTAAGCTCACAGCAGCTTATTTGAAACATCTGGTTCTTGCAGCAAAACTATTTACTTCACATCGTTGAGGTAAAAAAATGATTATTGGCAATTAAATGCCCATTAATTTTGCAAGCGCTCAATCCTGCCAGATGTTTTACATTAGAGAGAAAAATAGCCACTCCTATTTTTTCCCCCATTTCATACTAGTCACTGGCATGATGGATCTTTTTCATACACATAAGCACAATTAATTGTGTGGACTTTTGTAATGTACCTGCATTTGAAGGGACTAAACTGACAGGTGAGTATTGAGCACAGTTTGGGCTAAAGTAACTAAGTTCAAGTTTCAAAAAGGACATATGATATGATTTATAAAAGGGCGCCTCAGACTTGATTAATTCGATGCCATGTTGCCCGTTGTCTGAAAATAAACTTAAGGCCTTTTGAAAATCGTTGCCCTATTTCTTCTTATTGATATATCTGTGGCACAATTGGAAAAATAGAATCTAGGTCTTATAAATTAAGAACTCCTTGCTAGGCCACATGAAAACTGAAAACACTCCAAAGACAACGGCTGACTCCTCAACCTAACATAATAAATGACTATCAGGCGCTATAACAATCTGCTCCCTGCTTGCTCTGACCTCGACACAATGGCCCAGGTTTCCCAGCTGTGGCCCTGCTGGAGTGCAGCAGCTGAAGGTAGACTTACAGCGCTCTCCACCCTGACCTGACTGGCTCCGGCTCTTCCTCAGGCCAGCACTTTTTAATTCCCATAAGAAACAGAGAAGCGCTGAGAGGCCGGGGTAAGCAGGAGTAAGCATCTATTGCACGTGTCAGGGCCAGAGCATACACTCCCTCACTGACCTCAATTAGAGCAGACTAAAGACTAAATCTAACTGCCCTGCTACATGCACATGGATACAAACTAGCAAATTACACACTGACCGCATCTTTTACAATACCAAAGTTACCAAAATAAATGAATGAGATTCATATAATGTAATGATTGCTAAGTCTCCTGAAAATATGAATAGTACAATATCACAAGAGTGATAACACCGCAACAAAAATAATATATAGAGTAGCTTACACGTTTTCAAACATTTCAGTTTGTTTTTGTAATGTTGCTCCACCGACGAAAATGATTCCAAACAAAGTAAGTGCATCTCCAAGAAGCAAACCGCAGCGCGGTGTTCGTTTCCGGGTGAATCGGTGTATGTGAACAAATCGGTTGAGTGAATGATTCAGTGATCAGCGTTTGAGCGAATCGGTTCAGTGAGTGAATTACTGAAGGACTCGCTCATGAAGACTTAGCGCTTCCTACTGGCAAAACGATGTAAACTGCAAAGATAAATCTAGCTTTCTGTTAAATACAATAATTTGGCATTTGGTGTCTTGCAAATATCTTTTTAATTATTTAGTGTTTATTTTATTATGTGCATATACTTATATCAAATACTGTTATATTTCCCTGCAATCAAATTAAAATATTTATTTTCAATTCAATTACTGTAAATTTTTTATTATTTATTTTTATAAAGTTTCTTGGCCAATCAAACTCAAACGTTTGTAACCCCTAGACACCATATATCACAATCAACAAAAAAAAGTTGATCACTTTTTTTCCTCCCTGAGCCACTGGGGATGTTCATTTATACTTTAGAGATCACAGCAGTCCTGCTCACAAGCAGGCATAACAGGAATAACATCAAAACCTCTAAATCACTGCTTCACTGTTATTTTGGGATACCCAGCAGACCAGGACACCAATTGAAGTCTCATCAGCAGCCCTATCATCTCAGCTGTGGTGGTGGGTGGCCAGAGCAGATTTGTGAGGGTCATATGCCTAACTGCGACCTCCATAAGCAACCAACAAGCCGGGCTTCTTTTAACTAATGCAATTAACCTTGTGGAGAGAAATAAAGAAGGACAGGCGGAGACAAAAAAAAAGGAGCAACAAAAAGAAAACAGCACAAAGCTGAAAAGCCACAGTATGATAAGGAGAAAGAGAGGGAGAAGAAGAGAGGGAAACTCCCAGAAAGAAAGGTAGAGGTGAGAAGCTTAACTCATAATGATAGGGGGAAGCGTGCCTGGGCTGAGGGGGCTCTCTTCTTTCGGCTCTGTCTCTTCTCTTGGGAAGCAAAGGTTGGGAGCACTCGTCTCGTGGAGGAGGTAAGATGAAGGGCCAGTGTCAGGCTGGCTTTTAATGGTCAGAACTGTGGTTAGTTCTTCTGACTATGCCCTGTCCCCCGTGGCTCAGAGTCCACTCCATATAACTGGCCATAATTCACCTCGTTTGGCAGTTTGGGGTCTCCGAGGTGCAGGATAAAAAGTGCAGGGAGCAGTAATGGCACTGAGAACAGCTGAGGGCACATCTAGTGAGAGTAGAGCAGAAAACCACACTCTGACTGGAACCTTTAAACCAGTACAGGAACAGGAACTAAATACAGCAAAGCTTTCATTTGGATAGTTGTCTCACAATAACACCATGTTTCCATATAGAATAATCACAAATTACTTTTACAGTACAAATATATGTTGTACTATATATAATATATATTGTTACATTATATAACTCTAGAACCTGCTCACACTGCAATAGACTTCATTACTGTCAGTCACTTGACTGTTATTGCCAGCATCTTGTACTGTCACTTAACTCTGTCACTTTTTTTTCTCTTTGCTGATTACATTTATATACATTTCTGCAGTCTATGTTCTATATTAAATGTGAAGAACTGTGAAGAAGCATTAAAAAATCAATTAAAAAACCTGTCAATAAAGCTAGAATACAGCAACAATACAAACAATGAAACCTGGCAAACAGATACACACATAAACAATGGGAAGAATAAAACTAATAATGTAAAAAAAAGTTATAACATAGTCAAGCACTGCATAACTGCCATGAATTGAAATTAATACATTTATTAATTCTCATGCTGTTCCAAACACAAAAGACGATATTTTGGAAGAATGTTGCCAAACTGTTGCTGATAGCCATTGACCTCTATATGGAGAGAAAAAAAAAATATCAAAAATCAAATGCATGCATGAAAAACTAAAAAGTAAATTACTATGGAAGTCAGTGGCTATACTGGCAAATAATTGTATAACAAAATTCTTTAAAATATCTTCTTTTGTGTTCAGTAGGGAAAAAAAGGAATTCATACAGCTTTGGAACAACATAAAGATGATAAAATGATCTATTTTTTCTTTCTTTCTTTGGGGTGGGGATTAACTATCCCTTTAAAAACTGAATATGGGTTAAACAAAAATGAATAAGCATGACCTGCTTTCTTTATTTTAACAAATCCCAGACTTTTACAATGAAATCAGAGACAGTCTGCAACTGACATTTGGACATGTGTCCCTTTTAACAAGGATGCTTTTATAAATAACAGCGATGCACAAATATATAACAGCAATATGCACAGTACCCATGTTACAGACGAGGTGCTGTGCTTTTATTTCCTAGCGCTGATATGCATAAAGTGCCGGGAAAAAAAGCAGTTAATGGTAATAGCTGACTAACTGCTGTGATTTGCTGATGGCATGGAGAGAGAGAAAATAAAAGGAGAAGGATAAAAAGAAGGGGAAGGGGGTTTGACATTTTCTGTTAGCTCTAACTGGGGCACAGACGTGGCACTGCCATCAGAAGCTGGGAACCAGTTCTAGTCTGGGCATGTCAAATCTGGATCACTCAGGAAAAGTCAGACCCTTCTTACCCCCTATCCTGGGGCAAGTATGGACAACCCCGAACACTGCTGAGCACTCCTGCAGAGCAATTAAAGTCTGCAAATCACAAATCTGCTCTCCCTTAAAAGAGACCAGTCCTTCATGCAGAAACTCTCCAGATCCTTCAGAATACCAGCTCCATGATGGTTCTCCTCTTTAGTTCACCTCACTCATTTCTGCAGGGTTCAGATCAGAGGACTGGGACAGCCATGGCACAAGCTTCATTTTGTGCTCAGTGACTGATTCTTGTGTTTATTTTGATGTTTGTTTTGGATTATTGTCCCAGTGGAAGACCCAACCATGGCCCATGATAAGATTTCTAACAGAGTCAGTCAGTTTTAGATTTGTTATCTGTTAGTATTTGATAGAATCCATGATGCCATGTGTCTAAACAAGATGTCCAGGACCTCCAGCAGGACATCCATAGGCCCACAACATCAAAAACACAGCAGTATATTTCATTGTGCACATGGATTTAATTTTTATCCGCATGTTCACCAAACCCATCTTGAGTGTTTGCTGCTAAAAAGCTCATTTTTTAGTTTCATCTGATCATAGAAGCCAGTCCCATTTGTAGTTCCAGTGACAACTGAACATGCTGGAGATTGTTTTTGGATGAGTGAGGAGAATTTGAACAACATGTGCTGATGTAGGGGCTGTTTGGCTATTTTTTCTGCAATTTTTTTCTGACAACTATTTTCTGCAATTCTCCAGCTGTGGTCCTTGAAGGGTCTTTATCCACTCAAACTCTACTCCTCGCCATGTATTAGCATGATAGAGACACACATCCTCTTCCAGGCAGCTTCCTAACATTGTACGTTGATTGGAAATTCTTAATTATTTCCCTGATGGTGGCAATGGTAATTTTTACTGCTCTAGCTCTTTTCTTAAAGCCACTTCACTAATTGGTGAAGCTCAATTATCTTTTGCTGAACATCATAAATATATTATTTGTTCTTTCTCATTGTGTTGATGATTAAGGGAATTTGGGCGTTGTTTTCCCTCCTATATATATATATTTCTGTGAAACGAGAAACCATGGCTGCATAATTTCATGTCTATAATCACTCTAGAGTGCTCAAAATTGTGAATATGAATGGGAATATACTTCAGAGATACTTTACTCATAAAAAATTCTAGGGGTGCCAATAATTTTGGTCAACAAGTATTGAAGAAAACCATTTATTTCATCACAAGAATTTCTTCCTATTTTTAATTGTTTTACTTCAATGATGGGTTAGAACTGTGTGAATTTTTTTGAATGAAAGATAAACGATAAACAATGCAGATTTATTTCCACAGCCACCTTTGCTCAGATTTACCAAAGCTGCCAATATTAGTTGAGGGCACTGTATATATTTATATTCAGAATTAAAATGTTATATTCACGATTTACAAATAATTCAGCTTTTTAAATAATTATTATACTTGTAGGTTCTTTGCTATTTTTTGTTCAATATAATTATTGGTATTAACAAATTTTTATATTTTTCTCAGTTGCTGTATACAGACCCAAAAATGTTGTGCACCAAACACCCTGCTAAGAGGTTAGGTGTTCTGTGCTCAATCCATTAAGCTGCACTTTTAGCTTCATGCAGCTAAAACAGAAGACATGTTAGCACTGTGGCGGTCTCAAGGGAGCGAGCGCTGAGGACAGCGTGGACTCTCTCAGATACCAATCACTGCACCCAGGGGCTTTGTCTTCACAGTAAAATCTCATTATCAGCCAGACCGGTACAATTTTCCACGCATATCTGCATATTGATTCCCACTACAGACGCCACTGACTAAAAGAGTACGACGGCTGAGCTGCCAGGGCTGAATAAAACGAGTCGAGCTGATGATACGCCAGGGATGCAAAATCTGACAATAACAACCCTGAAAGTTTGATTTGACTGAAAGAGTGATCCACTTTGCCCAGAGTACAGTAATTTTGAGATTATGAGTTGCTCTATGATGGTTGTAGGACATATATGATGTGATGGGTAATTATGGCGTGTCGTGGGTCGGGCTCGTCAGCGGCAGCCAACGCAATCAGCTCCGTGCAGAAATAAATGGGTCAGGAGGAGAGCCACTGATTAAAATCACATTGAATAGTGTGGGGTTTCCTTGCTGATTTCCACTGCTGGCCCTACATCTGTTCACCTACGAGGAGATACAGAAACACAGAGATGGCAAGCAAACGTCTGTGGGGAAGGAACGCACACATGCGGCATGCACGAACACGTCGATCCGCATTATCGCACACATCAACGGACCTGCTCCAATCCTGTTAAACAGACGAATACCGAACGTCTATGACACATATCAAAAGACTCTTATTTAAAACATACTCATTTCTGCTTCAGCATACTCACCCAAGCATAACTAAGTGCGATGGGCCACACGAGTCAATAAACCAGTGTGTGTGTGTGTGTGTGTTTGTGTGACTGTGTTAACCTGTGCTGGTTTGAATGGCAGGTGGGCTCAAAGGGCACAGTGTGCCTGCTGAGTGGGCAAGGAGAGTAGAGCAGCTGCAGCCGGGCCCACATGGCCCTTAACGGCCCCTCACGGCCCCTGGCTGTCAGAGTAAGAAGCTGTACTGAGGGTCAGCTCTACCAGCACATCACCAGCTAAAGAGGAGAAAAGAAAAAGACAAGAGTATATGCTTAAAAAATGACTGACATGTTGTATTTTTTATGCAAGCAACACTGTAATTCAGTTTTACATATTTGGCATTGCTGGTTTTGGTCACTAAATATAATATGATATATTATATTTAATATATATATATATATATATATATATATATGTATTTGCAAACAAATACAAAAATTATATATATATATATATATATATATATATATATAGCCTATATATATATATAATATTATAATTTAAAAAAACACGCTTTACAACATACATGTAACTGTGGAAATCATGTTTATTAAAATTACACAAACACACAAGCATACAAATAAGAGTAAATTTAAACAATATATAGATTAAACTTAATTTAATATATATGTATATATTTAGAAACTAAATGTATGTTGTATTATGTTATATTATATTATAAGAAAAAGAATACTCCAAATTGCTTTTGCACCCTAATGATTAAAACTACATTTAAATAAAAATGTGTGGTCTAACACGGAACGGACTATGTTGCAAAATTTGTGTAAAGCTATAAATTTTATATGCACATAAATATCATTTCACATCCTACAATAAACAAACAGAGATAATGGCTGGTCAATAAAGAGATTATATTTCCCTCTTGTCCACAATCCAACATGAGACACTTAAAATCACAGAAAAACAAGTTCCACTCTACAGAAATAGTACCGGTGCCATTTAACAGCTATGTGAAATCAATATACAGCTAGGAATGGCAGGCAAGAAACATCATAGTAAACCAGTTATTGATGTGCTGCAGTAATTTACACTTGCCATTACAAGATGGATTGAGGCGATATTTATTTAGCCAGAAAGCTGGCAGCGGGGATATGGTACAGCAGCTGCCGCGGTTGCCAGATGCTTGAAATACACCCTCCGTCCATCAAAACCCCTCCCTTGATGATTTCCTCCTTGTTGCAACCTGACAACCTTAAAACAACTGTATAATTAGAGCGGCATCTGCCGCGCTGCGTCTCTCTCTGGATCAATCAGGAAACTTCGGACCAAGTGAGACGACGCAAAATGACACACAGACACAATGAGTGGAACCACTGATCGCTGCTCAGAAAATGGTGCTCCAGGTACAATAAAGAGAGAAGGTTGTGATTATTGCCTTGAACTAACCACAGTGATATCTGTTTGTTGTCAGAAAATCTACTTGTGAAACAGTTTGTTGTCACATCCATCCGAAATGAATCAACACAGCTCCCATCTGCTAGTTAAAATTTCAAAATGATCAACATTAGCACATCACAAGCCAGCGGCATGCAGTAAACTTCCCTAAAAACTCATCCTGAGAGGAATGAAAGGCCTGTTCAATAAAACACGGTACAAAGTTTCACACCAGGCACTTTGTGTTCTGTATGGTTTTCCTCTAACCTAAGCTACCTCAGAGACACAATCTTAATTAAAGACACAATGAAAAACGTCATGACAGTTGACCCCGTCCAGAGTAAAAGAAAGATGCGCTAGTTGAAGATCTGGTATAGTATACAGTGTAGGCTATCACAAAAATGGATTGCTATGAAGAGATTTTGCTAAGAATGAATTACACCTATACAACATTAGCTCCTGCACAACATTAATTGCACTAAGCTAATAGCACAAATAGAGCCTAATTTACATAGAAAGGGGGTGTACACTGACTTAATTTACTGTAATACTCACAGTGCTGTGCTATATCAGTGTATTTAGCATCTGGATTGTGGTTGTTTAGTGCTTTCAAGGTTTTGTACTGAAATACACTCCAAGAGTGGGGCAACTGCTAAATGAATGAAGCTTTCCTATGCAATAAACTATTCTAGTTCATTTCACACTTTGATTTGTGTGTATGTGTGTGTGTGAACTTGAAATGAGAAAGGTTCTCCGTTATTGAGAACAAGTCTGTGCTTGTTCAAATGTGATTAGCACTACACGGCTACATCTCATCTAAGCAGAATTATCACCTCCACAGTTAGTCCGTATCAGAGCTGTACTCATGATTCTCAGTGCTGCTGGCTCTGTGATGGGAAATGTATTTATTTGTTCTTTTATCGAAGCAATTTATGAAAGAATAGACAATAGTTATGGCAGAAAATCAGCATAACTCTATCAGCAATTCATTCCAAGTCAACAGAACTCACACAATACATTTGGGGTAAAATGTTCAATTACACACTCTGGATTTAAAAAGGATTTGGTTTGTCATGATTTATAGTTTTTTGTCTGGTAATGAGATGATTGTGCACTTGTTTCCTGCTGTAAAACATGAAATAAATAGATTATTTATTTATTTATTTATTTATTATGAACATCTGCATTTGAGAACAATAGATGTTCTGTAAAATACACACTCCCTCTGCTGGACAGAGATTTATATCTACACACGTCTGAATCTAGGAGAGGACAACAGACAGTATAAATCATGAATAACTCAATTACTTCACATGTAATATACAAAGGCCAAGAAGATGAAAAAAAAAAAAAAAAAACAGCCTAAAAGCCAAAATATTTATGTCCTCCTATAGTCTCTCTCTCTCTCTCTCTCTCTCTCTCTCTCTCTCTCTCTCTATATATATATATATATATATATATATATATACAGAATTAAAGATTTGTAGATATTTTTATATAATTATTTCTTATTTGTCCCTTTATAGTGTATATTATATATTGTTTCTATATAACACACAAATTTAATAATTATTAAAAATAAATAAATAAATAAAATAGTACCAAAATGTGTGTCACTAAGTGAAATTGTTACCAGTGAAATACCAGTTTCTGCATTTTCTTTATTTTTAAAGAATATTCAATAAATAACATAAAAATGTGTTTCCCCACACAGTGTCTACATGATTATTCTCAGGTTATCATACTGCACACATCTGAATGAGATCTGCACAGCTACACGCTGATCTCTTAGATTCATACCCTGAGGTGCCAGCAGAGGTCTAAAACACCCTCACATCTCAGCCAAACATCATGATCTATGTTAACCAGCAAAAAATTAACAAGTAAGCGATAGATCGAGAGCGCTAGAGAGAGAGAGAGGGAAAAAAACACCCCGCAGTGAAGCACACGACTTAAATTAAAAGAGGGGTGGGGGCAGGCTTCAAGGTTAATTACATGAAGAACTTCCCTGTTTGAATTAAAATCACTCACTCCATGCAGCACTAACATAAGGAGCATTCAAACCCACACGGCGCTCAGGATAATTCTTACAGTGCAGCACATTTTAACTCTTGACCCCCTGATAAGAGCAGCACAGGGATTTGCTGAATGCTCCATCGACAGACAAGAGGAGTTAGATGACAAGTTTAGGGTGAACCGAAGTGCAAGCGCTCAAAAAAGGATCATTTGCGAGCCTGTGAAGTGCGATTACACGTTATATCTTTAATTGATTCAAGACGTATTACACCTTGTCTTTACATAGTAAGATGGTAGGAACTTGTGTGAAAAAACACACACCTGGCTTTATTAATCTTGAGAGCCAGTAATAGTTCTAATGCGAGGATGATACAGTGTTCTTTTAGCATTAGTGGAAGAGTAGCGTTTGTAATCAGAGGCCAGGTTGGCTGGAATTAGATGGAACAGAATGCAGGAATAGATCGCTGGGGAGAGTTCAGCGAAGAGGCATCATGGGTTCACAGGCAGTATCACAGAACACCCCTTCCACTCATCCTCCTCATCTTCCTCCTCCCTTTCTTTCTCCCTCCGGCTGGGACTGCCACAGAAGAGCAGAGATGCCCAGAGAGACAGAGAGTGAGGGAGTGAGGGGGCGAAAGGCAAGACGAAACTTCGGTTTGATAAAGAGAGAGGGGAGAGAGGTAGAGAAAAACATTACACATCAGCAGAAAGGAGGAGGAGGAGGAGGAGAGGAGGAAGGCACTCTTCAACTTTCCCTGCTGTTCCCAGCTGTGTTACAGCAGAGTGCTAGCCTTTGAAGAGCTGGTGGCAAAATACACACACACATGCATATTTTTCCCTCCAGATAACCAACCAACTGTTCCCTCACTGGCCTTTCCCTGACTCCCCCCACCCCCCTGGAAAAGATCACATTGTTTCTTTTTTGGCTTGTTTGGTTTTAAATAATAAATGATACCGTGCCTTATCCTGCCTATCTACATATTATTAAATATGGAGAAAAAACAGAAAGGCGCAGCACTTTCAAACACAGTGTAACGTTGAGCTTTCAGTCGCCCACACATGCTGTCTGGTGCACGGTTAGGTCAAAAAACAGCATTTGTAATTTGAAACTAAACTCTTAACAATATCAAGCTGTGATTCAAAGAAAGGCCTATGGTGAAAGGGGTTTTACACAGTTCAATGTTTTTGTCGTTGAATTTCAGGCTGTAGCTGTTGTAAAAAATATATATATAAAATAATATAAAATAAAAATGTGCCTCTGTCTATTTTTTTTTCTTTTTGCCTATACTGTACATACAATCTGCTGCAGTTTGCAATTAAAACTCACTGATTTGATTTGCTGTGATAAGCTGCTACATTTTGCTATTTGTATCAAGTTATCTGCCCCATGTGACTTGTTGATGTACTGTAATAAACTTGCTCTGTAGCTCACCTGATACCGCATTTATAAAATACGAGTCACTATCAAAGCAAGCTAAAATGGCACAATTGCTGCAGAAAAATGCATTTTAATCTCACATTTGGTTCTACAGTTTTTTCGGGTTTGGAATAATTTTTAGGCAGCAGCGACATCAGAAAAAAAAAATTAATGCCATGTTCACACTCGTTCATCTGAAAATTGAACCCCCTTTTAGAGTCATTTATTGGACATTACACTTTGAAAGTGTCGCGAAATGTGCAAGAAGCAAAATCATACAATTTCGCAGAAATGTCGCCACAGGCACATTTTTCGAATGAGCAGGGTTCGATTTTTTTTCCTTCAAACAGCTGTGAAAATAAGTTCTGCAGATCTCAAACTCTATCAGTTCGCGCAAAACAGTGACTGAACGAAGAATGGAGAGAAAGAAAAACAGAAAGAGGGAGAAAGAGGTGTCAATTGCTAGCCGTCAACTCATTTGATGTCCTCCCCGCACATCCAGAAGCGCTCACGTGTGAAAAGCCGCCGTAACTTTCACCGGGGACATTTTTGACGAGCAGTGAGGAAAGAGTTTGACAGATCCGGGCGACGTCAGGCCGTCTCTGGGCCATTTGGCATGCGGTGGGCGTCTGGCATGCTGAAGACTGCCTGTCAAACGCCTATGACTCCATAGAGTGGTGCGGGGACCCTACGGAGCGGCAGATGGGCCATTAAGGTAGTATTAATGTAGATGCCATGACTTTTCCCGCGCTGACTGGGACATGCTCTTTAGAACTGCGAGCAGCTGCTGCCATTTACTCCGACAGCTCCCCGCTAACTTTGGGCCAACTGGCAGAGCCGGAGTTTTTGTACCCAAGTAAAGCTAGTTAGAAATTGCTTTCAGGGACGCTCCTGAACATAAATGTGCTGTCAATAAGATGTAAGCACACAATATTGTCTGCTCGCATACATTATTGCTTTAATATGTCAGCTAGCTTGCCTTAAATACTGCGTAGCTGGCTTAGCATACACCTGCATTAGCAAGTTAAGAAATAGGACTGTACACATGCTAACAATTATCGTTCTAATCACAGACAGCAAATATTGAGCTGTAATGTAATGTTTTCATATTCATTTTGCCTCTAAGCACTAATATCATGCTTTAATTGGGAGAAAATTGGCTGTTGCTGAAAAATACAGAATAATCAGGAAAAAACAAGCATAGATAAGCACTCCAATAAGACACATTCTACTCCACTAAATGAACTGAAATGGGATATTTTCAGACCATTAACAAAATCACATAGACAAAATCCTATTAGCACAATTATTTCTTTCCTCGTTGTAATTTGCAGAATCAGAGACGTCTAAGCTGCACACTTTCATGGCTAGTTAGCACAGGAACCCATTCCAGATAAAGGGGAATATCAACCGCCAGGCACTCAAAACAAATATATCCTCATCAAATATCACAAACAAATACCAAAGCGCTTTCTATTTTCACATAAAGAAAAAAGAAATGTGGTCCAGACAGCTGGCTATGTTCAGATTTGTTTGGCGATTTGCATTTGGGTCACAATATAACTGCGCATCAGGAGAGTTAGCGAAACATGCTAATTCTGCTAACACTTTGACAGAGTTTCATGTGTGCCTCTCATTCGCTCTCAGCCAAATGACTTGCAACTTTATTGCTGAAAATGCAGTGGAACTAATCCAGCTAATCGGCGCAGCATCTGCTGTGCTTTCTGTCTTTCTCTCGCTTAGCCTCCCAGGTTTCTTTCTCTCTCTCTCTCTCTCTCTTCTCACTCTATCCTCCAGATGAGTTGAGTTCAAACAGTGCAGTTTGACGTAAGAGCGAAATGGATTTATCGCAGAGGTGGACGTTCGCATGTCTATTTGTGGCAACCTCTCACGATATTCTCAGTTCACAGCTGACAAACTGATGCTTCTTGGCCTTGAGGGTTGTCATGATACTAAAGTTTCAGTAGTCGATACCAAATTGTGAAATGCCATCATTCTCAATACCAATACTCATAATGTAGCAAAATCCATTGTTATTTGAACCACTCCTTAATTTCTAAAATTAACATTTTAACAAAACAATATGTATATATATATAAATTGCTTTTATATCAAGTATGGACTTGATATAAAAGTACTGGCACTTTTGACATCCCTATTGCCCATCATATTGTACGTGGAGACCCATGCTAATGAAGCGTTAACAAACAGGCCTTATGATGGAGGGGTGGTCACGATGGGATTTGGCGTCTCTGTAAGGACACTATGACAGACTGTCTTTGACTCGTACGCACCGCTACTCAATCAAGACCTCATATCCTGTTTGTGATCGGCATAACACCAGAATGCTACTCGTTCTGCCATCCCTAAAGACAAATCTGATTGAGATCCCCTTGACGCAAGCCGTGAGGACACTCAAAGATGACAAGAAATCATCAATGTAGATTATTCACACCCAGAAAAAACTGGAGAACAAAAAAACAAACAAACTGAGGAATAATTTTTAAAGAAATAAGTGTCCATAGATTCATACAGCATTGATTAATCAATACATGTATAATAATTTAGGCCACAAGAAAGGTAAATTATATCTGCATATTCTAATAAAAGACATCTGCAATACATAAAGTAAGAAAAAGAAATGTATAAATGTCTACAATGAAGATATTTAAGGGCAAAAACAACACAGGAATAGCCTACTGATAGAAATAATTGTGATTGCATTCATACAGCTGCACAAATCAATCAATAAATGTGCGGTATTATAATTGAAGGCCTCAAAAAAGCCTCTAGCAAATAATATCTGCATATTCCACATAAAATGAAAAGCTTTAAACAGAAAAAAAAAACTGAAAGGCCCATTGAAAAGTGGAATAAAGCAGTTTGAACTGGGGCAAAAAGCCTCTAAAGGGATCTCCAACCTGCAAAAAAAAAGGGGATCCCAGTCTTTTTTTTACAAGGTGAGCATTACTGCTTTGCCATGCAAATGCATTCAAAGTCGCTCTAATACCGTGCAGTTATTGTAGAGCAAATGAGCAAAGGCTTTACATTTGAGAGAACAGCACCTCCAATCGCATGATGCAATATCCGCGTGTGGGTGTGTTACAAATAGGTTATTTCGGCTTTTATATATTTAGTTATTTATATATATATTGCTACACAGCTGGAAGAATAGCAGCATTAGCTCGGCACTAGAAGCAGTCTGTTATTCGCTAACAAGACGATTAACATAAAAAGGGAATGGTAAATGTTATTTTCCAGCACCGCACGACAACAGAGATGCAGTAATCATATTATTATTCGTATTTATGTTGTGATTAACCAGACATAATGCTCGTACAGGCTGCGTGTCTTACAATACCTCGGTTTTGCCACACTTCAAAAAATGTTTCATGCAAAGGAACAGCAGTGTTTAGGCAAATAAAGTATCGCTGTTGGATGCGATCAAGAGAGGATGACGGCTTAAAGAGTGGAACGGCATGGAGAACGAGAGCAAAAATACATGAACATACTAGTGATGCACACACTTCTCACACAGGATGAGAAAGTGTTGCTCCCTTTGCATGCAGCCACACATATACACACTCACACACACGCAGAGAGAGCTGGATAAGTGTGACTCGGAGCGTTTTGCTAATAACATGCAGAAACCAGAAGCTCCTCAGCCGAACAGATGAGGAAAGAAAGAGCCTCCTTCCTTAGAGGCCAGACCAGACGCACACACACACACACACACACACACAAACCATCAGTACACAAGAGACAAAGACTGAAAGAAGAGCTGCAACACAAGCACACATCACACACACTACATACAGTAAACTCCAAACAGACGTTTAGAATATCAGTGTCATATGAGCAACAAACCACACACACCGATGTGTGATTGGCCTTCCTGCTAAGGAACAAAAAAAAACACATTGACAAAAAAAATAAAAAATTCCGTCATCCAAGCATGACATGTCGGAGACAATTCCGACTTAATGAGCGTTTTGGCAGCTTCTGTCGAATGCAGACAGTGATTAACCAAACACTTCTGAGTACAAGGCACAGTGGTGCTCAAAGAAAACAGTGATGATCTCCACTTAATCGCCGCCAAGCCCAGAGCATCTGCCCGGCCAGCGCCGTACGCCCGCTCCGATAGGCTGTCATATCTCCCCAGAGTCTGACGGCCATATGCTCGGGCTCCGCCGCTCACGCCCGAGGAAGTTCGCTTTCTGACAAAGCGTCGGTGTAAATATGACATTCAAACAAGTGTGCCTATTCAGCCAGAACCAAGTAAGCTAGTGAGAGACAGGAGAGAAGCGGGGAGAGTGTGTGTACGTGCTACGAGTTTGTGTGGGACTCGCTGTGCTTGTAGCATGGATGATTTCCTCACATTTTGGAACAATTTTCGCAATTTTATTTTTGGCCTTTTTACTTTTTCATAATAGGGAGATGGAGAAGCAGGGGGAACGGGAACAAGATCAGGATTGGGAAATCACACAAGACAGACTCAAAGTCACGTCGCCTGCTTGAGCGCCACCACACACTGCACAGCGGATCACTTTTTTTTGTTGGAAAATGCAAAAGGGAGATGTGTATGTGTGTGTATTTACAGCTCCCTTAGGCCTTAGTAAATGAACACAGTCGTTTATACGCTATAAACAGTATCGAGGATCCTACTTTCTCAAAATTACACAGCAAGGCCTAATATTGTAAACCAAGATACAAACAACTCATGATGTCCAGTAGTTTATCAAATGCACATTCAAACCTAAATAAATTAATTATTTACAAACCAGCAAGTTATATTAATTGAACATAATTCTAATATATATAAATACACACAGAGTAATTAACATTTGATGTCTATATCAAAAACAATCATTAAAGTTCTGCTTAGACAAAAACGCATTTTATGATTTTAGATTTTAGGACAGCTTTGATAAAAAAGTTTTGATCCACTTCAAATGTTGACTACTGTATGTATAGGCTATATTACACACGTTACTTTTTTATTTACCTATTTATTCTTTTAATTAGCTAAACATTATTTTTCTAACTTATGTTATTTATTAGGGTGTTTATATAATACAACCAGTAAGGTAGTTTTAGAAATCAAAAACTGAATGCTATCAGATGACTATAATGAATCATTTTTCATATTCAATGACAGCATCACAAAAAAAAGATCCATTTACACTAAATGCATTAATAAAGCTATTAAAACACAAAAATGCCAATTTCTTATTTAACTTCAGACTGTAAAAAAGGAAGATGATTAATGTACATGAATATGAACTGTCAACACTATATTGTGTCACTATATTGAATTACTCTGCTAATATTCAAACCACACACTAACATCTGCATACATTTCATGTCCTCCAAGCATATAGCTACCTTCTCATACCCTTCTGCACCTCCACGTTGCCACTAACAAAGCCTCTCTACATAAACGTCCCTATCAAATGCCGTCCGGTGTCCAAACGTGAGAAATGGCCCCTTGTCACCCCATTTCCCTATACAGCCCCACCTCAGACTACAGAGAATTGATCCAGAGAGACATTGTTCTAGCCACTAGATTACCTTTCATGTCTATTCACAAACCAATGTGGCTCTTGAGTATGACATCAAAATAATGTCGATCAATCCATTTAATAGTAAGTCTTATAATGGGCTACTGTTGCAGCTGAAACACTAGCGGCGACGGCGAACAATAGCCAAACAGGTGTGAGAGGAAACCGAAGCGCAGGGTTACACCTTATCAGGCTTTAGATAAAGAGGATACAGTTATAGAAGCTAGAGTTACTACAGTCTCACTGACCGGTTACTGCAGTACAGAAAGAGCCAGTCCTCTGCACTAACAAGCATTCTCACAACAAGTAACAGTATCATGTATTGAGCCTGAGGGACGGCCTGAGGAAATTGAGTGAAGACCAAAGAAACAAAGAGTGCCGTGGAAAGGAGTTTGATGCTTGTCAGAAGCAGGGCAGGACGAGAGGCCTTGGGTAATGCTAGATTGACAAGAGAGGGGTGAGCTAGGATCAACAAGACACCCAAACCCACCCAAACACACTCATAGTCACACACACACATATCCGGGCAGACGGCCAGATGTGTGAGAGTGTGTGACAGGATGATGGACGTGGGGGGGTGAGGAGATGCATGCATACGCACTCGGCGGATCACGCAGGGAAACTTGTCAATGTCAGTGAAGATGAAAGAAGACCGCGGTTACGTATAATGCAAACACGCGCAGAAGCAAGGGTCCCTTCCCAGGCTGCAGTCAGGTGTTTTAGACTGAAGCGTTCAACCAGGTGGTCATGAAGGGAAAGACTCGATACAAAAAGAGAACTCTTAAACAGCCTCAAGTTAAGACGTTGTCATTCATTTCAGTGTAAACATATCTCCTTTTTTTCGAATTATAGATTGAAAATTCTGAAATTTTCTGAAATAGTCAGAAAATTCACTGTATTAAAAAATATGAATTAAAAATTAGACAGTAAAAAATATGGTTACAATAAGTTAAATTTACAGTTAAATACCATAATTTAATTAACTGATATAATGAGACCAACCTATTAAAGCACTGAAATCTGTTTCGCACCTTTGAATTACGCTAATAATGCAGGCGGTGATGAGAAAGTCACATGATGAAGCAAAGCCCATCACAAGCAGCTTTTACTGTAAATATGAACATAAATAGAAGGTGCTCAGTGTCACTCACACAAACACTAAACACCATCATGGTGAGACTCATTAAAGTGACATATGCAATAAACAATAATTTAACAACATTATATATAACATACAACCGTAATAAACATAACTGATAAGAATAAACTAAGAAATGCAATCACTGAAATGGAATTTTAGTTTATGTTTTTTCCATGAAACTTTTACAGAAATTTACCAAAATTGAACACAAGTATGACTAAAATTAAGTGAAATTCAAAATTAAAAGGCCTTGCTTTTTGAAGGTGGATAGATAGATAAAACAGCACAGAATTCATGTGCACATTAACAATGCTATAACTCTTAGTCTCTTCGTCTCACTCCAGGGGGAATTGAGTATTCAATGTTGAACAAGCTCTTAGCATGCCGGAAGTTTCTGCCCTTTCAGGAATCACAGCTGCATCTGCTATCGAAGCACAGATTTATTCCTGCCTTATGTTCACAGACAAAATGTTCTAATCTATGCTATCAAAGACACTGAGCTGAGAGAAGTATTGTGTGAGCTGCACAACGCCTATATTGAGAATCCCACTTTTGAATTGTGGTTCTCAAGGTCTCTTTATCATGTGTGGAAGATTTACAGTATATGGGAATCATACATGTCTATAGTTCAAGTGCAACACTCATATATTGCAAAGACAGTAAATGAAATAGAAAAACATGAACTGCCTACTGAAATGAGGGTAGCAGAACAGACTCAGGGAGCAGATAAGTACTATTCTCTCTCTCTCTCTCTCTCTGTCTGTGTGTGTGTGTGTGTGTGTGTGTGTGTGTGTGTGTAATATGCAGTTTAGAACGACTGAGTAGTCAAGAGGCCCTTATATACAGTGGAGTCATTTTAGCAGCAGCATACACGTTAAGAGGCTCTTTTAGATAGCCACTTCAGCCAGGTGTGTGTGAGTAGAAAGGATATCCAATAAAACGAGTGGGCAATACTGAGTTCAAGCAAGTGGTCCACTTCACATGAGGGTATCCTCAACTTATCCAACACCTCATTTTGGCTTTGTTTTTTGCCATCTGACAGCCAGGGCCATTTGAGGTGGCAATATCCACACAACCACATACAGTCTGGAGAAATGCAATGGAGATTAATTCCTCACTCCAACTGCCTCAATTATTATGACACCAAAAAATGAATGAGTAATGATAGCTTCTCTAATAAAGCTCCAATACGGAACTTGGGCCTCTCTGTCGCCATCTGTGGTAGAAAGATAACGAAGCTGCATGCTATTAGCGGAATAGTTTGTTTTGTTTATTTTGTTTTTTTTTCCCATAAGCCTCTCTACTGCTTTTCTGATTGAATGAATATGATAGCCTGAGGTATATGCATATGTTTTCCTACAAAAGTTTTATCAGCCTTGGTGAGCATAAGAGACATTTTAAAAACATAAAAAATAAAAATAAATCTTCCTGACATAACATTTTAGAATGGTAGCGTATATATTTGAAACAGATTTCATGTATCCAGTCAGTGAATGAATTTTGTTTTTGTTTTCATTTACAATAAAAAAATTAATTATTCTGTATTGCACTTTAAAAATACTTCTGAAACAGGCTCAAGGAGGCCGAAAACTGAAAGAAAGAGGAAAGTAACACTAAAGCTGACTAACTGCATTACTTTTCAGTTATAAGCATTATAATGTTTTTGAAAAAAAAAAAGAGAGAGAGAGCTTAGTGTAACATTACAATAATGATTTATGAAATACTAATGAACACCATTTGCCCACGCAGCCACCGCCTAAAGCAGACCAGTACTAACAGTATGATATTGTTTATCCTTCATTCGCAGATACATTTCTTTCCTCACTCTGTTTATTTCATATCTCTGAAGTATTCCCAAAATGAGGCACCTGCGTGCACTGCCACCCGTCTGCTTGTTTTCTCCGTGTCTGGAAAATAACAAATCAGCGTCTCGCATTATTTCCGGCGTGGTGGGGAACGAAAGGTCCTTGCCCCGTGCGCTCTCCCCTGAGCGCATATTGATTGCAACAATGCCTCAGCTCCGACAATACCGCCGAGGGGTCAACACCATTTCCATTAGAAAGTTTCAATTCACAGCATTTTTCCCCTCTTGCTGTCTTTTCCTTATGCTAACGCCCCCCTCTGTCCCTCCCCATCCACCCTCACCCGTCCTCGGCTGCTGATAAACACTGAGTATTTTCAATGTCTGAGGGTTTGTTGTGCAACTCAAACCGCTCACCCTTGGCTCTGTAAGTGGGTGTTGCAGTGCCTATAGGAGGCAGGGTTCTCGTACACCGCTAGAGAATGTTAACCTGCATAACTGGGTCAAAATGGCACCGCAGGAGTGAAGAGCTACTTCTGTACTGTGTACGTATGTGTTACTGTGTGTTTGTGTATGTGTTGGAGTGCCTCGGGTCTTGTGAATCACATTTCCTGATGCTTTAGGATGGCATTATATACTGTATAGCGAGGGGAAAAACTTACCAGACGAAAACAATGTCTGAGTGTCATCCACTTATTCTCAGGGCATGGCTGTCTCACAGGAGGAAATGAAGCTCAGCATGCTGAAGTGAGAGAGAGAACGTTAAATGAGCCAGTGTCTAACTTTCTTTGTGTTAAGTTACAGAAAAGTTGGTAAAAGTTGACTGCATTTTTGATGAAGTCAAATAATTTAATTATGCCATTTATCTTCAATATTGGGGGCAACAATGATGTCCATGCAGTCAAATAGACAGACTTGGATGGATGGATAGATAGATAGATAGATATAACAGTCATATATAAAGAGATAACAATAAAAAAGGTACTCTCTGTGTAATTTTTATCATTAAGAATCTTATTTGTTCATTGATTTTTATGTCGGCTCTGCTGGCCATGTAAGCCCATTTCCATCCTTCAGCCTCTATAAATTTTGATTAATACCAACTGGGTTTGGAGTCCAGGGCCTGAGGTCCCTTCTGTACACCCCTAGAAATAATGAGCCTTCAAGAATAAAGAATATGCTTGGGAGGGATAAATGTACATATTTTGACGTCGCCATCCACCATATTCAAATGAAATGAGGAGGTGAGGTGCCTTTCGCTGATTAAATTTGTTCTAGACTACGGTACTCTGCTCTCCATTCGTATTTAACTGTCAAGAGCTCTTTCCCGCATTCGGAGGTGCCACCAGCCCTTTTGCATATGTTTTCTATAAATACAGACACTGCGGTGCAGTTCAGCTGTCATGCTAGAATCTCTGAGGCTCCAGCCAATCACGTTGGACTTCAGAGTGTCCATACAGATACAGGGTAAGCCCAGTCTCTTGTTCAGAGCAGAGAGTATAATTTACTTAAGATTGTCAGGGGAGAAAAATCTCAAAGCAAATGCGTAGTAATAAATTGTAGCACATGCTGCATATGTTTGACCCATGACCCCTGGCATTTGGAGGCAGCTCTGAGCTCAGGAATTCCTCTGACAAGAAATGGCAAGTGGAAGGAAAAAATACTACAGCACAAAAATGGAAAGGGAGGGCAAAAGTGAAAAAGAGAAAGGCAAAAATCCAAGGAGAACAAGAAGTTCAAGAAAATGAGGCCTTTGCAGTGTCACTCATTTACAGTGTTACATGACTAGTTAACCCAAAAATGAAAATTAGGCAGTGCTTTACTTACCTTTGAAGCATCCTAGCTGTGACTTTTTTGTTCTTTTAGAGGAATACAATCAGAGTTATATTAAAAACTGTGCAGACTCCTCCAAGCCTTTCAATGGGAAAGCAGGTGTTTCCTGTATACACTTTGGAAGACGTTAAATAAAGTATGTGTATCCATAATACAACATCCCTCACACAGCTAGGAGGTTAAATAAAGGCTAACTTTACAGAATATATGTTTTTGTAAGATAAATACAACCTTATCACACGTCAATTCGTACATATTTTGCGTTGTTGCTAATTCATACAAATTCGTACAAATTAATATGATTTCATCTAAATCATATGTATTTTACGAGTTGGCAATTCGTATAAAATCACACAAATTTGTGACCTCGTGCGAATACATACGAAGTGGTCGTGAGACTGTGTTGGATAAATATCCATATTTCAAAAGTAATACACTTTTTTTTTTACACATATTGCGAGACGCACATGACGGATATGTCTTACGTCGCCCGTCTGAACGTCTCTCAACTTGCCACAAAAAAAGTGCAAAAGTTTTTTACATTTGAAATGTTATATGTATAAGATATATATTTTTTTATTTGTATTTTTTTAATGGATTCATTGCAGGAGTCCTTTATTCAGCCCCCGGAGCAGTGTGAGGCATGTTTTATTACATTTATGCACACTTTATTTAACTTTCGGGCTGTTAAAGGGAACCACCACCCACTGCAATGATAGAGCTTAAAAGTGCCAGGACAATTTTTAATATAACTCTTACTGATTGATAGACTGAAAGAAGAAAGTCACATAAACCTAGAACAGTGTTGTGCATGAACGAGTTCAAAAGAACGCGTTCATTGAACACGTTCATATTTCAGTGAACTTTGAACTGAACG